>CM042088.1:39405795-40005795 GCA_023512835.1 Taxillus chinensis | reverse complement strand
TTATTTTGTGTTTTGTTTTATAGGATTTTGAATTTTTTAGAGTGGACGGCATCCTCCAGCTAGACGCCTCCCACTTTTCCCTCGCCACAGTGTTCCTCAGCAGCCGAATACTAACAATTATAGAGCTTTTGTGTGTTCTTATATGGGCGCCTGTGTTCAAACTCATGGCAACACGTTGACAACTACACTAAAGCTCTCTCCTGATGCACTTCGAGAAATGGTTAATCCATTCATATACCTTTTCAGCTGACCAATTTAGCCCAGGTACTTTTCTCCTTACTTTCCTTTCATTTTTGGCATGGGGACCATACCTTGGTTTAAGTGTGAAGGAGGGAAAAGTGTTGCACACTTTTTTATTCTTTTTGTTTTGTTTGATTGCATGTTTTTATATTCTTTGTATATACATTGCATGAATGAGTGATTGTATGAATGCTTGCTTGACTTTGGAGATAACATATGGTTTAGGATAGAGGCACCTATACCTACTTGAAGTATATTGTGTGATTGGTAGTAATGCTTAGACTCTTTAAATTATTTTCTCTATGCTTGGAATGATATCATTATATGCATGAGCTAGCACTTGGGTTCGTACTAGGTTTTTCATTATTAAATGCAAAAGCTTGCTTAATCTTTGGAGTTGTGTGATTAGAAAGAAATAGTCCATCATCACAATATTCCTTTTATGAGTGATTTTATCTCTTGGTTGATGAGCTTGGGCAAGTGCATATTTGACCTACTTATGGTGATTGGTTTCTGCTAGTTAAGATAGGCTAGAGTCACATGTTACAGTGATGTGGGTAGCCTAGTTGATGCTCTTTAGTATTGGCTCAACTTCAAAAAAAAAACTGTGACAAAAACAAAAACATGCGAAGAAAAAGAAAAAAAAAAAAAAAATAGAAGAGAAAAAAAATAGTGGCAATTGTTGTAAATGGGGTTTTATCATCTTTCGAGGATCACTTTTCCTCTCCCTACCGAATAATTATATTGTACACCCCATATTTTTGTGCCACTTTTATTTTGTGCTTGATGAGTTGCTGAGTTTACATCTTTTAGGGTTGAGCATCATTTGGGTAACTCACCTCTCACGGTGGCATGTGGCAAAGGCTACGGTTTGTGGTAAGACTGGATGTGTCACCATAAGAAAGGACTGCTTGTACTTACTTAAGGTCTGAAAACCCTTAGAGGTATTGAGAGTGAGTGATGTGAGACTTACACTTGAGTGAGGCAGCCTTGTTTCCATTGTGAGAACTCCATGGACTTGCTTGTTATACTTTTAACTTGATTAACTTGGTTGTTTCTTAGTAATGGTTAGGATTGTATATAATTGTTGGACTAAGTATAAGAAGACAATGCAAAGTGTTTTAGGCTGCACTCTAATCATGCAATACACTTTCATATGTTACATGTGTTTTCTGCTGACCATTATCTCACTTGTGATTTTCCCTTTTCTTATTTTTCACTTGCTTGATTGAGTGTTTATTTCTATTCTTGCTCGGGACGAGCAAGGTTCAAGTGTGAAGGAGATGATCGGGGGGATTTATACCCCTTTTAAGGGCCATTTTGGATACATTTTCATACTCTTTTGATTCATTTATTGCCCATTTGTGCTACATTGGCTTAGTTTGGTAATGCTGTGCTTTTAAGAGAAGTTGCTTTTAGCTGTGCTGGAGAAAAAAGCTATTGTAAAAATAAGCAAGTAAGTATTTGGTAAAATATAATTTTAAAAGTGCTGTAGAATTTAAAAACAAGTAATAAGTGTTTGGTAAATTAAAATAAATGGAGATATAAAAAGTAAAAAATATCCTTTTATTATCATAATTTTTAATATATTTTTTTATCCTTATCCTAATAATCCATCCCTCCCGACGCCGCCCCCCAAGCCCGTCGCCCAACCCCGCCGCCCAACCCCCCCTCCCCGCTGCCCAACCTCGTTATCAGGGGCCAGCACAACGCGAGCTGTCTAAGAGCTGTGCCCAATCCCAACCGCCCGACACCGTTTCCTTCATTTCTTGTCATCCCCGAGTTGTCGATCGAACAATACAGGTAAATTTACCAGATCCAAATCGATTGTTGATTGATTACTTTTCTATTATATTGCAATGTTGCAGTGTTGAATTGGTGAGTGTGTGCGCGAGTGTGTGTGCGAGGGAGGGGTTTACTAAATAAATCTTGAGATTTCTGAGTGGTTGAAACCAAAACTAAAGAAGAAGAGAAATGTCTTCGATCTGATTAGAAAGCGCAAAGCAGTACTCCTGGGCGCTCAACAATTGGGGTTTTGTGTTGTACAATAATTTCCTGTCCTTGATGATGGCCCCCGTATTGTTGGTGCTTCTTTGGCTTTGCTGCTATAAAGGCAGTCTCAGCCACTGCATTTACCGTGACTGGAGTGGTTAATAAGTTTCTTACTGTTGTCATTATTGTGCTCATCTAGGATAAGCATGCAAGCCCCTTTCGCTTGGTCTGTCTCCTATGACCCTTGCTGGGGGTGTCCTTTATCAGCAATCAGTCACCGCTTCCGGTGGGGCACCATCCCAACGTGAGGCGGCTGCTGTGTCTAAGCAGATGGATGGTGAGACTGATGATTTTGGAGATGAGAGTCAAGAAAAGAGTATGCCTGGTAAAATTGATGCAGTGTGAGCACTTTCATTTGTTTTGGCCAGTGTTTTCATCTTCAAAATGCTGGTAAAATTGTTGCAGTGTTTTGATATTCGACTTTGCTTGCACTATGGGTCTTAAGCCCGGATGATTGCATTAAGTTTATGACAAGTAGCATAAAACCCATACCATTTTTTAGCATGAACTACGACATAAAGAAAAAACCATTTCATAAACCAATACATAAATTAACACACCTCATTGAACAGAAAAACATTGATTCTGTAGCATCTAACTTATCTGCAAATTCTAAATATTCACATAATTCTCTATGTACTCAAAACATGTTTCCCACCTTTCATGAAGGACAATGATGAACCAGGATTGGCACCAGCACTTGAAGAGATAAGAGCATCAACGGAAGTAGAAGAATTCTGGTGAAATAGCACTTGACCTTGAGCAACACTAGAATGGGATGAAGAGTCCTCTCCAACCACTCGAACTCTGAGACTGAATATATGAACAGTGCCTTTGTCACTAGACACAGCCAGCCACTGAACATTTGGGGAGAGAGCAAAACTGTTAATTTCTGCTCTCTCAACTCCTCTCCGTACCTAAACCATGAAATGGCATATCTTCCTTTACTAGCCTGTTTAGGCTTCAGTGTGGGATTTTGAAATTTTTTGTTTGTGGTTATATGACAGGGTAGCTGCATTATCAGTATTATGCTATGGTAATGCAGTGAAAAGGCACACTTTGTATCATCTTTGGATGCTTTCCTTTTATTAATTTGTTGTCTCTATAATATGTAAATTTTATGAAATAAATTCTTTAGCTAGAAATTTTTATAGCTTGGAAAATCTTATGTGTTGACTTACTGTGGTGGATTACATGCCCGTAATATAACATGCATTTTACTGGTTGTCATTTGGTTCAGCTATCATGCACTGGAATAAGGAGGGAAGATTGACGGCTGGACTGGTCCAATTCAGCATTCCATATTGTTCGGGTTGGGACTGGAATGCTTCAAAGAACTGGGACTGGAATATCTCTTTCAATCATTTTCATGCTAATGGCAACTCTGGGGCAGCTTTGGTGGAGATGGAACGCCTTAAGACTGCACAAGAACATGGAGCTTAAGCCTTTGTTGTATTCTTTATAAACAGGAAAATGTCATCTGTATAAGCAAATAACCCCTATAAAGTGCCTGAATTTTTAAAATAGTTTGGTTGTACTCAGTTATTTCAGCATTTTTAATGAACCCAAATCCATGGTTCCTTCTACATCTTCATTTTCAGTTGACAAAACATGGTCATTAGATTACTGGATAGAACTTTTGCAGCAAAAAAAGCAGTTATTCCAAAATATAATTATTCAAATTCTGGAAAACTGCAACACTAACTTTCTGTATGATATTCCAAAAACTGCAGTTATTCCAAAAAACTGCATAAAAAATTCAAAAACTGCATTAAAACTGCCAAAAAAAAATCTAATACACAACATCTATCAAAACAATTAAAAATAATCTGTTACAAAGGACCTAGCAAAAATGCATAAAAAATCCAATACATAGCATCTAACAAAACTACTTATACAAATCTATTACATTAAAAATTAAAAATCACATTCCCATCAAACTTCCAGCAATAACATCTCTCACAGCATCCATTTCAAGTGATCTTGTCACACCGGTAATAAGAGGTTCAACATCGTCATTATCTTCAATTCTTCCATAGTTATCGATGATTTTGGTGAAATGACGATCTTCCTTGGTATGCCTCCTTATGTAGTTGTGCAAAGTCATAGTTGCAATAACTATTTTTACTTGTTTTTCAAATGAATAAGAAGGCATATCTCTTAAAATCTTCCATTTTTTCTTCCATATACCGAACGTACGTTCAATAACACTTCTAAGAGAAGAGTGTGCGTGATTGAATACTTCTTTATATTCTTCGAGTTGACCACTTTGGTGAAACACTTGAAGATGATATCGTTCATTTTTATAAGGTCCTAGAAAACCTTTAATTTGTGGATAACCTGCATCCACTAAATAATATTTTCCTACAAAAACAAAATATAAATTATTAATCAACATTATTACAAATTCATAAATATTTAAAGAAGGCATTCTAACGTTCTGGTGGTTTAGGAAAATTTGCATTTGGATACGCAAAGCAGATAAGAAAATCCGGGCATCATGAGCATTGCCTTCCCAACCAGCCAATGCATATATAAATTGCATATCAAAATTACACATAGCCATTATATTTTGTGTTGGTATTCCTTTCCTACCAATAAATGGTACTTGATGTTCAGGAGGTATATGAGCTTGGGCATGTACACCATCTATTGCACCAATGCAATCCTATATTATTTTGATAAGTTACTAAATATAAAATAACATAAATGAAGAAACAAATTAGTAAATCATTTTACCTTGAAGTGAGGCATATATCTACGGTCATTTGATATCTGAATAGGAGTATCCTTAAATTCTGGATCTTGCGGCTTCAAAACATCAACACTCAACCGGCATATAACATCTAAAACATTACTGAAATATGTGCACACAGTCCAAGCAGAGTGTTGAAAACGTTCTTGCGCTAATCTATTCATAACACCATGTCCTGGGATGTGCAAAAACATTCCTAAAATTTCAGTCACATTTGTTCTTCTTGATCCTTGTAACCCATAGTTGGCTTGCAAGTCATTGCATAAATTGTAAAAACAATTTTTATCCATTCTAAGCATCCTAAAACATCTATCATCATTTCCATCGAGTACTTCTCTCAACCACTTATTTCCTGTTTGTGAAGAATTCATGCAAGGATTTTTATAAATATATATATTGTAATAGTATTGTATAAGTTCAATAGCCCCACATACAACTTGTAGTTTGGCCTCTGTGAGCTTGTCCACCATTTCCACCTTTAGAATATTGAACTTGCCCAATTTTATTTAAAAAAACATTCAATGAACCAAAAGATATATATATATATAAACTTAATGCAGTGGGTTCATAACACAAATATAAAATAAATACTTATTTAGTTCAATACCAAATACAAAAGTACTAACATAACAATTAAAACAAATACAACAAAATGACAATAAATAAAGTTCCCGAGTCATGCTGAAATTCTATCCTGCATGTGCATGCTCATGCTCATACTTGAGCCAACTAAGCGTATCAGTTTCACCCATAACCATAAACACTTCTCTCTTCTCTTTTGCACAAAATAGGTCAGTTGCAAAAAAATATAGAGGTTTGTCTAGCCCTGGGATATCTTTGAGAACCTCTATACATTTTGTTATGGTAAACTCAAGTGTCTTGTTAGAAACAGAAGATATTTCAGAAGTCTTGTATCTCTCAACTGCATCTACAAGACAATTAATTTGTTCAGAAAGCATTGCCGCACCTCCCACATTTGCCTTATTTTTCTTTCTCATCCATCTTGTAGATTGTTTTCCTAGTTCCTCCCTTGATCTTTTTCTTTGTATATGTTTTGAAGGTTCTTGAATATTATTTTCATCAAAATTACCACTACTCTCAATTAGAGAAACTTCCACAGTGGATACTTTTTCAGATTCAGATGGAACAAATCCTGATACAGGAGTCCAAGCATAATCTCTTGTTGCTATGTGGTATTCATAAACATCCTGTCAAACTTTTCTTCCATTTCTGGTGCAATGCCTTCTCTGCGAAACTTTGATGCTTGAGGATATTTCTGCACAAATTATAATAATTTAGAATACGACAACATGAAAAAAGTAATATAAAAAAGAGGAAAAGCAAATAAAAAATAGCAGTATTACCTGTAATTTACTTTGCCACCGATCATCGGATGCATCAACAGTTTTCTTATTTGAATTCCATCCAAGTCCAGTTTCTTTCCCAATTAAATCCTTCCACATTTTCCAATCAGTCTTAAGTGCATCCCATTTGTTTTTTAATTGTGGCTTTGTATACATTCTTCCAGTTGCTGTATTAAAATTTTCACACAAGTTTGACCATCCTACTCTATCGAAATGAGTTCCTGGGCGGTGTCCAGCTTCTACATCTTTGATGCATAACTCACAAAATGCATTAGTGCTTTCGACATCCCATATAGCCTTAACCCTTGGAACACTTGCCTTAATTTCAAAATAGTTGCCACTATTTTTCTCATTTTCCATCTAATTAGAAAAATCATAATATTAAAATATTACAAGACAAAATAAACACATAAAAAAATAAAATAAGTAAGAAAATTATTCATGCATGATTGGGACAGCCGACTATATTTCAGCGCAAGGAAAATTAGTCATGCAAAATACCAAAGAAGAACACAACCCAATATGCATAAACCAATCAACAATTAAATACCTGTTAAACAATTACACAATTATTCGGCGCAACTACTTGTTAAACACTGTATGGTTATACTAAAGTCAATTTTAATAAACCAATCAACAATTAAATAGAATAAATATTCAACAACCCAATATGCATAAGCAGATCGAATGAGAACACAAAATATTTTATATTACAAGTTGTTTACGCCCAACAAAAAAATAAATTAACATATACAGGGACAGAGCTAAAATAATGGGGAGAGTGGGAACCGATTTTCTCATCGGTGGCCATAATGAGAAAAACAGAGAGAGAAGTTGCGTATGATGGTTAAACGAACAATGGATAAGAGCTTGCTAGGCTACTAGGGCTCTACCATGAAAGAATTGGTAATATATACAATATTACAAGCTATGAATATGGCTACAAGGATCATTTACCACGACTAAAGGTTGAGGAAGGCTGCTGCTGGTGCTTAGTAGAGGCGTTGAGGAAGAGGCCTGGAAGGTTGAGGTGCTTGGTGGAGGCGTTGAGGAAGAGGCTGCCGCTGGTGCTTGGTTGGCTGCCGCTGGTGCTTGGTGGAGGTGGAGGCGTTGAGGAAGAGGTTGCTGCTGGTGCTTGGTTGCCTGCCGCTGGTGCTTGGTGGAGGTGGAGGCGTTGAGGAAGAGGCTTGGAAGGTTGAGGTGCTTGGTGAAGGCGTTGAGGAAGAGGCTACCGCTGGTGCTTGGTGGAGGTGGAGGCGTTGAGGAAGAGGCTTGGAAGGTTGAGGTGCTTGGTGAAGGCGTTGAGGAAGAGGCTACCGCTGGTGCTTGGTGAAGGCTGCCGCTAGTGCTGCTAACGCTGAGGAGCGAGGAAGGTTGCTGCTCGTTGGGCGTAAGGTTTTGGAATTGCAATGTACAACGTACGCAGCGTATGTGAGGGGAGGATAAAATTGGCATTCAAAGATATTAAAACTGCTTCTTGTTTAAGCAGTTTTTAAAAGCAACCCTGAAATTGCTTCTGCTTTTTATTAAAAAAAAAAGCAAAAACTTTTTTAATAAGCACTTTTTTTAAACTTTACCAAACACCTTTTGCTGCTTCTGCTTATAAAATAAGCAGAAGCAGCCTCCCAAAAGCATTACCAAACTGGGCCATTATCATATTTTTACGGCCTAACCCGGAAAAGAGGATTTCTTGTAGTTTTTGTGGTATTTTTGCTATATTTTAATAGGAATCCAAAAATTAAGGAAGCATTCACCACATTCACAGAAGGAAAAAAGAATCCCAAGGACCTAAAGATCACGACGACCGAATTTCACCTTGGTCGGGTGAAGGTCGGGTGAAGGACTTTCACCCGACCAGGTCGAGTGAAGCTCATATTTCAGGGATAGATTCCTAGAGCCTCAATGAAGATATTCTTCTTCTGGTCGGGTGAAATCCGAGGTCGTTTGGAGGTGGTCGGGTGAAGCTTATTTTGCATATTCAGACTCTCCCAGCATCATGGAACAGAACTTCCTTCTGGTCGGGTGAAATTTGAAAATAGTACATGGTGGTCGGGTGATGGTCGGGTGAAGCCTTCTTCACCCAACCAAAGCCCAAAATTCGGCGATGGAACCCTTATTTTTGCAGCACACTTATTCCCTTCTGGCCCAAAGTCATTTAAACGAAGGACAAGCACCAAACACTCAAGTCAAAGGAAAATTAATTGAAGAAGGGAAATTCAATTGAAGAAAGGAAATTAATTGAAGAAGGGAAATTCAATTGAAGAAGGGAAATTCAATTAATTTCCCTTTGACTTGAGTGTTTGGTGTTTATCCTTCGTTCAAATAACTTCGGGCCAGAAGGGAATAAGTGAGCTGCAAAAATAGGGTTCCATCGCCGAATTTTGGGCTTTGGTCGGGTGAAGAAGGCTTTACCCGACCTTCACCCAACCACCATGTACTGTCCTCAAATCTCACCCGACCAGAAGGAAGTTCTGTTCCATGATGCTAAGAGAGTCTGAATATGCAAAATAAGCTTCACCCGACCTAGTCGAATGAAGAGTCCTTCACCCGACCACCTCCAAACGACCTTGGATTTCACCCGACCAGAAAAAGAATATCTTCATTGAGGCTCTAGGAATCTATCCCTGAAATATGAGCTTCACTCGACCTTCACCCGACCAAGGTGAAATTCAGTCGTCGTGATCTCTAGGTCCTTGGGATTCTTTCTTCCTTCTGTGAATGTGGTGAATGCTTCCTTGATTTTTGGATTCCTATCAAAATATAGCAAAAATACCACAAAAATTACAAGAAATCCTCTTTTCCGGGTTAGGCCATAAAAATATGATAATATAGCACAAATGGGCAATAAATGAATCAAAAAAGTATGAAAATGTACCCAAAATAGCCCTAAAAGGGGGTATAAATCCCCCCGATCAGTTATGCTTGAAAAGGTATCCTTGTTGGCGATGATATTGTTGATAAGCATGTTGAGAAGTGGCTTGCCAAATATGACTGAAATCAGGGTCTTCGTTATATAACTCTTTGACAACCTCAAAGCCAACAACTTTTGAATGTAAGGAAGTAAACCATATCGGCGACTAAGTGCGTCAGCCACATGATTCTGAATTCCAGCTTTGTGCTTGAGAAGAAATGGATAAGATTGTAAAAATTCACTCCAAGCAGTGTGCCGGCGATTGATCTTGTGTTGGGATGTTAAGTGATTTAATGCCTCATGGTCCGAGTATAAAATGAACTCTTTTGAGAGAAGATAATGGCTCCAATGTTCCAAGGCTCAGATGATTGCATAAAATTCCTTATCGTAGGTGGAATACTTGAGTCTTGTATCATTTAGTTTCTTGCTGAAGAAGGCAATGGGACGACCTTCTTGACTTAATACTGCACCAATACCAACATTAGATGCATCACAGTCCACTTCAAACACCAGATCAAAATTTGGTAATGCGAGTACAGGCGTGTTGGTGATCTTTTACTTTAATTATTCAAAGCTTCGTTGGGCCCTCTCCGTCCAGACGAATTTGTGATGCTTAAGAAGGTCAGTAACTGGGGCTGTGAGAGAACTAAAATTCTTGATAAACCTTCAATAAAAAGATGCTAGGCCGTGGAAGCTTTGGATGTCATGTACCAAAGTTGGTGTAGGCCAGTTGAGAATGGCATCAATCTTACTAGGGTCCACCTTGACGCCTTGAGCAGTGATAATATAGCCAAGGAATAACACTTGTAGTGAAGAAGGAGCACTTGTTGAGGTTAGCATATAGCTTTTGTTCCCGAAGGAGGTGATCTAAAAGTGTTTGTTTATCTTTGCTACACACCAATATATCGTCAAAGTAAACAACCAGAAATTTTCCAATGAAAGCCGAAATACCTGATTCATAAGGCACATGAAAGTGCTAGGTGCATTAGATAATCCAAATGGCATGACTGTCCATTCGTACAACCCATCTCTTGTTTTGAATGCGGTTTTCTATTCATCACCCGAGCGCATTCGAATCTGGTGATACCCACTTCTTAGATTAATTTTGGAGAAAATAGCGGCTCCTTGTAATTGATCAAACATATCTTCAAGGCGGGAAATTGGGAAACGATACTTGATGGTGATTTTGTTGACGGCTCGACTATCTATACACATTCTCCAAGTTCCGCCTTTCTTGGGGACAAGTAACACTGGTACAGCGCAAGGACTAACACTTTCTTTGATAAGTCCTTTGTCTATTAGTTCCTTGACTTGTCGTTGGAGCTCTTCATACTCTTGCGGATTCATTCGGTAGGCAAGCTTATTTGGGATGACAGATCCTGGAATGAAATCAATGGCATGTTGGATGTCTCTCATCGGTGGTAAGCCAAGAGGGATCTCATCAGGGACCATGTCGGCAAATTCTTCAAGGAGTGCCCGTATTTCTTCTGAGACAAGGAAGGAGGTGTATTTTACTTCGGATAATAATAGACATGCAATCCCGAATTCTTGATGCAACTTTTGAAAGGTTGAGCCGGAGATCAAAATTTTATCTTCAACTTTCTTCTTGATTATTTCATCAGGCTTCAAAGGTGTAAGCTTGATTTTCACACCATCTTTTAGAAATGAATAAGTGTTAGCTTGACCGTCATGGATGGCCTTTCGGTTGAATTGCCACGGGCGACCAAGCAATAAGTGGCAGGCATCCATGGGGATGACATCACACCATACTTCGTCTTGGTATTTGTTACAATAGAAAAGGACACAAGACAATGTTTAGTTACTTTCACCTCATTCCCCTTTTGTAGCCATTGCAACTTGTACGGATGCAAATGTTCTTTAATCGGCAATGCTAACTTCTCTACCATGTAGTTGGAAACGACATTCTCACAACTCCCACTGTTGATGATGACACTACATACTTTTCCCCAAGAAGTACATCTAGTGTGAAAAATGTAATGACGAAGCCAATTTTGATCTTTAGTGACATCAGTATGAAGGCTGCGCCATACAACCAATGATTCACCATGATCTGAGGTGATGAGTTCTTCTTCAAGTTGGGGTGGTGCAGTTCCATCATTGTGTTCCTTCTCTACGTCTTCATCAGATGTTTCATGAATGTCCCCTTCAATAATGGTGATAACCCTCCTGTTTGGGCAATCAGAGGCTATATGGCCAAACCCTTGCCACTTAAAACATTTTCGAGTGTTAGGTTGAATCGGCCGGCTTGAGCCAACTTCATTTATAGTCTGGGAAGGGGTTTTAATGACAGGTTTTGTAACTGGAGTTCCTCGATTAGCACCGGAATCCCAAGGTTTCGAAACACTAGTGAAGGTCTTCTTTGAGTTGTGCATCTCAACTCTCAATGCTTGTCGAATGACATCATCCAAGGTCCAATATTGTTGAAGTTGAACGGGCTTAGAAACCTCATAATCCAAGCCTCCAAGATATCAAGCTATGGTTTGTTCCTCTTTCTCCCAAACATTGCACTTCATCATGAGTTGTTCAAATTCCATAGTATGCTCTTCCACAGTCAAAGACCTCTGTCGCAAATTATGTAACTTGATAAAATTATCTTGATGATACCGATCAGGTAAGAACTTACGAGTAAGCTCGCGGCGCATTTTCTCCTAAGTTTTAATTTTGTTGCGGCCTTCTCATTCTCGCTTGCGCTTTAGATTTTCCCACCAAATAGAAGCATGTTTCATCAGTTTGATGGCGACGACCTTTACACGCTTATCATTTGGAATACCCTTGAGTTCAAACACACGTTTGACGGCGTGCAACCAATTAATAAAATCATTTAGTTGAAGGTGACCTTCACAATTTGAAATATCAATCTTGATTCCAAGGTCTGAGTTTTGTCGAGGCCATCATCGATGTTGGATTTTATCGTTGGATGATGAACTATCATTTTCTCCTTGTTGAAAAAAAGGATTTTCATCCTCGGTTTCTTCTTCCAATGCATGTGGGTCATTTTGTTGGCGTCGAGTCTGCTGCCCTTCGAAGGCTTCGTGTCTTGTTTGAAGATGTAGGATTTGTTGGCGCAACTCCTCCATCTTTATGTCTCGAATAGCACGTTATTGTGGCGGGTTTTGTCTCCTGGGCGGCATGGTGAGTTATGATTAGAAAAGAGATGGAAGGTATTTGGCTTTGATACAAAATGAACAAGAATCAATATGAATTATCCCATCTTGGCGAGATTAAAATCCCACTGCAGAGAAAGATAGCTGATTTCACCACTTAAAGAGGCAAACTCCAAGATACATAGAGAAGAAAACAAATTTCTAACTCTTTATTGATAAATCAAATAAGAATTTCCTATTTTTAATCGTTACATCGTAAGCCCCTTTTAATGGCTTAGAAATAAATCTAATTAAATGCAAATTGATAACAGAATATCTTAATTAATAGCGGAATCTTTAATTAAAGCAATAAAATAATTCTCCTAATTAAAGCAATAATTATAATCTTCTAATTGAAGCAATTATTCTCCACAGTAATAATCCTAGCTGGCACAACTTGTTAGGAATTTTGGGATGCCGGACTTGATGAAGGCGGCCGCAGAGGTGCTTGTGAATGGCTCCCTAGCTAAAATCTGCCTACAACGCAGTCACAGGAAACGATGTGCCCATGCTGGTCTAGATGTTGGCTCACATTTTAGCCAAAGCCATAACCTTTGGCGGAATGTTTCTCATGTCCACTTTTTTTTCTTCCCCTAACTAATAAATTGGGATAGCAAGCAACAAATCAGCCAGTTATGGGCTAATAGTTGTCTCTTTCCTTCCTCTGCAATTCCCTCCTTCCCATCTCTATTCGGATCAAACATGTGGAATATTATGTCAACCACGTTATATGTGAGAGAGATGTCACATACCTGCCATATATCAAATATGACTGCCATTAGCCAAAAATCAAGAAGTTATGGGACCAGGTTGTTGTTCCCAATCCACCGCGCCACCTCACAGCGACCACACCGCCTTCAATTCGGATATTGGACCATCAATTAATAATAATATAAATAATAATAATGTATATGTTACATGTTCGGATAGTTAACACTGTTAGTTTGCACGTGAGATACACAAGACTTAATAGACAGGTGGCATTATAAGATGTTGACACATCATAGGTTGAAGGAAATTTCTCCATTTTTTTATCTCACCTTCTTTCTTTCTTTTTCTTCACTATTTTTTGTTGTTTACAAATTACAAGAAGAAGTCTTAGGACCTCATTACAAATGCAAAGGAAATAAGCCCAAAAAAAACAGCAAAAAGAAAAGAAAAAAAAGTTAACGGTGTTCCTGCAAAACAAAGGTTAGAAGAAACGTTTAAAAACAGGCCTAACAAAACTGACAATGACCACAATGTGATAGGGATTTAAAAAACCAAACCAAAATTTTCGTGAACTGTTGGCCAAAAACCACACCCAACAGGGCCCAAAAAAAATGATTAAACTTTGACAAGACAACAACAAAATACATTATTAGATCAGATTAGGCCCCCACGGGGTAGTGCAGTTGGTTGAGGTGGGCCTAGTTTTAAAGCTAGGAAATTTGGAGCCAAAGGTCTCCGGTTCAAACCTCACCCTGCGCATAACACCCGGGGTTCTTTATCTGTGCATGGGGGGCGTGTAAGGGACTCATGCACCCGAGGTTTGGTCTCATCCAGGAGTCGGTCGGCTGCTGGCGTGGGATTTTCCTCGGTTATCAAAAAAAAAATTAGATCAGATTAGGAATAAACGGATAACCTCCAAAGAATAATTTTCATCATCGAAAAACTAGAGGAATGACAAAGAGCACAAGCATTTTAATAACCAATATCTCAGTGATAAATTGCTGGGATTGTAGTACCCTCTCTCAGTGCTACACAAGAAGCAAAATCAAAGCTAAGCATGCCGTAGAAAAACATGTGATTAACTAAGAAGGAGAAAACGAGAAATAGGCAGCGAATAATGAGATGGAACGTGCAGAAAAAGGACCTGGATCAACACTCTTCCTCCCCCAATCGGAAACATAAAACAATCTTAGCAAAAACAGACAAAGAAATGACTAAAAAACGAATAAAAACCAAGTTAATACATGCTCCCTAAGATAACATTAAACGCACTAAAAACTAATAAGCAGTGAGGGAATACAGGTGAAGCCAGCAAGCAGTGATGACACCCATTAAAACGAACAAATAACACAGCAAGCAAAAAGGAACAAATATGATGATGCACAGACCAAATGATTTTTAAATTGAGCTCCCTTCTTTAAGTCCGCGAACTGGGTGTTCTTTGGGCAACTTGAGGGATAACGAGCTACGGTCCTTGGTAGTAGGTTCGCACCGATGCCGCCGCGAGGTGACAACGAATCAGAGTTTGGATGAACTCCATGACTGGATTGAAGAGGTTGTGTGCAGTGGACGCTTTCCCTTTTCCCCTTTTCTCGGTTTGGGCAGAAAGTATGGAGGAGACAAGTCGTAGGGGAAGAGTGTACACGGATTTGAAGAGAAGGAAATTGGAGATAAGTGGTATAAGGAAGAGGACAATGGCCGGCGACGACTAGGGAAACAAGCTCAGCGATCGGAGAGGCAATTTCCGTCCAGAGGTGGAAATCCTTATAGGGCTTTAAAGAGAAGGTAATGGTTTTGCAGATTATTCGAGCTGTATTTTTTTTTTTCCAGAGAGCCCCCCTTAGCCTAGGGTTTCAATTGGCTTTTTATAGGAGAGAAAGGAAGAGGGTTTGGTTTGAATCGGGGCGGCGAAGGGGTGGTTCGGCGTGGCCACCGTCCGGCTCGGGTGGGGCTGTTCGGCTCGGAGAAGCATGGGCAGGCATGGTGTGGGTTGGCAGGGCGTGGGTGGTGTCCTTCTCGCGCTGTGGCCGGGCGCGGAGGTGGTGGTCCGGCGTGGTATGGGTGGTGGTCCCACGTGGGGAAGAAGACGAGATCGGGGAAGGAGAGAGGCATTGTGTGGTGCGTTTTATTTTTGTTTTTTGTTTTGCTTTTTTTTTTGTGTTTTTTGTTTTATTATTATGAACCAATATAAAGAAGACACGTGGCCAGGAGCAGCCGGAAAAGGTAAGAAGTAAGAAAAAAAGAAATTGTTATTGCTCCATTTTGTAATCTTTAACTGATATTTTGAATTTTTAGAATCGGTAAAATAATATGGTTTCCAATAAAATGTAAAAAAATGAATTTTGGACTCGAGTCGTCACAATGAGCGACCCCGCATCCTTTTTCTTGAAAATCAGTTTATTTTGTGACAACACCGTACTGCGCTTCCCTAAATCACTTTATTACTGAAAAAGTATTTTTTTTCGAAAATAAGCTCTGTGAGCGAATATATGTAATATATATGTCAAAATTCTTAGAATGATGAGAGGAATAAGAAAATGAGGTTCATGACCTGATCTAGGTGTTATTTTAAAGGTCGGGTGTTATTTGCCCGCCATTAGCGGTCCGAATGCTATTTTGTTCGTAACTTCCTCGTTTGACCTCAGATTTGAGCGCAGTCGAAGGTGTCAATCCTCAAATTTGATTTTTTATCACATGATATTGAACCCCATTTTGTTCGGGTTGGATGTATTTTATCAAATTCAATTTTCCTCCGTGCTACCTTGATTTGTTGAAATTTTACAAGACGACAGAGTCGTAACCACTGAGCGACAAATGCCTGATTTCAAGAAATTATTCAAAAAGGTCTCCAAATGCGAAAGAGCCAGTCCTGGGCAATAGAAAATCAAATTCGAGGATCAACGCCTTTGACTACACTCGATTCTGAAGTCAAACAAAGAAGATATGGTCAAAATAGCGTTCAGGCCGCCAACGATGGTTAAAACGGTAATTGACTTTCCAAACGGCACTCCGGATCAGGTCACAAACCTCATATTCTCATTCGATAATAAATAATTGCAGTACAGGCTTAGCGCGAAAATAAAATTATTTTAAAATAAAAATGACACGGGGTCACTCGTCACGATGTCCTGAGTCCAAAAATAACTTTCTCATAATTTTTTAAAATTCGAGTCGCCATCCCAAATCTAAAAACTTAAAGACATCAGTTAAAAAATATCCAATATCACCTTCTCATTGATTAATAAAAACAACACAACAGGAAAAACAAAACAAAAGAAAAAAAAGAAAAAAGAAAGAAAAAGAAAAAGAAAACCGGGTCAACTCTCTCTCTCTCTCCCCTCCATCGTGTTCTCTTTCACGCAGGCAACAGTGCATCTTCTTCCCCAGATGCAGCAACACAGGCACGTGAACGCTCCCACAGTCCTAGGTCGGCGATGCGTTGGGTATGAATTTGTTAGATTATTGAATGAAAAATTAAATAGGTTAATACCTTTTCATAGAAAGACACATCATTACCAAAAGATATGTCCATTAGAGTATTACCTTTTCATGTAAAGGTACATCATTACTAATAGGCATGTCATTTGGAGCGTTATCTTTCATGAAAAGATACACCATTACCAATAGGTGTGTCCTTAAAGGATTATTTTTAAATGAATAGGCACACCTTTTACCAAGAAGTATATCCTTTAGGATGAAAAGCCATCAATGATAACTCTTAGGCATACCTTTTACCAAGTAATATGTCCTTTAAGATGAAAAGTTATCAATGATAACTCTTAGGGTCATTGTCAAAGGTCATGTAGGAATCTATAAATAGGTCATTCTATCATTCATCAAATTAATTAATTCTTTCCCTTCCTCCAAGTTAGTACTATCCATATATACAAAGAGAGAAATATTGTCTTCTGGTTCGCTGTAATTATAGATTGCAGTGCTTGCTTCTATAATTGAAGAATCAAATTATCCTGGGAGGCAACCGCCATTTACAACCTTAAGCACCAGGGAGGGGCAGATTTTGTCTTAAGGAAATAGTGTCAAACACTATATTTGATTCAACATTTCGGTTAATTTGATTCTAGAATTTACTTGTAAGTATTTAATTCTTTAGAATTTTATTTTATGTATTTTCAGATTTAGTTTGTATTCTTGTGTTTAGTTTTTAAATCAGCATAAACTATTATATTAACATACAATCTTAAGACAAAAACTTATAGTTTATGTTGATATATAAAATTAATTTTATATTCTGAATATTAGTTTCATTGTAAGTGTATACAAATTATTTTTGAGTGATTTATTTTATTTAGATACATTCTAGTAATATTAAATTTGTATTTTGTTAGAAATGGCAAATATCCCAAATGGTGAAACAAACATTGCTGCATCCGAGTAAGACGCAATTCACCATGTTCCTACACATGGAGAGAAGCCTGAAAAGTTCAATGGAACCGAGTTCAAGAGATGGCAACAAAAGATGCTATTCTACTTAACTACATTGAACTTGGCCAAATTCCTTTATGAAACAACCTTTATACTTAATGAAAAAAAGAGTGATAAAATCACATTTTATACTGTGGAGGCATGGAAGCATTCTGATTTCTTATGTAAGAATTACATACTTAATGCATTGGACAATACATTATATAATGTATATAGTTCAATTAAAACTGCAAAAGAGTTATGGGACTCTTTGGATAAGAAATACAAAACAAAGGATGCTAGGCTCAAGAAGTTCGTGGTTGGCAGATTTTTGGATTTCGAAATGATTGATTCCAAGACCATTATAAGCCAGGTACAAGAGCTTCAAGTAATTTTACATGAAATTCATGATGAAGGTATGACCTTAAGCGAATCTTTTCAAGTTGCTGCGATAGTTGAAAAATTACCACCGCTTTGGAAAGATTTCAAAAATTACTTAAAGCATAAGCGCAAGGAAATGAAGACTTAATCGTAAGATTGAGAATAGAAGAAGATAACCAAAATTCTGAAAGGAAGAATGGGAAGAATCTTCTAGAATCTAAGGCTAATATGGTTGAACATGGGCCTACACACTCCAATAAGAAAAGGAAGCATTCTGGTGAAGGGACTTTTACAGGACCTAAAGGTAGACATGCAAAAAGGTTCAAAGGCAAATGTTTTGTGTGTGATAAGCCAGGACATCAAGCTAAAGATTGTCGTCGACGAAAGACTCAAGAGAACAATAAGAGAGCTCAAGCTCATGTGACCGAGTTAGAGAGTCCTGTCTAATACGATTAGTGACATGAATTTATCAGCGGTAGTGTCGAAGTAAACCTTGTTGGGAATACGAAGGAATGGTGGGTGGACACAAGTCTTACTCGTCATATATGCTCAGATAAGAACATGTTTACTTCTTATCAACCAACAGATAATGGTGAACAACTATTTATGGGCAACTCTGCAGTTTCAAAGATAGCTGGACATGGGAAGATAACTTTGAAATTGACTTCTGGAAAAGAGCTAACTCTGAACGATGTGCTACATGTACCAGACATTAGAAAAAATCTGGTTTCTGGTTCTCTATTGAGTAAAAATGGTTTTAAGCTTGTATTTGAATCTGATAAGTTTATACTTATCAAAAATGGGATATATGTGGGGAAAGGGTATATGACAGATGGTCTGTTTAAGATGAATGTAATGACTATATGTCCTAAAATTATTAATAACAATATTTATTCTTCTGCTTATATTGTTGAAAATTCTAATGTATGGCATGGTAGGTTAGGACATGTTAATTTTATACTATTCGTAAATTAATTCAATTAAATTCTCTACCTAAGTTTGAAATTGATTTGAATTCCAAATGCGAGACTTGTGTGGAAGCTAAGCTTTCAAGGACTTCTTTTAATTCAATTGAAAGAAAGTCTGAACCTCTAGAGTTAATCCATAGTGATATATGTGATTTAAAATTTATTCAAACTAGAGGAGGGAAAAAGTATTTTCTTACTTTTATAGATGATTGTACAAGATACTGCTATGTATATTTGTTAAGAAGCAAGGATGAAGCATTAAATGTATTTATACATTATAAAAATGAGGTTGAGAATCAACTTAATAGAAAAATTAAAGTTCTAAGAAATGATAGAGGTGGTGAGTATGAGTCTGATTCATTTAGTGAATTTTGCTCTGCTCATGGAATTATACATCAAACTACTGCACCTTATTCACCTCAGCAAAATGGAGTTGCTGAAAGAAAGAATAGAACTTTAAAAGAGATGATGAATACAATGTTAATAAGTTCAGGATTACCTCAGAACTTGTGGGGGGAAGCAATTCTCTCAGCTAATTATATTGTCAATAAAATACCTCATAAGAAAACAAATTTAACCCCATATGAATTATGGAAAGGACGAAAGCCTTCATATAAATTCTTAAAAGTGTGGGGGTGTTTGGCAAAAGTAGTTGTGCCTATACCTAAGAAGGTAAAGATAGGTCCTAAAACCGTTGATTGTATATTTATAGGGTATGCTCATAATAGCGAAGGCATATCGGTTTTTTGTTCATAAATCAGAAATTCCTGATATAAGTGTAAATACAATTATAGAATCAAGGAATGCATCATTCTTTGAAACTGTGTTTCCAAATAAGCCTTTACACATAGTGAGTTCAAATAAAAGAGCCTTTGAATCTACGCCTAGTGATCAACTAGATCAAGATAATTAAGAGCCTAGACGTAGTAAGAGGGCTAAAGTCTCAAAAACATATGGTCCTGAGTTTCTAACTTATTTGTTAGAAAATGAACCTCAAAGCTTAAATGAAGCTATGTCAACTTCGGAAGCTCCTTATTGGAAGGAGGCTATAAACAGTGAAATTGAATCCATTATGCAAAATCATACTTGGGAATTGGTAGATCTTCCACCAGGAAATAAACCTCTTGGGTGTAAGTGGATTTTCAAAAGAAAATTAAAAGCTGATGGATCAATTGGCAAATATAAAGCAAGGCTAGTAGCCAAAGGCTTTAAACAAAAAGAAGGAGTCGACTATTTCGACACATATTCACCAGTTACAAGAATAACATCCATTAGAATGATGATAGCTATTGCAGCTATACACAACTTAGAGATTCATCAAATGGATGTTAAAACAACATTTTTGAATGGAGAATTAGATGAAGAAATTTATATGGAACAACCAGAAGGATATATTGTTCCGGGAAAAGAGAAACAAGTATGTAGACTTGTAAAAACTTTATATGGACTGAAACAAGCTCCAAAGCAATGGCATGGAAAATTTGATAAAATAATGATATCGAATGGATTTAAGATTAATGAGTGTGATAAGTGTGTCTATATAAAAGAGTGTAGTATTGGCTACGTCATGGTATGTTTGTATGTTGATGATATGCTTATTATTGGTAGCAATGATAATATCATTAAAGGAACTAAAAAGATATTATCTACAAACTTTGACATGAAAGATTTAGGTGTTGCAGATGTTATATTAGGAATTAAAATTTCTAAAACACCTAATGGATTAGTATTATCTCAATCACATTACATTGAGAAAATATTAAAGAAATTCAATCAATTTGATTGCAATATTGTGAAAACACCAGGTAGATACAAGTCTACATTTGTCAAAGAATAAAGGAAAAGGCATATCACAACTAGAATATTCTCAAATTATTGGGAGTTTAATGTACTTAATGAATTGTACAAGACCTGACATAGCTTACTCGGTAAGTAAGCTAAGTAGATACACTTGTAATCCAGGTATAGATCATTGGAAAGCTATTATTAGAGTTTTAAGATATTTAAAATATACTTTAAACTATGGCTTACATTATACCTGGGTATCCAGTGTTCTAGAAGGATACGATGATGCAAATTGGATTTCGACACAAATGACTCCAAATCTACAAGTGGATATATATTTACCCTTGGTGGAGGAGCAGTGTCATGGAAATCGTCAAAACAAACATGCATTGCAAGATCCACAATGGAATCAGAGTTTATAGCTTTAGATAAAGCTGGAGAAGAAGCTGAGTGACTAAAAAATTTCTTAGAAATGTATACATTGCGATAGTCAATCTGCTATTGGAAGGGCACAAAATGAAATGTATAATGGTAAATCAAGACATATTCGTCGAAGACATAATACAGTTAGACAATTGCTCTCAAATGGAATTATTTCCATTGATTACATTAAGTCAAAAGATAATATTGCGGATCCGTTAACAAAAGGTTTGACTAGAGAGCAAGTTAATAGTTCATCGAGGGGAATGGGCTTAAAGCCTATAATATAAGAGTAATCTTAATGGAAACCCAACCTAGTTGACTGGAGATCCCAAGATCTAGGTTCAAAAGGGACAACCTAATTATGTATAACTCAGTAGCTCACTATAGAGAGAAATCTCTAACCTATTCCTATGATATAGTAGTGAAACCTGTAGAGAGTAAAAGGTTAAGCTATGCTTTTAATGACCTTTATAACTTGAAATCATCAAGTGGAATATGACAGGATATTTTTAATAAGGATCACCTATATGAGTGAAGAAGGGGCCACTTCTGTGAGAATAATAAGGCTTAATTCTCTAAAGCATTCATGAAACCAGGAATTGTTCAGGGCCAAAATGAACACAACAATGAGAACCAGGCTACAATAAGAAAGAAGTCTGTGAAAACTATTGTCTTGGTTTACATAAACAAGCTGAACAGTTCAAGACATCATGTTCACTGATCAGCCAGTAAGCTCGATAGTTTTACACTAGGGAAAGGTTCAAAGCCACAAGCTACCTTATCTGAAGCAGTGAATTTCTGTTTTTCTCTCTTTTAGTCTGTATATCATAAGGGTTAGTTAATTTTTCATTCATGTGGGGGATTGTTAGATTATTGAATGAAAAATTAAATAGGTTAATACCTTTTCATGGAAAGACACATCATTACCAAAAGATATGTCCATTAGGGTATTACCTTTTCATGTAAAGGTACATCATTACTAATAGGCATGTCATTTGGAGCGTTATCTTTCATGAAAAGATACACCATTACCAATAGGTGTGTCCTTAAAGGATTATTTTTAAATGAATAGGCACACCTTTTACCAAGAAGTATATCCTTTAGGATGAAAAGCCATCAATGATAACTCTTAGGGCTCGTTTGGTACGCGGGAATGAAATGGAGGGGAATGGAATTAGCATGGGAATGGAATGGAATGGGAAAGGACATGGGAATGGTTCATTACCTTATCTATGTTTGGTATACAATACCATGTATAGGGTAATATATAACAAATTACCATATCACCCATTCCGGCCCCACCTCTCTCCCATCGCCCACAGCCCCCCTTCCCCCGTCGCGCACAACACCCCCTCCCCCCCCTTCCCCCCGTCGCGCGCGCGTGCTTCCCCCCCTTCCCTCACGTCGCGGGCCACGCGCGGTGCCCCCCTCTCCTCGTCTACGCAAATCCCCCCCTTCCCCCCTCCCCTCTCCCCCGCCATCGCAGATCCCCCTCCTCGCCGTCGCAGATCCCTCCCTCCCCCCCTCCCCGTCGAGCGCCGATTCCCCTCCCCCCCCCTCCCTCCTACCGTCGTGCCTCCCTCCCTTCCCCCCCGTCGCGCCTCCCTCCCTCCCGCTGCGCGCAGCCCCCTTCCCCCAGGGCCGCGCTTCACCCCTCCCCCCCGTCGTGCCTCCCTCCCTCCCGCCGCGCGCGCCCCCTTCCCCCGGTCGCGCTTCACCCCTCCCCCCCCGTCGTGCCTCCCTCCCTCCCGCCGCGCGCAGCCCCCCCCCCCCCCGTCGCGCTTCCCCTCTCCCCCCCATCGCGCCTCCCTCCCTCCCTCTCTGCGCAGCCCCCTTCCCCCCGTCGCGCTTCCCCTCTCCCCCCCGTCGCACCTCCCTCCCTCCCTCTGCGCGCAGCCCCCTTCCCCCCGTCGCGCTTCCCCTCTCCCCCCCGTCACGCCTCCCTCCCTCCCTCTGCGCGCAGCCCCCTTCCCCCCCGTCGCGCTTCCCCCCCTCCCTCCCGTCGCGCGTAGTGCCCCCCCACAATGGAAGTCGAAGCCGTTGTCTCCAGCGCGTCAGCCCATGAGAATAGGAACAGTGCCGGACGAGTCTGCTTGGGGAGATAGCGAAAGGGCAACGTTGGAATTCGATTCCCATGGGCGTGGGAATGTTTTAAAACCTGGTAGATGGGGGGAATCGATTTCACCCTACATAGGGGAATCTCATTCCCGTGGGAATCATCCATTCCCTCCTCTTTGGGCTACCAAACGCGGGAATGGAAATGAATTCCATTCCATTCCATTCCATTCCTGCGTACCAAACGTACCCTTAGGCATACTTTTTACCAAGTAATATGTCCTTTAAGATGAAAAGTTATCAATGATAACTCTTAGGGTCATTGTCAAGGGTCATGTAGGAATCTATAAATAGGTCATTCTATCATTCATCAAATCAATTAATTCTTTCCCTTCCTCCAAGTTAGTACTATCCATATATACAAAGAGAGAAATATTGTCTTCTGGTTCGCTGTAATTATAGATTGCGGTGCTTGCTTCTATAATTGAAGAATCAAATTATCCTGGGAGGCAACCGCCATTTACAACCTTAAGCACCAGGGGGGGGGGCAGATTTTGTCTTAAGAAAATAGTGTCAAACACTAGATTTGATTCAACATTTCAGTTAATTTGATTCTAGAATTTACTTGTAAGTATTTAATTCTTTAGAATTTTATTTTATGTATTTTCAGATTTAGTTTGTATTCTTGTGTTTAGTTTTTAAATCAGCATAAACTATTATATTAACATATAGAATTCCCTCCTCTTTTCCCTTCCCCTCTTTCCCTTGCCTCACCAAAATAAGCTTTCCTTCCTGCCGCTACAACAGAATCCACGCCATGCCCATACCTCCTCTCTCTCTCTCATTCTTAGTCGTCGCCCCTAATCTAAACCCTAATCATCCTTCCTCTCTATATAAACCCTAGAATAATCGATCCGAAAGGGGGGCTCTTTGGATGAAAAAAACCTAGCTTGAATAATTCAAAAAAAATCTTCGATCTCCTTCCTCAAACACAGAGAGACCTCCCCCTGGCCGGAAATTGCACTACCGGTCAGCCAAAGCCGACTATTTCAATCACCGACGCCATCAGTTCCGGTCACGACGCTACTGCACTAACTATCCGGCGTCTCTCCTCCAGCCGACGCCAACTACTCCAACTGCGTCCCCTCAGCCCCCACGACGCTGTCCCATCGCGGCACACGTTTGCCTTCCAGCCACGACACACAACAGTTGCTCCAAGCCCCATCGACAAACCCACAAATTACCCCACCGAACCAAAGTCCATCTCAACGGCTTGCTGGTATCCTTGTATGATTCCAAGGGACAGAAGAAGACGTCCCAGGGTAGTAACCGGCCAGTGTTCAATGCGGACGGAAGAGAACGTTCCAGTGCGTGGCTGAATTGTAGAAGTTGATTTGGTCGGTCATGTTTTTATTCCTTGCTATGTTTTCTTTTCTTGTTTTCTATTTTGCTTTACTGCTTTGTTTGTTTATCCTTAGTCAGTATTGTCGCTGCTTATACTAGGTTTTGGGAAGAGTTTTTTTTTTTTTTTGGTGTGTTACTTGAAGTCTGCTCACTTTTATTGTTGTCTGTATTTGTTTATTTTTGGTGATGTTGATTCGTCTACCCCTTCTCACGAGTTCAGTGAGCATGGTTTAATCTGGTTTTCTGTGAGTGGCTTAGTCGATGGGCATAGCTAGCATATACTATTGATCGATTGTTTTTTTCTTTAGCATCACTAGATAAAATAGTGTGAGTAGCTTTTTTTTTCTTTTTCTTTTTTCTTTTTTTTTGCCTTCCTTTTTTTTGTGTGAATGTTATTTTGCTTTTTTGTTCGTTGTTTTCTTTTTTTCACTCGTTTAAAAAAAAACAGTGTTGATCCATGGCTTTCCATTGTTTCCCATCCAGGTTTAAATGTTTTTGTAGGTTTATTGCTTCACCCATTTTAGTCCCTAGTCTACTGATTTTCGTTGATCCCCAACATTTCATTGTTGTATATATGGAGTTATAACGATGATGTAAATAATAACATACTTTAATAGACTCAATCATATTAAAGTCAATACTCACATTAGTTTTAGATATACAATTATATAACTTAGTATATTGATAAGTCATTATAGTATCATTAATAATTAATTAATGAACTCAATTTTTATATTAGTTAATTATATCAGACTAATACAAACAAATGAAACATAGAAATAAATGTGTGAATATCTTAATAAGTCATACTACTTTGGTACAAGTCTTTAATAAGATATACTTAAAATCTCTACCAACAAGTAAATGTATAAATAAATATTTGAACGTCTTAATAAGCAATGACACTTCAATGACTAACAAGCTTTGATGCTATAGAATTTTAATTATACAAAACTGTAAAGAATATATAATTCAAAATCTCTAACAAAATATAAAGAGCTAGTCATGTAGAAGATTTCAATTGACCTTTTATTGTCGCTTGAAATAGCAAACGTCAACAATAGATAATTAAACATCAAATTCTTTAATTGATTTTTTGGATGCTCTCAACAACCACGACATGATACCAAATAATTTATATTGCAAACTCATAACTAGTATCAACTAAATAATTATAGGACAAACTTGCTCGAATACTAATCAAATTTATCACAAGAATTTTCCTTGTTAAGAATTATTCGATGAAGGAGATAAATCATGACATATAAGTACAATTACTTAATTTTAATTTATCACATTTTCCTTTTCTTTCTTTGATGGAAAGGAAAAGTTGTCATTAATTTTAAATCATATTAACTTTAATTGACGCATAAAAGAAATAAATATATATAACTATATTGTTTTAATTTTTCATTAAACATACTAACTATCATATTGGGTCTTTAGTTATTTAAAATATTTTTTTAATTACACGTACTTCATTAATTGTATTAGTTTTTTAATTACATGACCACTTTATAAATTATTAAAAACATAAAAACAATCTACCATATTAATGGCATACATTTAGAGCCGAATCGAGGGTGTTTAGTTATAAATCTTATTCTTGTATTTTTGTAATAACCACAAACTAAAAAAAAAAAAAAAATTTCATGAAGCCTTGTTTGTTTTTAGAAAATAGCATTAGTACCAAAAATTCATCTCTAACTGGCTAGTAATGAAGGTCAATGGCTTAGGGTAAGAATGATTATTATCACTACAATGAGTAGGGGTGTAAAACGGATTCAAGCCCACGGGCTTGCGGGCTTAGAGTGGGCCGGGCCAATCAAGGCTCGGTCCGTTTAAAACACGGGCCTATACGGGTTGACCCATTTAGGCCCGACCCGTGCGGGTTGCGGGCTAGCCCGCGGGCTTTTATTTTATTTTTTATACTTAAATACATTAAGATTTAATAAATATATTGTATTATATAGCTTTAATTAAGTAATAAGATTTCATATATGAATAATTGTAAAACAAATTGAAATAATATTAGCTATATTCAATTTTATTAATTAATTTTAAATTTTAAATAAATAAAAAAATACAGTCGAGCCCGCGGGCCCCCGCAGATCCCTGCGAGCCGGGCCGGGCCGAGCCTTGGCTAGTCCGTTTAAAACAAAATTCATAAATGAGCCGGTCCGTTGCGGGCTGAGCCTGGCTCATTTTACACCCGTAACTATGAGAGACATTCAAATTATAAAATGAGGCCTAATTTTCATAGTTGATTGAGTGAGAGTAGTGTAAGATCTTTTCGAGTGAGGCCATTTATCTCCATGTGAGAGTTCAAGGTAGGGATGAGCAATGGATATTCGCTACGCCGCTTATTTTTTGTCTTATCCCTACTTTATAGGGCAAGTTATCCTGTTCAAGGGCGGAGTGCGATTTTAAAACTTAACCTTTTGCCTAGACGGGGGTGGAGAGTAGTAATAGGTAGCGAGATACCCTACTCCATCCTGTCTATTTTTAATCGTTTACATTTGTAATTTTATAATATATCAAATGTTATTATTAATTATTATTTATGAATTTTGTTTTTTTGAATGATATTTATTATTGTGAGACTAAATTATTTTTAATAATTTTTTGGGTCTAAAATGGTATATAAATCAAAGTTATATATTTCATTTTGGCTCCCGTTTCGATTTGGCCATTAAAATGGAATATTTCGGTACTGATCTATTTCAGCATTCCATTTTGGGTTTATCGCAAATCAAATATGTCAAATGATTTTAATATAACAAAAAAAACCAAATAAACAAAAAAAAGGTACACATTTTTTAAGAAGTCAAATTAAAATCCCATTACATAATATAATATAAAGTCTAATTAAAATCACATTACATAATATAACATAACAATAAGTCTTAATATTACTAGGTTTTAACATTACTACTTTTCAAATTCTCTTAAATCAAAACACTCATTATCATCAAGAGCAAAAGGGATCAACGTTATCAACTGGAGTATTCAATCACGATATTTCAGTCACAATTATTATTTATACAATAACCAAGAATCACAATACAGTTACATATTAAATCTTTCACGAGCTCAAATTTAATCGCAAATTATATATAAATATAATTCAATCACATTTCAAAAAATAATTACATGTGATTGAAAAAATAACAAGTAACGAATTTCTACCCATTAACAAAAGAATTTCCACTGATTAATGAAATATTAATTTAAAATATTCAACATGAAAAAAACTACCAGTGATGATTGTTTACCATAAAAGAGAGAGTGTGTGTGTGTGTGCGCTGCAGATAAATGAAATAAAATAGTAAAAATACAAAACAACAATGAAAGAACCAGGTCATTTCCAAGTCCCAACAACCCACAGTTCCTTTTTTTTAAAAAAACTAGAATAACTAGAAGAAATCAAATTCTTTCACGATGGATAATAATAATATTATAAACAAATAATAATAACTAAGCACTAGATTTTCCAAAAGAACTAATTCTACCTTAATAAATTAAATTCGTTCACGATGAACATATTCAAGGGACGATTATTATTATTAATTCTACCGGGAAAAAATTATTACACGCAATAGAATATTACCTCACGATCCAACAATGACCAAGCTGCGCTTAGAGGGACGATTCGGCGATGCTTCATTGGGACAAACAACGAAGAGGACTGGGAGGGGCAACGACACTCCGTCACTGCTTGACGGGTGACTAGTGAGGGACGATCTAGTGATTCTAGCGGTAAAGCTTGACTAGGAGAGAAAGGACGACGAAGTTGGGAAAAGGTTAGGCTCTAGAGTTTTGTATTCTGTCCTCCGTTTTGCGTCGTGAGTTTTGGCCTAAAACTTTTTAGGATAAATTTGTGATTTATCGCTTTAGAAAAAACATAAAACTTATTTTAGCCGAAAATTGAACACCGACCAAAATCAATCGAAACCGAACAAAACGACCGAAACCAAACGAAATAACCCAAAATTAAATAAGAGATGAAATGCAGGAGCATTTCATACTAGTTAAGATATTGGTACAAATTATTTCGTCCATTCCGGATGGAACTGAACAAAATATATAACTTTGATATAAATTTGATTTGAGCAAAAACTATTCATATAGACAAATCCAATAAAGAGCAATAATAAGGTGCAGACGGATGTAGCCTCATTCGCCACCCCCTCTAGAGAATAGGATACCCCGCCTCGCCTGCATATGGGACGAGATATGGTTTTAAAACTTAACTCCTCACCTATGTGAGAGCGAGAGGCGATAATAGGTTGATCTCACTCCCGATAGTGCGGTGATCACCCATAGATCAAGGTAATGCAAGATAACAATCATGGGAATTGGATACCTGGTTAATTTATTAGGACCCTAATCATGACAACACACATTTGATGGACAGTGAAGTTAAAGAAGACTCATTATTGGTTGTTTAGGATAAGAAAAGGTACATATGTAAGTGTTTTGTGCAAACGTCTCCACACATACCTTGCATGACAATATTCTATTGGTCCGATGATTTGGATAGATCTCACCCATGATTTGATTAGAATTAATAAAATACTATCATGTTAGATATGCACAGAAAAAACTTGTATAAAAAGCTTATATGTAACATTGCTCTTAAAATAATTGTAGAAACCTATGTTTGGGTTGCTTTATGAGATAGTCTTTATTTGGTAATGAAGATATCATTTTGGTAGTGTATTCGGCGATACAAGCGTTTTGTTGTAGTTAGGTCCAATTTGGAGTTCGAGACCCCAGAAGGCTAGATATGTAATTTGGGGTGCTTATTAATTAAAACAATTAGCAGAAAATATAAATAGGGGAGAAAAAGAGAGAGACTCCCAGCATGTTGTCATTTCGTGTTTCGTGTTGAAGTGAAAAAGAGAGAGCTTAGAGGTGAAGCTTATCGAATCGGAGCTTGGAGCTTGGGTTTTTGAGTTTAATTCATCCGTGAATCCTTACAAAGTAAGTGTTCTTGAACTTTCTATTTCAATTCTGTTCTTGATATGTATGATTTATGAGATTTAGCATAAACCTTAGGTTTTGGGGAAAATCCAATTTTGGGTTGAATCTGGTGGTTTAGTATATAATCTATGGCTAAGATCATGTAAAGACTCGTATTTGGGTAGTTTTGAGAGATAGTCATTCTATGGGAATGTAACTATCCTGGACGGTAGTGTAGCCGTCGATGTGAGCATTTTGACCGTACTTGGGCCCGATTCCGAGTCGGGGCCCCGTTTGACCTGATTGTTGACTTTTCGGGGTCTATTGGTTGACTTTGCGTTTGAGCGGTCATTTGGGTGTACTAATATCCTGTGTAGTATTGTGCTCGTCATTTCGAGCGTTTTGATCGTAGTTTGACTCAATTTGGAGTTCGGGACCTTAGAGGTCAATTATTGACCGGGTCAATGGTTGACTAGGTCGATTGACCAGGCAAAAATATAAATAGGGGAAAGAGAGCTTCCACGTTACGTTTCGGCGTTTCAAGTTTCTCGTTGGAGAGCTTAGAGAGAGAAAGAGAGAAGGAAGCTTGGAGGCCTTGGCGATTTGGGGCGTTTTGAGCTCGTTCAAGCATCAAGAATCATTCCAGGTAGGTGTTCCATTGATTCTTCACCCTTTTCTTGCTGTTTTTTTGGATTAACATGTAAGAATTTGATGAAATCATGCAAATTCGTGTTGAACCCTAGAAATTGGGGAAAAACCAATTTTGGGTTGAATCTTGTATTTAAATGCATTCGAGGGGTAAGACGTGATTTAAAACCTAATATATAGTATTAGGTATGAGTTTTATGAGATTTCGGGTTGAATCCAGACGAGAAACAATGAAAAACGATGATGAACAATGCTCGTCATGAACCGGGTAGAGAAACGACCGATGAGATCGACTGAAATTGGAAATTTCGAATGTGCGATTCGAAGGTTCGAAGGTTCGAAGGTAGGTTCGATGTAGTGTAATTTCGAGTGTCGAATGTGAAATTTTCGAGTATCGTTTCGAAGGTTCGAAGGTACTTCGAAGGGGAGTTTCGAAGCGATTCATGGGTACTTCGAAGGTAGTTTTCGAAGGTAGTTCGAGTGTAGGTTCGAGAGTCGAAGGCGGTTCGAAAAGAGATTCGAAATGCAGATTCGAAATGCAGTTCGAAAATGTAGTTTCACTGGCAGATTCGAAATACGATTTGACTGATGGACCTATTTACATTGCAACCTATACCCAAAGTATTATACTTAAGTTACAATGTAAATAACGAAATACCCCCCATTTGGATTCAAAGAAAAATACTAGAAAAATTAATTCCCATTATTTCAAAATGTGAAATTTGGGATTTAGTGTAAAATCTCGGAAAAACCCAAAAGTTCGTAGTGGTGAATTTTTGGAATGTGGGGTTAGACATCTCCAGAAAAATCCCCAAAAAATCAGATTATCTTATTTATGCTATGGGAACCCAATGCCTGGGACTTTTAATTTCAAGAAAATAGGCTGCTATGGGTACTTCCTTCATAAATCAAGGATTGAGGATTTACTTGTGAAGACCAGCTACGCTCCAAAGGAAATGTCGAGAATGACATGCCATACTCATGTTAGTATGTTGATGTGGGGTATTGGGGCATGGACTCCGTGACTTGTTTGGGTTCTCACCGTGATGCACCGATGGTGCTATGTGGTTGACATGGCGGCATATGCACCAATGGCGAGCCGGTGTGGCGACCGTGTCCTGGGCATATAGCGCCGTGGTAGGGCTGAGTGCCCTGAGCTGGGATCCTAGTGAGGATCGTGGACAAGCCGTCTGTGTGGGCGAAGCTAGGTCCTGATGTTTGTTTTCAGGCCGAGTCCTGATGATTGTGCACACTACACGGTGCACGAGTACACGAGCATGTAGTATAGACTTGTATGTTTGCATGATGTGGAGTGTCGGGGTCACCTACCGAGCTTGTCGCTCACCCCTACTTGTTGTTTACCTTTTTCAGGTGTGACCCGAGACTAGTGGAGGACTTTCTTCCAAGAGGACGTGCCCACTACTCGATGTATGATGCAGATCGTATTCCGTATTCGTATTGTGTATTGTATTATGTTTGTATCCCGGACATGGGTCCGTGGACAGTTGTATTTGCATACTGTTTGTGATGTGATGTCAGTATGACTGTTTGACTTAATGTGTGCATGATGATATATGGGAAAGTACAGGATTACCCTTGATGTATGGATGTACAGGGTTGCATATTTGGGACAAGACCCGCGGTGTAGTCTCTATTGGTGCTAGTCACCAACCCCTTGACCTTTCGGGTGCGGGCAAGGGGAAGTCATGTACCCGGTTCCGGGTTCCCTGGAATTCGGGGCGTGACAAGTTGGTATCAGAGCATGGTCTAGCGGACCTAGGTTAGTGAGGGGTGGTTAATTGATTCCATGTGACTTGGAAAACTATAAGGAGGGCGCCTGATCAACGCAGTCCTTATAGGTATTCTAGGTTATGTTGGTGTCAGTTAGATCATCCTAGGAGCATACATAGGGTGCATTGCTAGTGGTATGATTGTGTGCATATAGGGCACTAGATTGTCTTTGTGTGTGATGTGCTCGTATGTGGTGCCAGGATGGCACGTGGCCGTGAGAGCCAGGACTGGATGTGGTGTACCCTATGGGGTGACACGATGCTATATGCATGGTTGTGGACCTACGGGTCATGTGGTGTACCCTGATGGGGGACACGATGCTATATGCATGGTATGGACCTATGGGTCGTGTGGTGAGAACCTACAAGTCGGTTGTGCCTTTGATGGCTATTTATGCTATTGATCGTTTGTTGTTTGTTGTTGTGGCCAGTGTGATGGCACCACCGAGGAGAGCTGTCCGAGGCCAAGGCCCGGCAGAGGAGCCCACGATAGAGTCGGGGCACCAGGGGCGACGAGCCCGCAGCAGAGATCGTCGGCTCCCGTTGTGGGACCTGATTTGGCTCAGGTATTGATTCGGTTGCAGGAGGCCATGCGGGGTATGCAGGGCTCGATGAGGGATATGGCTAGAGAGGTGGATGAGCCGAAGAGGCAACAAGAGCCTCGGCGGCCACCACCGGCCTCGGCAGCGAGAGGCGAGGGTGGTGCAGGATGTGCACCAACGGAGAGGTCGTGATAGAGCCAGACGACGAGGAGTGGATTGGGCTGCACGGTTTTGAAACATGCACCCAGGACTTTTGAGGATGGTTCACGGCCTGAGGTAGCCGAGGACTGGATTAGATGGACAGAGGACATCTTTGAGATGATTGGGGTGCCGGATGAGGAGCGGGTGCGCGTGGCGACGCACTATCTGTTGGGTATCCCACGCAGGTGGTGGGAATCCACTAGAGCTGTCCATGGCGATCGAGATGAGCTGGAGAGAGTTTGTTGAGCGCTTCTTTGGGGAGTATTTTCCCAGCTCGTTGCGATATACTCGACGTAGAGAGTATTATGAGCTTGTGCCAGGGTAGCATGACTGTGGGTGAGTATGTGCAAGCCTTCACGCATTTGGGGCGGTTTGCTCTGGAGTCTTGGGAAAAGGAAGGCCGGAAGACGCAGGACTTCATTCAGGGGCTTGAGGCCATCTTTGAAAAGACAACTGGAACCGATGCGGTTGACCGGCCCACCGGGGAGGCGGTCGACAAGGCGATCATTATTGAGCGAGGTCAGGATCGGGCGAGAGCCCCAGAGGCCGGGCGGTTCGGCAGGTCCGAGCAAGAAGAGGCGAGTGGGGAGAGCGGTGCCGCTCGGCTGAGAGGAGGCAGGTGCGAGGGTTTCTAGCCAGGCGGTGGGACCCCGTGAGAGTTTATCCGACCAGGAGGCCAGGGACTGTTGGAGTTGTGGTTTGACCGGGCATGTCTCGAGAGACTGCCCAAGGAAAAAGATGACCTGCTTCCGATGCGGGAAAGTGGGGCATGGAGCTAGGGAATGTGTTACCCTTAGCTCAACCAGCAGTGTAGGCCCTCGTCCGAGAGATCAGGGACAGAGGAGTGGGGCTCCATCTCGAGAGGTCGGTGCCGCCGGCACGAGCACGCAGACGCGACCTGCGGTGCGGCGGCCTCAACGGGAGGCACAGGGTCATGTTGATCGGCGGGGCAAGGCCCCAATGGGCCAGGCTAGTGGCGGTGGACCACGAGGGAGGACTTTTGCCCTCACCACAGAGAGGCAGAGGTTCCACCAGGTGGATGAGGCAGGAGCAGGACCTTCAGTGGTGAGAGGTACCATCATCATTTCTCATACTATTTGTTCGGTTTTGATTGATACTGGTGCTACCCATTCTTTTATTTCGTATGCTACGGTGGTTGGATTAGAGTTAGACCAGGAGACAGTGAGTCGGTCTCGATGGTTGCTTCACCTTTGGGTGGAATTGTGATACTTGAGAGTATCTCGTCGTGCTTGTCAGGTAACACTTGGGGGTGTTAACCTGTTGTGTGATTTATATATCATGGAGTTAGATGATTTTGATGTTATCCTGGGTATGGACTGGTTGGTCTCCGTGGAGGCCAAGATTGATTGTTTTCGACGGCGTGTGACGTTCCTCACACCAGGGGGCACGCGGGGTGTCTTTGTGGGTGAGTGGACCGAGGAGGCATGCAGGTTGGGACCATTGAGGCATGGGTGGGGTGATGTGACCCACCAGGTTAGCCACTTGACATTGGTTGACAGGAGGAGAGAGGGGAAGGCTGTTTTGCCACCCATTGTAGATCGGTTCCCGGATGTGTTTCCCGAGGACTTGGTCGGTTTGCCACCCGTGAGGGAGGTAGAGTTTTCGATCGAGTTGTTGCCAGGGACAACACCGATCAGGTTAGCGGCCTACAGGATGGCACCGACGAGCTTAGAGAGCTCAAGAGACAAATAGATGACCTATTGGCGCGAGGCTTTATCAAGCGGAGTAGCTCACCGTGGGGCGCTCCAGGTGTTGTTCGCCAAGAAGGCGGATGGTTCACTTCGGCTATGTATAGACTACCGGAAGCTGAACCGGATGATCGTGAAGAACGGTATCCATTGCCGAGGATCGACGACCTGTTTGATCGGTTTCGAGGTGCAAGATGGTTTTCCAAGATAGATTTGAGATCCGGATACCATCGATTGAGGGTTAGGGAGGCGGATATCCCTAAGACCGCGTTTAGTTGTCGCTATGGGCATTATGAGTGGCTTGTGATGCCATTTGGGCTCACGAATGCTCCAGGAAGTGTTTATGGGATTGATGAACCAGGTGTTTGCTCCATTTTTAGATATGTTCGTTGTGGTGTTCATCGATGATATTTTGGTCTATTCAGCGACCAAGAGGGAGCATGAGGAGCATTTGCAGGTTGTGTTGCAGACCTTGCGAGAGCATCGGTTGTATGCGAAGTTCACAAAATGTGACTTCTGGTTGCAACAGGTGCACTTCTTGGGGCATGTGGTATCTTCGGAGGGTATCACGGTGGATCCTGAGAAGATTGAGGCGATCATGTCGTGGAAGAGGCCCACGAATGTGTTTGAGATTCGTAGCTTCCTTGGTTTGGCAGGCTATTATCGGAGGTTCGTGGAGGATTTTTCCCGGTTGGCGGCTCCTATGACACACTTGACTAGGAAGGGAGTTCCTTTCATTTGGTCCGATGCGTGTGAGAGTGCTTTCATGGAGCTGAAGGCACGATTGACCTCAGCACCTATCTTGATTCTTCCACAGGAGGGTGTGCCTTTCGAGGTGTATTGTGATGCTTCCAAGGTGGGACTTGGTTGTGTGTTGATGCAGACGCGGCAGGTGATTGCTTATGGGTCTAGGCGGTTGAGACCACATGAGCGAGCTATCCCACGCATGATTTGGAGTTAGGCTGCAGTGATCTTTGCACTTAAGAGCTGGCGACATTATCTCCTTGGGGGAGAAGTTTGTGGTGTATACGGACCACAAGAGCTTGCAGTATATCTTCTCTCGGCGAGACCTGAACCTTAGACGAGGCGGTGGGTGGAGTACCTGCAACAGTTTCAGTTTGATATAATGTATACCCCTGGGAAGGGTAATGTGGTGGCAGATGCTCCGAGTAGGAAGAGCAGGGCCGTGGTGGCCCATTATGCCATTAAGGAATGGGAGATGATGGGTCGGTTAGCAGCAATGAGGTTACAAATGGTGACCAGGCGAGGGGCGAGGGACCCTCGGTGTTGTTGTAACGATCCCAGAGATGCGGCACGGGATCATAGAGGATCAGTGGGGGACATTGATTGTGAGGTCATCCGCGACGATTCGAGACCAGGCGGTATCTTCCGACCGGGACCGAGGATGCAGAGCACGTCTTTGCGGTATAGGGGTAGATTGATAGTTCCCACTTCTCTTCAGGAGGAGGTTCTTCGGGAATTTCACCGGTCGAGGTTAGCTGTACATCCTGGTGGGACCAAGATGTACCACGCCGTGAGGGAGGCTTTTGGTGGCCAGGCCTGAAGAAGGCCGTTGCTGATTTTGTGAGGCGGTGTTTGACCTGTCGGCAGGTCAAGGCGAGCACCTGAGATCACCTGGTGAGTTGCGGTCTTTGCCAGGTGCGAGTGGAAATGGGACCACGTGACCATGGATTTTGTCACTGGACTTCCTCGTTCCAGGGGACACGACACTATATGGGTTATTGTGGACCGATTGACCAAATCGGCGCATTTTATTCCGATTCGCGAGACGGACCCAGGTGAGGACTTTGGGACGAGAGGTATATTGATGTTATTGTGCGGTTGCATGGAGTCCCATTGTCTATTGTATCCGATCGGGATGCGAGGTTCACCTCTCGGTTTTGGAGACGATTACGGCGAGCTTTGGGTACCAGGGTGAACCTCGGTCTGACCTTTCATCCGCAGACGGATGGCGATCTGAGCGGACGATTCGGACACTCGAGGATATGTTGCGTGCCTGTGTCCTAGATTTTGGAGGTTGTTGGGAGACTCACCTTCCTTTGGTGGAGTTCTCTTACAACAACAGTTATCAAGCCACGATTGGGATGGCTCCGTATGAGGCGCTATATGGGCGGCCTTGTAGATCACCCTTGTGTTGGGCACGGACGGGGAGACAGCGGTTCTCGGTCCCGATATGGTTCGAGAGACCACGAGAGATAGTGCGGTGATTCGACAGCGCATGTTGACAGCGCGAGTAGGCGAGAAGTCCTATGCGGACCGAGGCGTCGACCCTTGCGGTTTGAGGTGGGTGACCGTGTATTTTTGCGGGTTTCGCCACGTCGAGGGCATCGGAGGTTTGTACGTGGATCCAAACTCTCCCCTCGTTTTGTGGGGCCATTTGAGATTGTTGCCACCGTGGGCGCAGGGCTTATCGGTTAGCTTTGCCACCGGAGTTAGCGCGGGTACATGATGTGTTTCATGTGTCTCGGTTGAGACGGTATCACCCGATCCTTCTCATGTCTTGGACTATCGCGAGATAGACTTGGGCGATGATGGTGCCGTTGTTGAGATGCCTGGCACGATTTTTTGGACAAGCGGGACCAGGTCTTGCGGGGCAAGACGATCCCACTAGTTCGGGTGTTATGGCGACACCGAGGCATGGAGGAGCAAACTTGGGAGAAAGAGAGCCAGATGCGGGTTCTTCATCCTGAGCTGTTCGAGGGCGATCAGTCGTGAGGTGGGGAGGATGTGAGGACCTTCCCTGAGGTATGAGTTATGTTTTATGCATTTGTTTTGCATATGTTGTTTGAGATGTGGTCTAGCTTATTGTTGTTGGATTTTGTCGACCCTTTGGCTTGTTCGAGTTGCATTGCACATGTGTGATCGGTGACCATGTTTGATGTTTTGTTGTTGGGACATTGAGCTTGGATCTTGCTATGTCATTTGGGCATGTGTTTTATTTTCGAGGACGAAAAGTCCTAAGGTGGGGAGGATGTAAAGACTCGTATTTGGGTAGTTTTGAGAGATAGTCATTCTATGGGAATGTAACTATCTGGACGGTAGTGTAGCCGTCGATGTGAGCATTTTGACTGTACTTGGGCCCGATTCCGAGTCGGGGCCCCGTTTGACCCGATTGTTGACTTTTCGGGGTCTATTGGTTGACTTTGCGTTTGAGCGGTCATTTGGGTGTACTAATATCTGTGTAGTATTGTGCTCGTCATTTCGAGCGTTTTGACCGTAGTTTGACTCAATTTGGAGTTCGGGACCTTAGAGGTCAATTATTGATCGGGTCAATGGTTGACTAGGTCGATTGATCGCAAAAATATAAATAGGGGAAAGAGAGCTTCCACGTTACGTTTCGGCGTTTCAAGTTTCGCGTTGGAGAGCTTAGAGAGAGAAAGAGAGAAGGAAGCTTGGAGGCCTTGGCGATTTGGGGCGTTTTGAGCTCGTTCAAGCATCAAGAATCATTCCAGGTAGGTGTTCCATTGATTCTTCACCCTTTTCTTGCTGTTTTTTTTGGATTAACATGTAAGAATTTGATGAAATCATGCAAATTCGTGTTGAACCCTAGAAATTGGGGAAAAACCAATTTTGGGTTGAATCTTGTATTTAAATGCATTCGAGGGGTAAGACGTGATTTAAAACCTAATATATAGTATTAGGTATGAGTTTTATGAGATTTCGGGTTGAATCCAGGACGAGAAACAAGTGAAAAACGATGATGAACGATGAATCGTCATGAATCGGGTAGAAAACGACCGATGAGATCGATGGAAATTGGAAATTTCGAATGTGCGATTTCGAAGGTTCGAAGGTTCGAAGGTAGGTTCGATGTAGTGTAATTTCGAGTGTCGAATGTGAAATTTTCGAGTATCGTTTCGAAGGTTCGAAGGTACTTCAAGGGGAGTTTCGAAGGCGATTCATGGGTACTTCGAAGGTAGTTTTCGAAGGTAGTTCGAGTGTAGGTTCGAGAGTCGAAGCGGTTCGAAAAGAGATTCGAAATGCGATTCGAAATGCGATTCGAAAATGTAGTTTCACTGGCGATTCGAAATACGATTTAACTGGACTGGACCTATTTACATTGCAACCTATACCCATCTACACATTTTAAGTATATACTTAAGTTACAATGTAAATAACGAAATACCCCCCCATTTGGATTCAAAGAAAAATACTAGAAAAATTAATTCCCATTATTTCAAAATGTGAAATTTGGGATTTAGTGTAAAATCTCGGAAAAACCCAAAAGTTCGTAGTGGTGAATTTTTGGAAAGTGGGGTTAGACATCTCGAAAAAATCCCCAAAAATCGGATTATCTTATTTATGCTATGGGAACCCAATGCCGGGACTTTTAATTTCAAGAAAATAGGCTGCTATGGGTACTTCCTTCATAAATCAAGGATTGAGGATTTACTTGTGAAGACCGGCTACGGTTCCAAAGGAAATGTCGAGAATGACATGCCATACTCATGTTAGTATGTTGATGTGGGGTATTGGGGCATGGACTCCGTGACTTGTTTGGGTTCTCACCGTGATGCACCGATGGTGCTATGTGGTTGACATGGCGGGCATATGCACCGATGGCGGGCCGGTGTGGCGACCGTGTCCGGGCATATAGCGCTGTGGTAGGGCCGAGTGCCCTGAGCTGGGATCCTAGTGAGGATCGTGGACAAGCCGTCTGTGTGGGCAGGCTAGGTCCTGATGTTTGTTTTCAGGCTGATTCCTGATGATTGTGCACACTACACGGTGCAGTACACGAGCATGTAGTATAGACTTGTATATTTGCATGATGTGGAGTGTCGGGGTCACCTACTGAGCTTGTCGCTCACCCCTACTTGTTGTTTACCTTTTTCAGGTGTGACCCGAGACTAGTGGAGGACTTTCTTCCAAGAGGACGTGCCCACTACTCGATGTATGATGCAGATCGTATTCCGTATTCGTATTGTGTATTGTATTATGTTTGTATCCCGGACATGGGTCCGTGGACAGTTGTATTTGCATCCTGTTTGTGATGTGATGTCGGTATATGATTGTTTGACTTAATGTGTGCATGATGATATATGGGAAAGTACAGGATTACCCTTGATGTATGATCGTACAGGGTTGCATATTTGGGACAAGACCAGCGGTGTAGTCTCTATTGGTGCTAGTCACCAACCCCTTGACCTTTCGGGTGCGGGCAAGGGGAAGTCATGTACCCGGTTCCGGGTTCCCTGGAATTCGGGGGCGTGACAGATCAAATATAGATCGTTTTAGGTATATGTTTCTATGATCTAGGAGTTTTATAACCGTGTATTGCATGAGGGTTGAGAAGTCAACCATGAAAATTTGTATCTAGATCTAGATGAATATAATCTGTAAATATATATATGTGTGTGTGTATTACTGTTGTTATCGTGCGATTTAGAGACATTTAGGACGTGTTTTGGGGTATATATAGTAGTTTGTTCAGTAAACATGTATTAGTGAGCATTGTGAGGTCGTTGGGTCGATTACAGACGAAGAACAGACTAAAACGATAATGAACAAGACTCTTAGCGAACTATTAGGTTGGCAACGCATTAAGGGTTGAAGGTTTGGTTCGTAGGTTCAAAGGTTTGGCTTGAAGGTTCGTAGGTTCGAAGGTTTGAAGGGTCGAAGGGTCGAAGATCTGAGCAGCTTCGAGTCAGTACTATAGGTCAAGACCTTCGAAGCAGGGCTTCGAGCTTCGAGGTAGGGCTCCGAAGTAGAATTCTACGAAGCTCCGAAGCAGTATTCCAAAGGACTTAATTTACTTAAGCTGCAATGTAAATAAAGAAGTATCCCTTTTATTGATTCAAAGAAAAATCCTAGAAAATCAAATTTTCACTCCTTCAAAATGTGAGAAATGAAAATTAGTACTAAATCTCGAAAAAAAAATCCAATTTTTGGTTAGAGGTAACTACTTAAAAAGTAGGGTTAGAGTAGGGGTGTGCATGCATCCGAGGGGGGGGGGGTGAAAGGCTAAATCATCAACTGATCTGTCATTAACGGGTGACTAATTCTTTTACCTTTCAACCAACCCATTAACCTCAATAATCAGAGAGTTTGTTAAATTTTTGGTGGATACTAACTAGTGGGTTGAGCAGGTGTTAACCGCCATTTACCAGTATATAATTAAATGACAAACATTTTAAAAATTGAACGTATAAAATAATTATAATCAAACGTATATTATTTTATTTACTAAGTATTTATAATTACAAATGAGAAAAGATATAAGATTTATGGATCATAACATCACAAACTCACAATCATAGGCGTCATGCTACATAATTTTCACTTCTCACAATGAGAGAGATAATAATGAACTAATGTCTAATAGATAAATGATAAGGTTTACTCTATTTTTACAATAGAGTGCAGCGGGTCAGGTTAGTAGCGAGTTTGAGCATTCTCACTCGCCAATCGACTCAATTCACTATAAATTAAAATTTTTAACTAACCCACTTATTTTAATAATTTTTATTTGTGGGTAGCGGGTAGGTTCGGGTTAGGTCGAGCAGATAAAGCGGATTGGGCGGATAGATGCACACCCTTAAGTTAGACCTCTAAGAGAAATTTCTAAAATTCAGGTTATCTTAGGTATAATATGAGAAACCATTTGGGGTACTTTTTATTTCAAGAAAATATTTTTTACAAAAATTATCTCTCTTGGTTAAGACATGATGACAGATTTGCGGAGACCGGCCTCTGTTACAGAGGGAGTGTTGTAAAACCCTAATGTCATACTTGTATTGATTTGTTAGTTTGATTGGTTAGTCAACCGAGCTCCCATATAAGCCTGGCTAGGAGCTGAGGTCTCCTACATGGTTGGTTGACAGCGGAAGGTCCCATGGGCGGTTAGCTTTTCATGTCGTGTTCCCATTGTGGCGAGCAGACTATAAGAGCCTTACCCTGTGCTGATCAGATGAACTGTGAACTGTTTGTGTGACTTGATTTTGTGGACATTGGGTGTTTATGCTTTTAGTTGTGTTTATATAGGACACTCAGTACATTATTGTGTGGTTATGCATTCACTGGCACATGTATACATAGGTTGTGTGTTGTAAGTTACCTATTAAGCCTTTGTGCTCACCTTATGTTGTTGTCTTGACTTTCAGGTTCAGGAAGGAAGTAGCCACAATATTTGCAATCGAACAGATCGAGCAGACCAAATCTCGTTGATGTATGAGACTTTATATCCATTTTGATCGTTTTATATTATTACTATATTTTCTTTTCGAACATGGGTCCGTGGTTGTTGTGCTAGTTCTCATGATATGTATATTATACCATGACGATATTTTATTTGATATTTCATTCAGTTGTATGGTTTTATGAATGTATAAGAATACCCTTGTATGATTGTACGGATGCATTTAAATAGCACCTGCAGTGTGCCCCTTTCAATGCTAATCACCAACCTCTTGCCCTCGGGTGCGGGTAGGGGGTAGTCATGTGCCTGGTTTTAGGTCTCTTAGAATTGAGGGCGTGACAATAATTACTTAAGTTATGCATTGTTTTTTATCCTTGGTCGTATGGTAACTTCTTAACACTTATCTGTATTCAAATAGTCCTTTAATTTTTTTTATTTCCTTTCTAAATTATTTTTATACAATTGCTTGCCGAGTATTATACGAGGGCATGTAAAACCTAATAGCATGTTTGGTACATGAGAATGAAATTGAATTGAATTTATTTCATTCTTTTTTTTTGGTACAAAAAGAGAAGGGAATGATTCATTACCTTAGGAATAATATTGCCTTAATTAAGGTAATGTTGATTCCCTGCTCCATGCCCACCCTCGAATATTTAGTCATTCCCTTAGAGAGGGGAATCAATCTTATACTCTTGCCCTTGGATTGTAGTTGGGGTCATCTTCGGAAGGGTTCATCGGACATGTTCATCAAAGAGAGAGATGGGGGGTTTCGTCGAGAGAGAGAGAGGGGGGGGGGGGGGTTGTGTCGCCAATAACGAATCGAAGTGGGGCGTTGGCAACCGTAACAGGTCAGAAGATTGTGGAAGTGGCAAAGGCCGTGCTTGCAAGAGAGAGATTGGGGGGACCACAATGTCAAATTTTAATTTAACATTAATTACACAATTTGCTTGGAGAAAGATGGGAATATATTTATAATTTTTAAAAATAATACCTTATTAAGAGTATTAATAAAGTAATTAATCATTCATATTCTCATTCACATTCCTTTTCATTTTCATGTTGATTCTATTTCTTTCAATTTTATTCCTGTGTATCAAACAAGCCCTAGAATTGAACAAACTTAATTTCATATATTTTATCACATATTTATCCCAATATTTTGCTTTAAAATTACGCTCCCTTTAACAGGCAAGAGCAAACAAGGTAGAAACCAAGTGATTTAGAGCTAAAACATGAAAAAACTAGTAAAGAAGAAACTATTATCGACACATGAAAACTAAAATGAGAGGAGTAAATACACACATTTAGAGATATCGTGGATCAAACAAAATATTAAATACAATTATATCACTTGAATAAATATAAAAATAATAAAATATAAAGTTATTAAATATATAATGGACAAAATATTTTAAAAATCAGATTCTATAACTCACCCACCACGCAATCTTTAACTTTTCACCCGACTATAAATTTTGGGTAATTAATTTTTTTAACTTTTAAATATTATTTTAAGAAAAATATAGATATAAAAAATAAATTAATACAAAAAAATCATATATAAGGTCATAATAATACTTATATGTGAATTAATTGAACAATCTATCTATATATTTTTGTAATGGCGTGCCAAGGCAATTATAATTGTCATGATAATATTAATTTTTGTTCCCAATCCGTTCGTAACATTTTGTTTCCCATATCTATGACTTCTTTTATCCAAAAATAAAAGGATGTACTCACTTTTATAACGTGTATTTACTATTTAGAAGTAAAAATAAAACCTAACAATTTGTTTATTTTGCAGTGTTTACCTGAGTTGGTTTTTTTTAAATATATATAAGGTATTATATATGATTTATTCAAGAATATTATTACATATAATCAAAATTTCATAATTAATAAATAATGATATTACAACATGATTATCAAAGAAAGATAGAAAAAACATAACCGTTAGTTTCTGCAATGATTTCACATAATATTTTTCTTCCAATACAGTCAAACGTATTAGATCAAATGCTAAATAAATCTCGAATACAGGTCACTAAATGTGCATTTTTTAACCCCTCTATTTATTAGCATGTATTTATGTGTAGGTAAATATGTTATTAAACTAAAATTAATACGGAAAAATCTGTTATGATTAGAAAAGCATATCAAAAGCGCAAAGAAAGATATTAGCTAAAGGTCACAAATGTGGCATTCATGATTAAACCTTGAAAGTGCCCCCCATATTCATGATCAAATATGACTTCTAACGTGAATTTAAGCCCATAAAGTAGCTATTGGCTTCAAATTTGAGCACATTGATCCACAGTGTCGGTAGGCTTATAGGGAAGGTGGTCTAAGTCAAAAGTGGCTTGGGTTCGATTTCACGAGAAAAATGGGTAGTATTTAATCGGGGCAGACCCAGACTTTTGGGGGGGCCTCTTCAGTTTTGAAATTATTAATTAATATATACATATAATGATATATAAAATTATATTTTAACCTTTTTGGCTCCTCAGGTCTCTCAATTATCAGTTTTATAATGGTTGTAACTTTAAATAAATATGACATACACGCACGAAGCACAACTCCGACTCCGAATCTTCGAGCTTTGACGTTCTGGTCTCTCGCTCCTGTCTCCCACTGCCGAAGGCCCAAAGCAATGAAGCTCATACTGCCTTGTTTAAATCTGAAGAAAGCTTTTCCCGAACGAGACATTTGATTCTTTAAATAAGTGAATATTTAAAACTTAAGAACATGTTTTGTATTGTATTTAGTTTTATGTTCTCAAAATCTATTTTTAATTTTTTTTATTAAAAATCACCTTAATTGAATATATGTATTTTTATTTTTGGATTGTTTTCACCAACCAATCATGTTGACACTAGTAAAGAATAGTGTCGGGGTGCCCCCCATTTTTTGAATATATATATATATATGTGTGTCTGTGTAATTTAAAGAAAAATTATTTATAAATAAATTATTATAATATTAATAAAACAATAAAACAATAATGGGTCATAAAACATAATATTAATATATAATGATAAATATAAAATTTCTAAGATTGTATGCATAAAATAACAAATTATATCATTTTAATAAATTAATAGTGTGAGTCATCTAATCATAAATTAAAGAATTATATAATTTAATATTATAGTCATAGATTAATTTAATTTATATCATATATATAATATAAAATAGATAATTTAATTAATTAAATCATATAAATCTATTAGTTTAATATAAATTTATTTAAAGCCTAATATATATAAATTATATGATATATATACCAATAGTCATATAAAGCATGATATTATTCATATAAAGTATGATTTTCGATCATTGACAAATATAAATTTTATATTATACGATCATATGTGTGATATGATTTAAAAGTCATTAATAAATTACTTAACTATTGTATATCAAGAGATTTCTTTTATATATATATATATGTATATATAATTATTAAACAGAACTTACACAAAATAAGATTCCAACAAAAATTGATTTATCTATGAATTGTTTGATATTTTTAAAGAAAGTTACGTTTCCATTTATGCTACTCCAATATATATACATACAATCAATAAACTCTTATATATATAGTTATATTTTTAGTCTTTACTACTATTTAAATTTAAATATAAATATGAATTATTGTTCAAAAGTATTAACGATGAAGATGTTATCAACTATAATGATAGTAAATTAATTATATATTTTTTAAAAAGTTATATAAGATTTAATTATAGGAAAAAATAATTTTTTTATATTTTTATGTTATTACTTGTGACATTTAAAACAATAGCTTCTAAAAATAAATTATAATAATTTTAACTATTTGTATGTCGGTCCCCTGAAAGTTTTGGATACGTCCTTGGTCGTAGCTTTCTCCAATAATTACCCCGATTTCACATGCTGTAGCATATATATATATATATATATATATCTAATCCCAGTTGAATAAATTTTAATTGTTTAATAAAATTGCAAATTAGATCAATAATCAATAATAATTAAATTATCAGCAAAAATACATAAAGAACATAAAATCACACACATCATTTTCACCTCTTCGCGTGTGTGTGTATAACTGTATATATATACACATAAAATACTGATATATAAGTTATGATTATATTGTTGGTTCTGCTATTAAATGCCTAAATATATGACTATATATATATATATATCGATTGTTATAATTATCTTTTTATATGTTTTAAGATTATGTCTATCTTAATGTACCGTACTAATTAATAAATAAAATAAAAACTATAATACATTTTCAAAAGTTTTAATACTCATTGAACGAGAAAAAAGATTGTAAGACTTTTCTCTTTTCTAATTTTTATTTTCCTTTTTTTTGTTTTGTACGAGTTTTCTCCTTTTGCTTGTATTTTTATTTCTTTATTTTATTTATAAATAAATTTTAGTTTCTTCTATGATATCTCTTAATAGTTCATTTTATTGATTGAGTTTATAATTATAAATATATTTTTCTTGTTGTTAAACATCATATTATTATTTAAATGTTATCATCGTGTGTTATTTACCTTGATCGTGAGAAATCTTATAGTGTTTAATTAATAATATAATATTCTACATAAGTTCATTTATGGTTCTATAAATACTTCTAATGTAATAGGTAGAAAGTATTACAGAAGAGTATTAATCCGACTAATAATATGTTATGTTATTATATTTAGAGAGTAATTCTGGATAATTATGTTATTATATATGTTATGTTATCCATATGATCTTTACAAATGATGTGCAACAATTATGAAATCTCATTTGTTGTGTTATTCATTATGATCTCCTTTCATGCCTTATCATGTTATTTTTATAATTTCTTATGCTTATTTTTCTCATTTATATTTATCGTTTGTGTACTATTTAAGTTCACTAAATTATTATTCCTTTTAAAACCCATATAATTAAGGGAATAACTAAACTAGAATAAAAAAAGTTGATGAACACTTCATAATAAAGTTTTGTGGGTTTAAGATTTTTTATAGTACATGTGTAATAATAATTTATGATCACTTAGTCTCCAAATCCTAAACTCTAAGCTTTTAAATTGAATTTTAATTTAATAATTGATGGTTTGAATTTTGAAACTCAAATTGTATATTTGATTTATCCAAATGTATCCATTATATAAGTCCTGAATTTGAGAGCGTTGCACCTTTGACCTAAACCTCACACTTCATGCTACTTGATCAACTTACATTTTGTTTTAACACTTATTGTGGTGTGCTTTACCATTTTCACGCATTTGTAAAAACACAATATAATTATATTTTTATATCTAACATCACAGCTGCTAGTCCAACCATAACTACAATTAGGAAATTTTATTTGTTTTTAAGCAATGCTTATCTTTGTCCTGATTTTAATGTGCTTACTAATATGTTATATTTTTATTTTTATTTTAAATATTTTTTAAATATATACTCACTTCATACTATATTTAAAATCCGCTCACCTCTATCGCATGATACTTTTAATGTTTAAAAGTAAGATCTCCACAAAATGTGAGATTGCATCAACTAGGCTATCAAATGAGAAATGCTATATTTATTATATTAAAACTTCACGTATAATTAATATATTGACCTCCTCCAAACGTATTTTTATTCCATTTTAATTATTTGTTACATAGAATTAGTCGGTTGGTCTCCTTAATATTATATAGTTATTACTAACAATTTATTAATATATATTTGTAGTGTCAAAATAAAAACTTATTTCAGGAACCACTCAACTCTAATATTTTAAAAAGAAAGAAATAAATAAATACATTAGTGTGAAAGTTCTCATTTTGATAGTAAATAGTAAATTAATTAATCACTAATATAATAACTTATGATATTTAACAGAGTGATAATCAGAAAACACCAATGATATTTTCGTGTCCATATAACTAAATATAATTGGTTTAAATGAAATCATATTTGAAACATAAAATTTAAATTATAATATCACTCATACTAGGTAAAAGTTAAATTTAATCAAAATACAACTAAAAGAAAAAAAAACACTTATGCAATAGATTCTATATTGCTATAGTAATTTTAGCCTGTGATTAAATGGCTGACCAAATTTAGCCAGTTGACTAAAAATTATGTTGTAATAAAATAATAAGTTTTGTGATGATCTGATTAACACTAACGCGATTGGGGAAGGCATGAGGGAAGAGAAGCGTGTGACAATGGGTGAGGAGAGAGAGAGAAAGAGAGGAAACCACTGCACGTGTCGGGGTGAAAAGTGGAGGGGGCGAGATCTGACACGGTGGGTGAAGGGAGAGGGGGGAGACTTGAAGCGGTGGGCAAAGAGGAAAGAGAGAGACCTAATGCGGCAGGTGAAAGGGGGGAGGAGGAACCTTGTCGCGCGACAGGTGTGTGGTGAGGGAGTTATATTATTTAAATTAATATTTTAATTAAAATATTAAAATATTATTAAACCTCTTATTTTATAATATAAAATTAAAATAATTATAATTTATAAAAGCTAATTATTTGATTAAAATATAGTAAAGTGGAAATAACTAATGCTTAATAATTGATGCTTTCCTTAAGTATGAGGGAAGGCAAACAATGCGTTAAAAAGCGTATTGTTATTTACCTTTTTATATTTTTAAAAAATTGTGTTCAGAAAAGAAAAGGAAAAAAAAAACCCGAAACGAACGGCCACGTCAGCGTATATAATAAATCAAGATTTACGTTGCAGCTTGTTGCAAGAATTCGAAAACGAGGAAAAACCTCGTCGATTTTCGCATCATTTGTTTTTATTTTTTATTTTTTATTTTTTTTCCTTTTGGGTGTGTTTTAAGAAAAACAAAATAAAAACGCACACACTAAAAAAAAAAAGAAGAAGAAAAGGACGTAGGACTTGTCTCTGACCTCTCGCCTTCCGGATCTAGGGTTTCTGTATTCGTCTATTGTCAATAAAAAGAGCACTAACGCCACCATTCGATCGTGTTGATTCCGAAATCTTCGGACACTGGTTCAATTCGATTAATCAATCGGTCGATCGGTTGGGGAGAGAAAATCTGGGTTTTGGGATTTAATTTTTTTGTTTGTTTCATACACAAAAATCTGCTCTCCCCCAAGAAACCCTAATTTGGTGATATTCTCTCTCTACCCCCCTTTAATGACTACTACTAAAATAGCTTGAGACAAGGTAACGAAACCAGATCTCATGACGATATTGATGTACTGATGTAAACAAATCATCGGATGCGTTGACGAACATTTGAATCGAAGCAAGAAAAAGAATTGGTTTTTTTTATTTTATTTTCTTGAGTGGTTAAAGACGAAATGTGGAGAACAGTGGTGTATAAAGAAAATGAGCTCCTGGGTGAAGTGGAGGTGTATGGACAGAACCAGAAAGTGATGGATTTGAGGGAAAAGGGGATCAGAATAAGCCACTTTTCGCCGGCGAGCGATAGGTGCCCACCACTGGCTGTGCTTCACACCGTCAATTCCGGTGGAGTTTGCTTCAAAATGGAGTCAAAGACGCAGTCACAGGACACGCCGCTCTTTTCTTTGCACTCGTCGTGTCTCAGGGATAATAAGGTATAACCCAACTCATCAGAAACGCCAAACTCACTCCATAAATTCTAATCCATCAAATTAAGCTTTTTACCAAGAAATTAGATCATCCCGGATTTTAAAATTTTAAAATTGGAGTAATTTTTAGTATTTGGACAAAGCGAGGGACACTGGAACTAGGGTTTGTGCTTTACTACGTTTTAGAGCAACTTCAACAATCACGGCTAAACCATCGGCCAAAAAAAATCGAGGCAAACTAGAGAAGTCCACTAACGTAACTGTTAACATATTATTCGAGGCCCATTCATTTATCGAGCATATTTATTTTCTTAATGTCAAATCTGTATGTTGCAATTTGATGTTTATGATACAAATGATGATATTATGTTATTTTTGGGGAGCATTGTTCTTGTTACATTCTGAACATAATTTTCTGGGTAATAAGATGGAAAAGTGTCCAGGCTTTAGTTAGTGTAAATTGTTACATTTATTTCTATTAGAATGTTATTGGGAATTCATGACCCTCTACTTGTTTTGTCCAGTCTTGAAAAATGTATATTCCCTAATCTCAGCCGTGAGTTTTTATGCCTCAGGGTATAACTAAGCTTAACGTTTTGTTTTTTTAACCTATAAGCAATATTTGTGTAGGTAATCCATGTTCATATAGTTCAAGTATACTAACAATACATGCATACTCGACTCAAGTATACAATATTCTTCATTTATGTGTGGTAGTGTTCATATATTTATATATATAATGCATGAATTTCTTTATTTGTTTGTTAATTCACATTCACTGGTCATGGACTACTCATTGGCTTACGCATGTGTATGATGTTCTGAATGATACACTGGTTATGCTCGTTTGCAGACTGCAGTATTGCCACTTGGAGAAGAAGAGCTCCATTTGGTTGCCATGTCTTCTAGGAAGAATGATGGGCCACTTGTATGCTTTTGGGGTTTTAGTGTTTCTCCAGGACTCTATACTTCCTGCCTTGCCATGTTGAACCTTAGATGCCTTGGCATTGTATTTGATCTCGATGAAACCCTCATAGTTGCAAATACAATGCGATCATTTGAGGATAGGATTGATGCCCTACAGCGGAAGATAACTATTGAATTGGATCCACAGCGCCTTTCTGGCATGTATGCAGAAGTGCAGCGTTATCAGGATGACAAGAACATATTGAAGCAGTATGTTGAAAATGATCAGGTTATCGAAAATGGGAGGGTTCTTAAAGTTCAGACAGAGGTTGTTCCAGCGTTTTCTGACAATCACCCACCCATTGTTCGGCCACTTATACGGTTGCAAGACAGAAACATTATTTTGACGCGGATTAACCCACTGGTATGTACTCTGTAAGTCCAAAAACCAAACACAGATGAGTCTCAGTTCGGTGTGGCTACTTCATTACTTTTCTGGACTGAGTTTTGGGTTTTCAAATCTTAGATATTGATGGCTACACATATGTTGTGCCTTTTATTGTTATCAAGTATATTTAGTTAGCCAGATGTAGCTATTTATTTATAAACTGTAATCTGTTAATCTGTCGCAGTTTGAGTTCCCTTTCCATTCTGCCATTCATATAGGTGAGAGTGAGAACCACAGTGACAGGTTACATATTTTGGAGCCAAAAATCCCATGAAGATATGCATTGTCCTTTCTTCCCTTTCTTTTTTTATTTGTGTGTGTTAACCCTTTTTATTGTTTTATTTTAATCTAGACTGCTTCTAATTCTTGGAATTAAAATTTTGTTTGTTGTTTCCATTTAACTAATCCTGATTTTGAATCTCAATATAGATTCGTGATACAAGTGTCCTTGTGAGGCTGAGACCTGCATGGGAGGATCTGCGGAACTACTTAACTGCAAAGGGTCGCAAGCGTTTTGAGGTCTATGTTTGCACAATGGCTGAGAGGGATTATGCTTTAGAAATGTGGAGGCTTCTTGATCCAGACTTTAATCTTATAAACTCCAAGGAGTTACTGGATCGCATTGTTTGTGTAAAGTCAGGTTAGAATTTAAAATACATATGGATTGTAATTCAATCTATTCATTAGTGCTTCCATAGTTGCCTTTTGAAATAGCAGTCTTTCCTGTGTGATATTTGCTGTATTAATTTTTAATAGGCTTAAGGAAGTCACTATACAACGTCTTTCAAAATGGAAACTGTCATCCTAAGATGTCATTGGTGATTGATGATCGTTTGAAAGTTTGGGATGATAAAGATCAACCTCGAGTGCATGTGGTTCCTGCATTTGCTCCATACTATGCTCCTCAGGCCGAAGTATATACTACTTCCGTTTCTTATGTTTTCAAGTGGGAAATAATCTATACAAAATTTAGTGATACCTCTGGTGATATTTGAACTCACATTTGTAGGGAAATAATGCTGTTCCAGTTCTCTGTGTGGCAAGAAATGTTGCTTGTAATGTTAGAGGTGGATTCTTCAAGTAAGATAATACAAACCTTGAAAAAGTTTCTGTGCTCATGCACATTCACGTTCTCCCTTGTCAACTTAATAATATTTTTCTTGCTATTACATGAAAAGTTTCAGATTAGTACTATGCTTTTATTGCACTAAATTGCCATTGATTAACTTAATAACAGAGATTTTGATGACTCCCTTCTGCAACGAATCCATGATGCATCCTACGAAGATGACATCAGAGATGTTGCTTCTCCTGATGTCAGCCACTATTTGGTATCAGAGGTCAGTGTTAGTTTCCGTTTTCTTATTTATTGATTATTTTGTTATAAGATGGTGTCAGTAGTTTGGTATACTATATACCTAAATAGTTCGTTTATTGTGCATACACTACATTGGCTTCGTCTTACAAGTCTTCACACCTATCAATGTAATTCTGTTCAGGATGACAGTGCTACTGCAAATGGAAATAAAGATCCGCTTTGTTTTGATGCCATGGCAGATGTAGAGGTTGAAAGGAGACTAAAGGTAACTCGTTGTGATATTGTTGGTGTTTGTAAGTTACATTGCTTCATCCTTGTCAGAGTTGATGATAAGCCAAGTGATATCTTTATTTATTTTATAAGCTAGAGACTTAAACTGTTAATGATTGCATTTATGATTTTTATATCTTATTATATTGTTGATTCAGGATGCAATTTTGGCTTCTTCAGTGGTCTCGTCAACATTGAATAATTTAGATCCTAGGCTTTCATCTACCCTCCAGTTTGCCGGAGCTTCATTGTCTAATCCTCTTCCAGTGCCAACTCCTCAAGGTTCTATGTTACCTTTTCCCAATAAGCAGTTTTCTCCAGCACCTGCCTTAGGTAAACCACTAGGTCATTCTCGCCTTCCAGAATCTACTTTACATAGTTCTCCTGCTAGGGAGGAGGGTGAGGTACCAGAATCTGAATTAGATCCTGACACACGGCGAAGGCTTCTAATATTGCAGCATGGGCAAGACACAAGGGATCAATCATTGAGTGAACCCCCATTCCCAGTTAGACCTCCAATGCCAGTTTCAAATCCACAGGTGCCATCTCGTGGGCCCTGGTTTCCTGCAGAGCAAGAGATGAGTCCAAGAAACCTGAACCAAGCAGCACCTAAAGAGTTTCATTTAGATATAGAGCCAATGCTTATCTCAAAGCACCACCCCACTCCTTCATCCTTCTGGGCTGCTGAGAATCCATCGGGTAGAATTCTTCAAGATAATCAAAGAGCGTCGAAAGAGGTAATTGGTTTTTTCTGTCTGAAATACAGCTTTATTTTCATTTCGAAGGTCATAATTTGTGTTGTATTGCCCATCTCCAGGCACTTTCTAGAGATGATCGATTGAGGTCAAGCCATACAGCCTCTACCAATTCTTTCTCAGGTAAGATCTGACTTAGACTTGGTTTCATGGCAATAGGAATTTTTATGGCTGTCCTTTTGTTGAAACTTTGAGATTCATAATAGTAGCTTTTCCATTATTATTATTTTTATAAGTAAAAATAATTTTATTAGATGAAAATCGTATACAAAGAGCGCGTGAAATGCATGTGAAATGTATAATTATAATAAATGAACAATAACTAGCTCAAAAGGAACATCCATTAATAACCTTTCAAAGGGAAGAATAACGGAGACAGCCCAAAGCATACATCTAATCCCCCAAACAACGTAAAATCATACAAGAAAGCTCGACTATAGGCCTCTCCCGATCATCAAATACACATGCATTCCGCTCGCACCAAAGACTCCATAGGAGGCAATGAGGGGCAGCCCGCCATATCTCTGAATGTTGCCCTACACTCTTAAGCCAACACGCAAACAATGCGCGAAGAGACAAAGGCATCATCCACTAGAGGTTGGATGGGCCCATGACCATATCCCATAGCCCTCTAGCATACAGACAATGAAAGAAAAGATGATTCACGGATTCCATCGAAGCCTTACACATGTAACACCGACTTACAAGAACGAAGCCCCTGTGCCGCAAATGATCAACAATTAGAATCTTTTCCATGATCGCTATCCAAATGAAGAAAGCTACCTGGAGGGCACCCGCGTTTGCTAGACACTTTGCCATGGAAAACTTACAGTTTGGGATGGTGTGAAAATGGAGTAAAAATTTTGAACTTGATACCTTCGCTCCCGATTGGGACACCAACACAACCTATCCGCGGCAAACTGCGCCGAAGGAACTGAATACAACATATCAAAAAAAGAGGAGAAGGCCTTCAACTCTCAATCCTGCGAGCGTGCGAAAATAACACTTCCCACTGCATGGAAGTACCTCGAAGACAATGAACATGTACCATGAAAGCATCAGGAGAGCACGCAAGCTGATACAGCTCGGGATATAAAAGCTTCAAGAGAGAATCACCGCACCACACATCATGCTAGAAATAGATAGAAGCACCATCCCCGAACTCAAACTCCACAAACCATGAGAAAAAGTTTCACCCCACGCGGATAAATTTTCACAACTCTGTGCCATGAGGACCGCGAGGCATTAAGGAGATTCAACCCCCACCGACAATCCCATACTTGACCGCAATAACCTCCCGTCACAGAGCCCCCCGCTTCTCTCCAAACTGCGCCATAACTATTTTCAAGGAAGAGAAGCATTAAAGTGGCATAATTTCTTAAGGGCTAGGCTACCATGAGAAAGAGAGTGGCACACACTCTCCTAGTTAACCAAATGAACCTTTGGTAAGCCCACCTCAAATCCCCAAAGAAAATTCCTTTGGATCTGCTTTAGGCGAGAAGCCACAGTTGCAGGAAGAGAAAACAAAGAAAGATAGTATGTCGGTAAATTGGAGAGGGTGCTCTTAAGTAAAGTGAGCCGACCTCCCATGAAGAGTTAAATGCGCTTTTACTTGGCCAAACGACGCTCCATCTGTTCAATAGTCGGCTCCCATTTGTTCAATAGTGGCTTTAAAAGATGCCCTCAATGGACGACCCAAATACAAGAGTGGAAGCTGCCCAGACTGGCACTCTAAAATATTAGCTAGCTCCCACAAATAAGGCACATCGCTAACTGAAATCAAAACGGATTTACTAAGATTAATTCGCAACCCTTACGTAGCCTCAAACCAAAAAGGATGAACTACAAATGAAAAATATTCTCCTGAGCCATCTCGCAAACACAAGGGTATCAGCAAACAAAAGATGTGAAACTGCAAGTAAACCCCTGCCCGGATTGCCAACTGAGAAACCAGAAAGAAGCCCAGCCAAAGAAGCCTTGCCCACCATGCGACTGAAAGCCTTCATAACAAGGACAAACAACATAGACGACAATGGGTTCCCTTGTTGGAGATCTCAGAAGCTCGAGATGAAACCACAGGAGTTGCCAATAACGAGAACCGAAAATCATTGAGTGGAGATACAAAAAAAGATCCAGCGCCGCCATTTGGCCGAGAAACCACAACGCTTAAGAACATAAAGGAAAAACCCCCAATGAGCATGATCATAAGCCTTCTCAAAGTTCATCTTACACAACACTCTCGGAAGATCAGCCTTAATGTGACTATCAAGACACACGTTTGCGATGAGAACCGAATCTAATATTTGCTGGCCAGACACAAAGGCATTCTAAGCGGGAGAAATTAGTTTTCCCAAAACAGTTTTTAACTGATTAGCAAGGACTTTAGTAATAATTTTTTCCATTACCATGATAGATTCATGGTTCTGTAAAAAAATCATCTTGAAATATTCATTACATGTAAATGATATAGCTCTTCGCCTCTAAATGGACATGAAAGGAAAAGGCCCTAGCTAAATGCCACACAATCATTTTTTGAACTTAAATATTTATAATTATTAAAATGGAATTTGCAACTATTTGCAAGAGAAAAAGAGGAATCAGTTTATGCTTGGAATTTTTTTAAAAAGAAAATAAATCTAGTGGTTTCTTTGTTATTCCAATGAGAATTAATTATTTTTTGGTAACTTAGCAAAAAAGAAAAAAATAAAGCAGTTGCTTGTCAACAACAACAACACAGGTGTTAGCCCATTTTTGACTGTTGTTTCAAGTATGGTCTTCCCATATCAAAACTGAAATTAAACACAAGTCTCAAACTGTGTCATGTGCTAAACATGTGAATGAAGACAATGCAAATCTTTTTTTTTTTTTTTTGGAATTCAAGGATAGCAATTTGATGGTGAATTGACTATGAGGTAGGTCTTTCATGGCTGCTATGATTCCATTCCACCTTTATTGTATAGCTCGAAGAAATAGTTCACCTTTCAATTTTTTCTTTGTCCACTTAAAAGAACTGGTAAAAGATTCACTTTCCATTTAACTGTATTAATCGACTGATTCCATCCGGTAAAATGACACTCCAAAATCAATTGGCCGTGAATGATTTACCACAAGATCTTATTAATTAATTATAGAGTTTGACAATTCTCGATGTGAGATTATATATCTCAACAAATTTATCGTCTGATGTACTGTTAGAGTGGGAAAGACTAACATTAAATTGGCAACATATTGAAATTCCATGGGGACAAGAAAAATATTTTTCTTCCTCTTTCTCTCAATCAATGTAAACATACACTATTAAGAATTTAAAATTCTGTTCTTAAGTCCAATTAAGCAACAATCAATTTTAATAGTTCTAATTATTGATGATACACGTAGGAGCGGCTAGAGCTAGGAATTAATGTAAGGAGGGGCTGACCATGCAAAGTCTTAAACCTTTTAAACACTTATTAAAAAAAAAAAAGCCAAATATTTGGCCCATATGTCGAGTTCATTGAGACCTCAATAATAGAAAGCTCCTCCCCCATATGGAATTCAGACTGAAAGGCAAGTTATCACCATTAAATCTTACTTATTTTTAATTTTGCACAGTGACTTTTAAATTATAAAATGAATCTAGCATTAATTTAACTGTTTAATTTCCCGTCTTTTTGTGTAAAATGTTTATTAATTCATTTCTGTGTCTAAATTGACTTATATGAAAATTAACATGAAGTTGTATTCAAATGTTCATTTTAGTCTATGAATCTTGGATCCATCTTTGGATTTAATAATTATGTTGAAACTGTGAAGCTATGTAAAATATCAAATAGAAGAATATAATTAGTAACTTTATGGATTGGGAAAAAGTAACCAATTTTGCAAAACTTTACATTAGAATTTCGATAACTTCAAGTCATGAATGTTAAGGTATATTATGGAAAGTTGTAATATTATTTTGGAAAATTCTAATGTGCAAGTTGCCATTCTCATCTCATCTCATTGCTTTTAGGTTGGGTAAGGAAAAATAACAAGTACTCTTTAATAAATGTGAATGTGGGGCTGCAGTCCATGTGTTATCAATGGAGAATCAGGATACGTGTTTATATAGGAGGGGTTCTCAAGATTTATTTTTTATTGGGGGGACCCAGGTCCCCACTTGCCACCCCCATCTTCATCTAGACTATCTATAGTGTGCATACAGTAGTACGTTAAATGTATTCTAATGATGGTGGTTGTTTTTAATAGGTGAGGTTGCTCCTTTAAATCGATCTGCCTCCAACTATAGGGATATTGACTTCAATTCTGGACGAGGATTTTCAAATGCAGATGCTCCGGCTGGAGTTTTGCGGGGAATCGCAATGAAGTGTGGCACTAAGGTATGGAAATCAAGTTTCTATTATACCAGTGAAATGAGAGACCTATTTAATCTCATCCTATCTGTCTAAATTTGATATATTGGTTTTTTCTATGTTAATTATTTTCCTGTAATACTTGTAGGTGGAGTACAGGCCGACACTGGTTTCTAGTTATGAACTACAGTTCTCCATTGAGGTTGTAAAACTTTTTGATTTGCAAGCTTATATGTTCTGCAGCATTTTTAGTATCTGAGAATTTAGCTAGCACCGCCATAGAAAAACTAAAATTTGTGACTTGGATTATTTTCTCCTTTGGAAAAAATAACTATGCTTTTGAATCATAAATCAGTACGTGTCCATGTGATGTAGAACTATGTGTATTGTGTTCCCTTATTTAAGCATCTGAGTTGTTTATGTCTTGCATGTTTCTCACTTGGAAAAATGGGCCATTCTTAGTCGATAAAAGGATAACTGTTAACTGCATTTTTATCCAAGCGAAATTAGTTTAGCTTCTATGTTATTAGGTAGAAATGTTCATGCACATGCAGACATAAATCAGAGCAATGGGAAAAAAGAAAAAGAAAAAAGTTTCAGAATATGAAAGGATAATTTCATGAGTCACCATTTGTTTTGTTTTAATTGCATTTTCTTGTAGGGCTACAAAGCCTGATCAAATGAAGCTTTTTATAGATATATATATATATATATATATATATATAGAGAGAGAGAGAGAGAGAGAGAGAGAGAGGCAGGTATTATGTCTGTGTGGATAATGAAAAGCACAGGTTATTGCAATTTAAGCCTGCAGTTTATAAAAATATAACAAGTTCCGATGTTACTGGACTGCACCTAACTTCACCTTTTATTTATGATACATATATCATCCATTTATATGTGGTAAATTTCATATTACTTTTGACGATGTGTTTTTTAACTTTATAATTTCAATAATTGTTTATGGCTGACGCTTCATTCTTTTACTTCTGTTTTTAGGTATGGTTTGCAGGGGAGAAAATAGGGGAAGGAATTGGTAGAACTAGAAGGGAAGCACAACGTCATGCTGCAGAGGTGTCTCTAAAAAATTTGGCTTGTAAGTTCTTTTTCATATCAGCATACGGTACATGCAGTTCTGTCATTAACTCATTGTTCATGGTCTATGTGGCTTCAGCTTGTGTTTGTCTTCAATTCAAATTCTGCCTTATGGAGATGCACTTGCGGAAATGTAGTTGGCACTAATATTAATCATTTAAGCATCTTGTTGTAGTATTCGTTCGCTGTTCTATCATTCATTGACGCATAGTTAATTTGATTCTGTGATATTCAGATATTTTCAAATGGGATCTGTGGGCATACATTTTTCTTAAATATCTCTTGATTTGCAGATCTGTGGCATACATTTTTCTTAAATATCTCTTGACTTGGAGCTGCAAGTTGTTTTGCTTTGCGAAATTTTGGAAATCAGAAGTGCTCTAACTGCACTTGTGGAGCTATTTAGAACACACTGGAACTATCCCCCTGCCCCATTATCATCAATTTATATGAAGACCTTTTACACTTTAACCCATATCCAACATATTTGACCTTAAAACCTATTTTTCTTTATTTGCAGATATAATATTTGATAAAAATTACTGTATATGAAATGTTATATGATTAACGTCTGACTTTGGATTTACTGACAAATTAATAGGTCAGTATGCAAACTCAAGGCAATAACCAATTTGAAGCATGCTAAATAGTCGTGTTATTGCTTATAAATTTCTAAGCTAGTCTAAATCTTCCTTGCCTGGCATTGTCTCTTCATCTATATCAGTTCTTTTTTAGTTCATTGCTTTTGTTCTCCTTTAGTAGTCTTTGGGTGATTTTGAATTCTTACAATATTGGTAATTCTTTTGCAGATAAATATTTGTCAAATTCTAACCATGACTCAAGTTCCATTGATGGAGATCTGAGTAGATCATTTAGTGAATTAGAAAACGGATTGTCTAGTGATATAAATTCTTTTGGGAATATGCCGTTACCCAAGGAGGAGTCTGTATCATTCTCGACTGCATCAGAGTCATCCAGGCTTATGGACCCAAGGCTGGAGAGTTCTAAGCGATCAATGGGCTCAGTTTCTGCTCTCAAAGATTTAGTAAGTTTTTAAAATAAAAAAATCTTTCTTGTCGTTTAATATTCAGTTTAGCTTGTATTGTTTCAGTTTCTGATTTTTTATTTTTTAGCTTGTATTTAGTGTTCTTAATATTGTCTCAGTGCTTGGTGGAGGGTCTTAGCATTTCTTTTGAAGCCCAGCCCCCTGGACCTTCAAATTCCACCGTTCAAAAGGATGAAGTATATGCACAGGTTTGCACTTTCCTAAAAACTCATGCTTGTATGTTATGGAAAGAGACCCAAATGCTCAAACCGTATGGTTGAGTGAGATGCCTAAGATTATTTTATGTTCTTTTTAGTTTTCCCACGTTAAATTTTGTGAGTGTAAGTGAGATGTTCTCTAGGTCTAAAATGTACTGAAATGATTTTTTTATCATGTTTGCAATATTTCAGGTTGAGATAGATGGGCAAGTCCTGGGGAAGGGAGTGGGGTTAACATGGGATGAGGCGAAGACACAGGTATTTGGTGTGCCAGTTTCTTCTAATGTTTTTCCTGTTATTATTTTATTTATATTTTTTCTCATTTAATCAGAGGGTGTTAAGGGGATCTAATTTTCATTTATAAACAGTTCATAGAGATGCTTTAATTTAATAATACCTTAGTATTTAGATGCACTAATTTATAGATAAATAAATTGTATTTATTGAAAACACATCTCACAATTATGTTTGTATGTCTATCTAGATTTACTTGCCTTTTTTAGAGGCTTTGGTTTTTGTAAATTCATTTATAAGCTCCTTTTATTTTCCAAACACTTGAATGCTTATAAACAGCTACTTCAAATTAGAAGAAATTCTCAACCCCCTCCCCTGCCCCCCACCCACACACACACACACACACTAAAAAATGAGTTTTCTTTTTGAGCATTTGGATGTTTGCTTTTCGATAGGCTGCTGAAAAGGCTCTTGGAAATTTGAAATCTACACTTGGTCAATATTCGCAGAAACATCAGGGCTCCCCTAGGTGAGTGTCTCACCCACTTCGATAATGTTGATCATGCCGGGAGTAGATGGTGTTATCATTTAAACTTGAATACTCTAAATATTGTCAAATCTTTGGAGTGATCAGTTTTAAAGTTCATAAGCTTTCATTCTAAAATCAATTGATTGTGGGTAAGGGTATCTTATTAATTAATTGTAAGGTTTTGACAATTCTCATGAAATTTTATTTCTCAACACGCTCCCTTGTGTGTGACTTATTTTTGAGTCTAACACATGAACAATATTAGATAACATGAAAAACAGGTGGCATGTGGTTGAAGCGGGGTACATAATTTATTTTAATACGATGTTAAAATCCTTAGATTTTCATCCAAAACTAATTGATTGTGGGCATTTCACAACTTCCGATGTTACAGTTAGTATTTAGTAGAATATGTGATAATCCTTAGCAGTGATATGAATGGAATATTAAGTTATTTTTGATATTGCTTGAAAAAGAAAAAGGAAATCAGGGAAGGGAATTTTGAACGGGGTGAAAAATATGTCAAACGTTCAGCTTTCGTCTTTGACTAATAGATCATTTATATTTTATTTTTGTTTCGATCACTTATGAACTTGGAAAATGTTTCTACCTTTCTTTATGCCACCTATAGATGGCTAATTTTCCCTGCTTTCTTGTTTTCTGAAGTAGCTATTTTCATATCGTGGGTATTGAAAACGTGGATCAGGTCATTGCAAGGGATGTCAAACAAGCGTTTTAAGCCGGAGTTTCCACGATTTCTGCAGCGGATGCCTTCTTCTGCCAGATATTCAAAAAATGCTTCTCCCGTGCCCTGAGAAACTCTTAACACACTTTGCCCATCAAAATATCAAATGGTGGTTGCAGCTTTGGCTCTCGGATCACACTTAGCTGGAGGTAGAGCTTCTGTTCACGCCTTCTACATGCCAATCGGTGTAGCATTCTTTAACAGGTTAAAGCCCACAAAAACTGCCCTGTGACGGGCTAAAATCACAGGCTCAATATCAGTTGCCAAGAAGCAGGAGGGAAGGACGGGTATAACAAGTGACTCCAATCTCTAGGGTCATAGATCCTTTGAGGTTCTCGGGGGGGTATCAATTCATTTGCCATCCTTGACAAGCTCTTTCCGAGATCTTGCTTCCTATTAATGTTATGGGATTCCCATGTTTATTGGAGCCGAAGCAAGTTTGGGTTATATGCTTCTGCTCCATTTAGCCCCGTAGCCCCCCTTTCCCCCATATTTGTTACTTGATAGTTGGGTTGAAAGATGAGGAACGTGTTGAGTTTGTAAAGTCATGCTGGGTTATGAGAGAGAGCTCTTGCGCCCTTGGTTTTTTTCTGCTGGGTCTGGCAACCAGTCTTTGTTTTCGTGGAATTTAACAAACGAGGAGGGGGGCAAAAAAAAAAACTGACTTGGGATTCCGGATGGCTGTGGGTTGAGTCATGAGTGAGTATCACCATACCCATTTTCATACCCGTCCCTTGCTACATGTCTGGGTATATATGACTTCATCCGTTGCGGGTACTATTCGGAAACATGATCCATGCCGCCTCCCCTGGTATTCTGATGGTGGGTAATCGGGTATTTAAGTACCTGATAGTGTTATTTTTTGAAGAAAGAAATAAATAAGTTATGAATAAATAAATAAATAAAAGTTAAAAATATAATTAATATATTTATTATGTTAATTAGATAATAAATAATATTAAAATCTAGTGACTAGTAGGGTGAGGAGAGAGGAGAGAGGGCGTTCGACGGGGAATGCAGGTGGACGGGAGCGAAGATATGACAGAGTTAGCTAAAATAAAAGAAAGAGTTATATTTATTTTTTATTTTTATTTTTACTAATGATTTAGAATAAATTTAGTTATATTTTGCTATAGTTAGGTTGGAAATACTCTTAATAATCTGTATTCAGAAATCCTCATCGGTCAGCCCATAAATAAATAAATAAATTCTGAGTTATTTAAAAAAAAATCACTAATAATTTATTTGCTCAAATCATTAATATAATTAATATATATTATTAATTAGATTAAAAATAATTATTACAATATATTATTTTTATGTTTTAAATGTATTCGAAAATAAATTTATTATTATATGTTTGATAATATATATTTAAAGTCAAGTATTGATTTATATATATATATATATATCGGATAATTGGATCGGATATATAACCCCACCCCATTTAGATTTTAGAAGTAAAATAAATCGAAAAGTATCTCTTAAAATCCTAGGCCGTAATTTTTCAAATATTTTAAAAACATATAATAAATGTCAACTTGCCTCTAGTGTTCAAAGCAGTGTGAACCCTGTAAAATTTTCAAATGAACGAACATTATTATAGGAAAGTCAACATAAAAGTTTCAAATTGAAAAACCATTCCGTTGCCGGGACTTGAACCCGGGTCGCTCGGGTGAGAGCCGAGTATCCTAACCAACTAGACTACAACGGATTTGGAACATAAGTCTTTACAATTATATTAATACTATTTCGTATCAACAAAACTCACCCTTCCAAACTTTGCCTTCATCTTCATTGAAGATTACGACACTGAGCGTGTGACTCCTTTTGTTGTGGTTCTCACCTTTGACGCGTTCCAAACCCTCAATCCTCGATCTACTTAACTTTAGCAGCAGCTAGCTTTTGTAGTCGGCAAAATGCCACATGAAATCTATGGGAGCCAACAAATCTCACCCCTTTTTCAACGATCCGGCTAGCTACTAGAGTCTACTGTGTAACAATACAAAGTCTAAATGATCCGGCTAGCTATTACTAGTCCTTAACCTCTAGTGCTGTTTAAGGCTGCACCCTTGGAAGGAAAATAATACCATGTTACTATATATATTTTGGCCATGTACTTTAGTCCACCAACAGAAACATTAACACAACACTTAAGCTATTATATTACATATAATGAATGACCATTTCTCATAGGCACGGAGCTTTGGGATATTGTCTACCCCACAACAATGATCAGTGCCATAAGTGGTGTTTGCATATCAAAGCCTGCTTGCAAACTTATGTCATCACTTGTTTCACATTTTCACCCATTTTGGCTTTACAACTTAAATTCTTTTTTTGTAGGCTTGGGCACTTTGCATGGCATGAGATGAATATGTTACACCGGGTTCAAGCCGTGACTGTTTAATAGGGTTTAAGCCGTGACTGTTTAATAGTCGAAGACACAATGTCATATTTAAGCTAGCAAATGACAGATCTGCAAAATAAGAATATAAATGCATTAGTTATTATCTCAAGTTACCACCAACTCACTTTTCCAATCTATGGTGATTTTTTGTGTAAAGAAATATAAATTTTGTTATTTGGCACTTTTGCGTCATTAATTTGTTTTATTTTTTGTTTAAAGTTCGACCCTAATAAGGTTATAAACAGCTAGTAAATTTATTTGAGGTCATATATTTACTTTTCAATAACACCACACATTAAGTTGTGAACTGTTGGGATCGTAAACACACACGCATGCAAAAATCTAAGGAAACAAGAGGATTTAACGTGGTTCGGCAAGGTGCCTACGTCCACGGGATAAGGGGGCCGGATTTACTATTCCTCTCCGGCAAGTCGCCAGAGGATAATATACACAGTTTTCTCTCTTTCTTCTCTCTTATTGTCTCACAATAAGACATGAGTTACTAATTCCGTTTTATATCATATATATAGACTAATTTTCAGCTCTTGTCCACCATGGCTGCTGTCGTCCAAGACCAAGCTGCCCACCGAAGTTGAAGAAGCTGCAGCACACCAGGTTGGAAGAAGGCCTGCAGCCGTTGCTTCTTGACTCCCTCATTGGGAGTGGCCCTCACATGAACCTATGGGTGCTTTTTAATAACACCCATGACTTCACAAGTCATTAGTCCTGTTATTTGCATTATCTCAAGGGTTTAAATGATCTGTATTCAAGATGAAATGAGTAATACATAAAATGCTACCATAATAGACAACATTATTGTTTTTAAGCACATTTAATTTATAAAATCATAAATTCTAGGCACAGTATCAAAAATTGAACAAAATCACCATCAAAACATGAAGATTGCAAGAAGAAAAAAATAAAGCAAATGTAGTTTAACCAGGGCAATTAGGTAGCAATTTTTTTAACAAATCTTTTAGCATAGATCATATGCAAAGTATAAACTTGCACGGGCAAAAAGTCTGCAGGGTAAAAATCTTGTGACATGTCATTTTATTTATCTACTTCTAAGGAGAAGTATCCTATACGACTACAATAGATTTATCTCATTAGCCTCATAATGCCCCTCCAGCTGCAGCTGTTGCTTTAGGTTTCACTCCAGCTGCTTTCCTTTTTATGAGGAAAAGAAGGATGACCCAGCAGTGGGAAGGGTGAAACGTTTGGTTCTGTTAAAGCTACCTCCTTGCCAAGCTTGGAATTAGACCTTCTTATATGGTTTTGTTTGAAAATACCTATGATAATGGATCTATTTTTTGTCCGAAAGTTCTGACTGACGAGATTCTTCTCCAGAGACAGCTTTGTTTCTTCAATCTCCTACCTTATTCTAGTGGCTGCTCCCCATATGTTATGGTTGTGATGGTCTCAGCATGCATGGAGCCATTTATATATCAAAAATGCTATTTGCAACCGGCGTTGTGTTCTCGTCGTGCACCCGGCTGACGTGGCCCATTCCAGCTCAGCAAAAACACTTAAAACTTAACGCGCAATGCACAAAGACTGAGATAAAGAGAAAGAGAGCAGAGGAGGGAGCGAGGAGACTCGAGCCGTGAATTTGAACTGGAGGAGGTAGAAATATGATATAAAATCTGATTTAGAGGCAATAAAGAGCTTTTTTTGGAAATCCAAGAGCGAAAAATCCACTTTGGGATTTTGGCCGCGTACCTCTCGTCAATATCTACAAATAAAAAAATGGGTCTAAATTGGACCACCGTACGCAAAGTTATGGCCATTTAAAGTTTTCGTCGGAAATTACAGTCGACAGAACCCAAAAACCCGTAAATTTAGCCTTAAGAGAGAGAATTGATGCCTGCTCAAGGCGAGGCTCGAGCACGCCTTGAGCAGGGGCTCAAGCATATTTGCTCGAGCTGCGCCTCAAGCAGATATGCTCTGGCTCATGCTCGAATCTCTGCTCGAGGTGAGACTCGAGTACGCCTCGAGCAGGGGCTCGAGCGATGATTTGGAAGCGCTCTGAATCGTGGAAAAAAATGCTGAGATGACTTACTCCACATCAGCCGGGGATGCGAAAGATACCGCAACGCTGGTTGTATGTAGCACTACTCTTTATATATATCTTTTGGCCGGTTTGTTTTTCTGATTAATCAAATATAATGATTAATTAAATATTTGGTATATTTATTTGAATTTTTTTATTTTTTTACTTGCATTCTTGATATAACCCTTTTTCCAAGCTCAACTATGCAAAATTTTATTTTATTTTATTTTTTTTGATGTAACCTCTTCTCCCAACTGTTTGATGTAAATTTTGTTTTCTTTTTTATGGGTTAGGTAAAAGCCCTGTTTATTTTTCGTATTCTTTTTCCATTACTAATAAAAATATATAAATTTTAATGACCCCACCCCCCCCCCCCAAAAAAAAACTTTAAATACAACCGGCGTCGCGTCCCCTTTGCGTAACCGGCTGACGTGGCCCATTCCAACTCAACAAAAACGCTTAACATTTAACGTGCAGTGCACCATAAGAAAAATAAAGAGAAAGAAAGCAAGCGGGGAAGGAAGGGAGGAGGCTCGAGCCGTGTGAATCTGGACGGGGCAAAGCAGAAAGATTGCATAAAATCTGATTTTGAAGGCCTTAGAGGACGTTTTTTGAAAATTTGAAGGCGGAAAATCTCTTACGGGCATTTTGGGCTCGTAGCTCTCATCGATACCTTCAAATAAAAAAATGGACCTAATTCCGACTACTGTACGCAAAGTTATGACCGTTTGAAGTTTTTGTCGGAAATTATAGTCGACGAAACCCAAAAACCCGTCGATTTGGCCATGGGAGAGATGATCGATGCTTGCTCGAAGCGTGCTTGAGGCTAGGCTCGAGCATATGTGCCCGAGCAGATTTGCTTGAGCCTCTACTCGAGGCGAGGCTCGAGCATGCCTCGAGCCTCACCTCGAGCAAAGGTTCGAGCATGTCTCGAGTAGATCTGCTTGAGTCCATGCTCGAATCTCTGCTCGAGGCTAGGATCGAGCATGGGCTTGAGCAGATGATTTGGAAGCCTGCCGAGTTATGAAAAAAAAAACGTGCCACGTTAGCCGGGGACGCAAAAGATGCCGCGAACGCGGTTGTATCTAGCACTGCCAAAAAAAAAAAACGAAGTCTACAATCCAGTGAAGTGTCATATAGCTACTTAATGGGAGCAGTATCTAATGCAAATACAATAGATTTATCTCTATTAATAAATGTAAATGCATACCTATTAGTGTTATCAAATTTTGGGGTTTCTGAATCACGTTTATAATGTATTCCCTCTTCATTAATAATCAATGAATTGGACCACATACCGTGTATATATGCTAATTAAGAGACCATGCTTTTGAATTGTAGTCTTTCGTTACTTGCAATAAGCAGGTGTTTATAATATCAACTGGATTTCACGATTATGTTTCAGTGTTTAATCCTGTTGTTGAAACTTCATTGATTATGTTGTCTGATTCGTTGGGCTACTAGAATTTTAGAGAACACTATTTACAAATTGATGTTATACCATCAAAGGTCCACGTCAAAACATTTCGCTTATTCCTTACATATGGTTGAAAGCCTGAAACTTACAGCTCCCACTTTATCAGACATCAGAATTTCAGATTATGTTTTACACTGATCTTCATTTATTTACGTTTAGCACTACTAACATCTGGAGACACCTTTAGCATCCAAAGTGGCTCCCAACAAAGATTCAAAAAAACAAGGCCACAGAGGGGATTGTATGCAGACGGTGGCAGTGTTCCTCTCTCTGTGTGTACATGTGTATGTGTGGCGATAGGTGGTTGGTGGAGCTATGACATAAAACTTGTGACGCCGAGGCTTTATCGATTGATTTATTACAATTAATAATAAATTAAAATAAAACAAAACCTAACCCTAATGGCGAAAGAATCAAATTTGATTTTTTTTCCGCGTTTGATTGGTGAGGAGGAAAGAAAACAAGCATTTTCTTTCACTATCAGTAAAAAGAGAATGGAGGTCTCGTTCTCGGTCTAACATCTTCAAATGGAAAGCTTGTGCGAGATCGAGCTTCATCATCGATATGGAGCAATTTTCAGGTTGAGCCTTAGTTCTTTATGCTTGTTTGCTCTTGTATTTGGTTTGTTTCTATGGAGGTGGAGAAGATCTAACTAGTAGACATTCTGTGATGTTAACGGTTAATGAATTAACTTATATCAAACAAAGCACGATAAATCATAGCACATAAACTATTTAATCAAACATAAAACCATGAATTTGAAACAAACACTTGAAGTGTTGAAAGTTAAATGGATTACAAAAGCTTTACTCCTCTAAGGATGGAAAGTTATTACAATTTGAATGGATGAAAGATCTTAGGTTAGAAAAAGAATAGGCTAGTGTTGCAATTTTGAAAGATTCGGCTTTAGAATGAGTTACACGATTCTTCTCTAAACTTCTATTTCTCCCTATCTCTCTCTAAAACTAATGTGTAGCATGCCCATGCTTCTTATGCACATCCTAGGGCTTCTTTTGCATATTTATAGTCATAAAACCTAACAAAATTGAAAACTCCAAATCAAAAAATGAATTTGCCTTCAAGTTTGAATTTCGTTTTGGACCCCTTCAATTTCGGGGTTGTCCCTACTGAATGTTATAACTAACTTATCTTTAATATGTAGTCGATCAATTTGGGATTTAGACTTTGTTTGGAGTTTTCAGGATTCAAAAAGCAATCTAGTCAAACCAACAATATTAAGAGCATTAACATTAACTTTCCTATAATTTAAGAAAAACTTTTCGGGTTTGATAAAAATAGTTCTTTATAAGTTTCCTTAACATAGAATCTAGAAATAGAGAATGAATAGTATTTTTTATATTTAGAGATTCACTATTTATTTTCTATTTTTTTTGATATTTTTGATATTATTTTTTATACATGTTAATTTTTAAATGGATATAATAAGTAAAAGAAATAAAAATGAATATAAAAATATTATTTCAATCAAATATAAAAATTATAAGAAATAAAATATAGAAGTTTTTTTGTAAATAAATAAATTTTAGAAAATATTATTTTTAGTTAAAATTTAAAAAATAAAATAAATAATGCGATTCTTTGGCCTCCTAGCCAAATTGTGACATTCACAAATAAAAATACAGCTACACTTTTTTTTTTCATCTTGTCCTTTTTCCTACCTCTCTTAGCTCTCTTTTTTTTGTCTTTATTATACTTTATATATTATAACGTACAACATAAAAAAATAAAAAAATACAACGAAAGATACTAAAAATTACATATAATACAAGTATAAATAAACTCAAAAATAAAAACCAGAAAAATACTAACAATTACATCAAAGGTAAATACCAATAAGCTAAAAAATAAAGAAACAAATGCAAAGTGAACCGACTTTGGCTTGAATGAGGTTTCAACACTGGACTTCCATTTGAACTCTCTTGTCTTCGCCAATAGTCGCCTGCTTGAATTTGGACTTGGAGACTGGAGTGATATTTTTTTAGGGTTTAGATTTTTTGGTGGTGGAATTGTTTTTGTGTTTTTCTTTTGCTGGGAAAAGAGAGTTGGAATGAGATATTTAAGAGAGAGGAGTTGGAAAGGGGGAATAGAGAAAGAGAGATTGGATGTTTTTTTTTAATGCAGGAGTTGGGCGAAATTTAGAGAAAATGGCAGCAATTCTTTTCATCAGAGAGTTATCCTCTTTTTTGGGCAGAATTGTGTGAAGACTGGGCTGATGGCAGGGAATACCAGAGCTTTTATGTTTTTTTTTGGCGAATGTCCTTTTTTTTCCTCCGCCTTTTTTCGCATGGACATAAGAATGGATTTAAAGGGGTTGGCTGTACTGCATTGATTGCAACATTTAATGATGTATTATTGATGTCAATATTTTTATTTTCAGATTCTGCTTTTTGTCGGAAGGAATAGCGACCTATGCAGCTCGTGATTGTTCTTTTTTAAGTTTTCGTAACACCTGTGATTGACATGCGTTGAAAATCAGTTGTCAGATGGCCAACACATAAAAAATGTGTCTCGTGACTACACAGGAAAAGATTCTGCGGAATACAGCCAAACAGCGAAGGTCAACGATCAAAGAGTCGAGTGTCGGCAGGGTCGAAGGTCAGTGGGAAGACGGTTCGGTGGGTCGAAGGTTAACGGTCAACGGGTTGAAGGTCAAGAGTGGAAGGATAAGGGTCAAAGGGTTGAAAGTCAAGGGTCGTAGGTCAACGGTCAACGTGTCGGAGTCTCAGACTCGAAGGTCATCCTTTGAAGGTCGCAGATTGGAGGGTCGTAAACTCGGAGGTCTTCCTTCGAAGGTCGCAGATAGGAGGGTCATAGACTCGAAGGTCATCCTTTGAAGGTCGCAGATTGGAGGGTCGTAGGCTAGGGTTGAAGGTCGGAGTCAAAGGTCGAAGGTCAATCCTCGAAGACGCGAAGGCTACGAGCCTAGTTTTTTTTTTGGGCAGTTTGACCAGGCATGTTTGACTTTTTCCGACGAAAATTGTTTTGGCCATGACTTCTTCGTTTTAAGTCGGAATTGAGCGCGGTCAAGTGCATTATTCTCCAAATTTCATTCTCTATCTCCTGGTATTGGTCTTGGGATACTTCAGGGACTTGTAGCAAAGGTTATCCGTTTTGGGCTTCCCCGTTCTTGTCATAGCATATCCATCGCATGCAAATCGGGGTTTAACATCGACTCCAAACTTGGGACTGACTCCTTGATAGTGGGGGAGCTTTATGGATCTATTCAATGAGATACATGGCATGAGAAGATAGATATAAACAAATAGTTAGTATGTCCAATCCGGATAAAATGAGGCCCAACACCCTCAATCCGATGTGGGACTTGCGAAGTCTAACACTGCACATGTTTACTCTAATTAAAGGGTTATAACTTGTTTCAATGATTAGATTGTCCAAAAACTCCAATAATAAGATATCAAATTCTTTCTTTTTCCATCTTTGTGTTAGAGTGAGCATATAAACGATGCAAAAGATATGTTGTCTAATATGTATTATTTATTTATTTATAATGAGAATGCATATTAATTTTTTCTTTTTTTAAATATTTTAAATTGATGCATTCAAAACTAAAACCCCTTCAATTAATCTTAGTATATTATTTTAATTATTTTTTCCGACAGTTTATTCAATTTTTGAATAATCGAATTAATTCTGATTTAATGTTTTTTCTGATCACCCCTAATTACTGTAATGAGTTTTCTTTTAATTTTAAAGTCACCAGGCACACGTTATAGTTGCCCCTTTTTTCTCTAATTTGCAGTGACGTATAAGAGATGGCTTTTATTATAATATAAAATGTGTTGTGAAAAGAGGGGACACTTCGAGACTCATTTGTCAAAACTTCAATCCATCGTAGTATATAGTTGACACCAAGGTAACTCATGAACTCGCTTTAATATTGCTTTCCATACATAGAATCAGCGTAAATACTTTGGATTTTTCATTGCTTTTCAGCACTCCTTCCTCTTCACTGTTCAGTAAAAAAGTAATGGAATATGATGAGCAGTAACCAGCGCTTGAATCATCACAGTTCAGCCTCCTTGACCCCACACAGGGACAGAGGAAACCAAGAAAATGGCTGCGGCCAAAACCCCGACCCGATAAACCTCGGATTCAGGTTTCGGGAGAGAGAGAAAAAGGGCGACGGACTCTAGTTGTTGGTGCGGGGCACACGACCACGAACCCCCAAATATTCGATTTTGTCTCCAAAAACCCAAAATCCCCACTTTCAAACTTCAAACCCTAGTCGCGAAAACCCTAACCCCTCTTCTTTGCCTCGACGGACACGTTTAAGGTTAATTTGTGTAATAGTTTAATGATCCACTACTAGACAGACCGCCACAAAAGATCCCAAAATCTCGCCCCTCTTCTTCATCGTCTACAGTGATATCTGTCGCCTTCAATCGCGACTTTCCACCACTCCTCTGTCGTCCACAATTTTGTTCTCTTGCCCCTTTCCCTTTCACTCTCTCTCTCTCTCTCCTCCCTCCCCCTCCCTCTCTCTGTCTCTCTCTTATATATAAACTTTGGTGTTCGGTGCGGTGCGATGGATGTGGTCTCGGTGGGCGCTGCTCAACAAGACCCTCCTGAACCTGAAGACGACGACTCGGTGCCTCTACCTGTTGACGACTCCGACAAGGCTTCTTCCGATAAGGCCGACGCTGTTTCCGACGACGCTGCTGCTGCAGAAGTAGTGGAGCCCGAGCCGGAGAAGACTGACTATCCCATGGAGGAGGACGAGGAGGTGGTCGTGAGTCCTGCCACTGTTTTCTGTATCAGGCTCAAGCAGCCCAAGTCGAATTTGCTCCACAAGATGAGCGTTCCTGAGCTTTGTCGAAATTTCAGGTCACTTGAGTTTTTTTTTCTTCCCCCGAGCAGTACCATTTTCTTGTTGTTCTTGTTTGTATTTTTTTTAATGATTTTTTTTTGAGTTCCCTTTGCAGTTGAATCGGGGAAACCAAGTGGGTTTGAACTCCCAGTTCGAGTTGGGAGCTTCGGGATTTGGTTGATTATGTTTTAGGAATCTTTGTTACTTGTGAATTTTTGACAACTCTAGGAGTTTTAGAAAATGAAGTGGGGTTTTGCTGTTATTTGGGTTTTTGAGCTGTATCGAAAAGGTAACTGGATTTTTGCTGTTTTTTTGTTGGGTTTCCTTTGAAATTAAATCCAGGAACGAGGTGGGTTTGAGTTCAACCTTCAAGCTGTGACCTTCACAATTTGCTTTTGAGAATATGTGGGACTAAAATAAAATATGCATGATGCTCTCGAGTCCTAAGAAACTTTGTTACATGTTGTGTGGATTTGGGGCATGTCTTGTAGGAGTTTCTTTAACCTCTTGATTCGAGGAATATTGATCTAAAGTAAAAGATGTTCCAGAAAATGGTGAAGAATATAGATAGGTGGTTGATTGAAGGGTCTAAGTTTAAAAATCTGTTCCCTTATTTCTGCCGGGAAATGCCTCCAGAATGGGACCATTTCCTTATGATATATGAGTTGTTTATAAGCCAATTTTTGCACCTCTCGGGCGGAACTTCGCTTATCTTTGGAGTCCCTAATGAGGTCGCTGAGTGAGGTATACTTACACGTGTGTACAGTAGCATAGCCATCCCTTTATTGTAAGGACCGTAGAAAGCTAAAGAACTGAGATGTACAGAGAAAACTAAGGGATTTACAAAGAAAACTAAGTTTCTAGTTTTCTTATGCCTCCACATATAAAACCAAACCAAACCAACCAACCTTAGTCCCAATAATATGAGATCGGCTATATGAATCAAGTAATGCCTTCACAAATTGAGATTTTAAAATACATTATTGGGTGATGTTTCTTAAAGCACAGAATTGGGATTAATTGGTATGAATTTTTTAATTATTTGAATAATTTTAAATATTTAAATATTATAAATATCACAAATTTATCCTTTAAAAAACATAATTTCAACATTCTTCTGTTAAGTGTAGTTAACACAAAATACAGTCAGTTAAACACAAAAGAAAACTAAGTTTAACCAAACAAGTCTCAAAGGGAAACTAAGTTTAAATAAACATGTATTCATATAGTTCATCCTTTGTCACCATCACCCTCCGGTTCACATCCATGATTTTTTCTTAATTTTATTTTTAGGTATGTTTTCGAAAATTATTAGAGATTACTAAACTTCAAGAATTTGGGAGAAGAGAAGTGTAGAAGAGATAATAACCAAATGGAAATGAAGAAGAAGACAAGAAAAGAAGACTAACTGCTACTTTCTAGTTGCTGGAAGATCAGCTGATTGCACTGCTGGCTCTTGAAGATTGTGCCACAGAATATCAGCTGCTGCTTGTGCCTCCTGTTGCTGATTGTCCATTGATTTTTGCTCACCCAAGGCAGATGTGCTGCCTTGTGTCAACAACCCTTGATGTGGCTTTTTCCTCCAGTTTAATACAGCATTTCATCATCTGTAGAGAAGGCCGTTAACTGTTTAACACAGTCTTGTTTTCTTTTTTAAATGTCATTTTGCTAGGGCAATCTCATTAAAAGATTAATCAGTGATTAATCTCTGATTTTTTTTTTTTTTTTTTTTTACTAATTTCCTTGTAATATTTTAGTTGGTTCATTTTACCACCAAATTTTGGTTAGTGGCCGGTTGATTGCTATTTATAAAACCATGCCACAAATTGCTCACAAATATAAGTCTTATTATATTTCCAAGACCTATATATATAAAATTATGAACTGCTCAGGCTACTATATGCTATTGATTTTACTGTTGGTTATCTCTCTTGCTTTTTTAAGTAATCATGTTTTTTTATTGTGCTTGTACGACATTGTTGTTGTGTATTTTTATTTCAATAGTTTTTTTTTATTTTATGTTTCAGTGCTGTTGCTTGGTGTGGAAAGCTAAATGCTATTGCTTGTGCTTCAGAAACTTGTGCAAGAATTCCCAGGTTAGAAGGCCTTGCGTTCAAATTTTCAGCCCATTATTGTGGCTGTGAACATAGCTTGCATGAAAGATACACAATCTCATCTAGTTAATGTCACTGGCAGGGTCATGTTCCTTACAATGGATTTTCATTGGTTTCTTTATTGTTTCTTGTTTCAGCTCTAATGCAAATTCGCCATTTTGGATCCCTATACATATTGTGATTCCTGAGCGGCCTACTGAGTGTGCAGGGTTCAATGTAATAGCAGGTAATATATTTGATTGTTGACTGCAAAGTTGTTTCTTGGCCTGAATTATTAAGAGTTATTCTAACAAAATATTAAAGTTATTAATGGACTCTGATCCTTTCTTGATTTTTTCTTTTTTTCACAATGATCAGTCGTGAGATTTGAAACATTCTTGGTTGTTGCTTTGTAAAATTATGATGTTGGGGACTTCACTTTTATTCCTTAATTGGTAGACAATGTATGAGTGAAGAAATTTTGGAAAGAGTATACTTCAATTTTTTATTCTGGTTGTGTAATTATTATTCTGTTTGCAGACTCTCCTCGTGATTCTGTTCAGTTTATTGAATGGTCCCCTACTTCTTGCCCCCGTGCATTACTAATTGCTAATTTTCATGGAAGGACAACTATCTGGACTCAACCTTCTCACGTAAGCTGTTTGTGATGGAATAAAAATTTAAACAGCAATAGTTTTCCGTTTTTGTGTGCAATTTACTATTCAATACATGTTTTTTTTGGGTCTTTTTTTGATAAATGTGATAAATATCATTATATTTGTTATTTTATATTCTAGTTTCTATCATTCTATCATGCATTGAAAATTGTGACTACAATTCATTGTGGTTTCTCTTGAATGAATTTTGAATTTTTGAGCCAATCATAGGGGCTGACTAATGTGGTACGAGATGCTAGTTGCTGGCAGCAGGAGCATGAGTGGCGGCAGGATATTGCAGTTGTTACAAAGTGGCTATCAGGGGTGTCTCCGGTATTGTTATTGCTTTTGTTTGATTGTCTTTTTTTTTTTTTTAAATGAAAATAAAAATGTGGAAAATACAAGATTACAATGAAGTTTCGCACTCTCATCATATTAAATAATTGTAATGATAAATCTTTGTATTATCTTCCTTATATCTTGAGATGAGGTGTCAAATTAGCAATCCAACTGCTCTATAGAGGAATATATTAACTTGTCGCTGATGTCCTTAAGTAAAAAACCATACCAACTAGCCTTAATCCCAATAAAATGAGGTTGGACTTATGAGACATACGTAAAGTTTATCACTTGGTCATTGTATGATCAAAGGAGGACACTTCCATCAGTTTTTGACGCTATTGCATGTTGATGAAAATCCATTTCTTGTGTGATATAAGTGAATTTAAAGAACTTTACCCAACGATGACACGAATTTGGGAGATTTTGATGTGTTGATGGCTGGAGCTAATGTCAATTTTGGGGTGGGTGGGGACCTGGGGTTAGAAATTCATAAATAGGATTATGTTTACGTTTCTTCTTTGCTGGACCCTTTAAGTTGTGCTTCTTCACGATGATTTTTGTATGTAGGAATTAGGAATCTAGCCTATGATAAAGCAGTTCTTGCCACATATTTTGTTCCAGAGTTTTGTGTTTCAAATTGATTAAAATTTACAAAATTTCATTCACTTGTGGTTTCATCATTATGGAGTCTGGTTTCATCCCTGAATTCTTCACTATTCCTCTTAGTCTGGTATAGTATTTTAGGCGTGTAGTTATTTTGTTTACTTTTTTTGAAAAATCAGTATAGATGGCTTTCCTCGAGAACCAGTGGTTCTGCAAATTCAAAGTTATCTTTTGAAGAGAAGTTCCTTTCAAAGCAACCTCAAACTTCAGGTTTGTTCTTCATGTTGATTTCCTAATTGGTGTTTCTGATCATTCTGCACAGGGATAGAATCTGATTAACACTGTGATATGCTTACGGCTTGCATGGCTATACATGTTTCAGTGGACAGTCCCTCGTTTTCTTTGTATTGCGTTGTAGAAAAGTTATGGACTCCACTATGATGGAAATTCCGTTATTCTTTTCTTTACAATGTATTTAAATATTATGTGATGATAAAGGACCATAGTCATTATTTTCTTGTCATCTTTTCTCATACTTATTTTGCCAAAAAGTTTCTATATTTTTCATTTATATCCGTTCACAAATATGAAGGGCTACAGTGATTTCATTTACTAATGCACTTTTTGGGTTTTTAATTTCAGAAAGGTGGCCAAATTTCCTTTGTGTATGTTCTGTATTTTCATCAGGCTCCATTCAACTCCATTGGTCTCAATGGCCACCTACGCAAAGTAGCGAATCATCAAAATGGTTTTGCACGAGTAAAGGATTATTGGGAGCTGGTCCTAGTGGCATTATGGCTGGTGATGCTATTATCACCGACTCTGGTGCCATGCATGTGGCGGGTGTTCCAATAGTAAACCCATCTACTATTGTAGTTTGGGAGGTCACACCTGGTCCTGGAAATGGCTTTCAGGTTACTCCAATGATCAGTACAAGCAATGGGGTGCTGCCATCACTGAATCCTCCTTCTTGGGTAGGTTTTGCTCCTTTGGCAGCATACTTATTTCGCTGGCAAGAATACTTAATATCTGAAGCCAAACAAGGAAGAAAGCAGACTGATCCAAGCTTCAGTAATACAATACCTCTTCATTGTTCTCCAGTTTCCAACTTTTCTGCATATGTGAGTCCTGAAGCTGCAGCTCAATCAGCAGCAACCACAACATGGGGTTCTGGAGTTACTGCAGTTGCCTTTGATCCAACACGCGGTGGTTCTGTAATATCTGTTGTAATTGTTGAGGGTATTAACTTGTGCCTATTTCTGCCTGTTCTCTATCCTAAAACTTACAGTTATTTAACTTATTTTAAGTGAACTGCTAGTATGGGCGATTTCTACACTAATCTGTTGATTGCTTCTATTTCTGGTTATGCATTCTGTTTGTTATTATTTTCCCGTGATTACTGTAGCTTAATTTTGTACAATTTGTTTATATATTGTGTGTGGTCTTTTGGTTGAAATTGCTTCAGTTCACTTCTCTTCTTTGTTCTAATAACACTTAATGAGAATTTCGATAGTAGCATTTCACTTAAAGGAACCGTTTAAATCCTAGAAAAGCCTAATTTATTCTTTTTTGTGTGTTTTAATCTTTCCATTGCTGGCGAATATCCTATAATCATGGTAGTATTATTTTCTGAGTATGCTAATCCAAAAACAGTAATCTATAATAAACAAATGCATTCACATTTGTGGTGTTGCATTTTTGTTTGACTATGGGATATTCCCTGTTTTTTTTTTCTGAGTCTCCATCATATTGCAACTGATTAGATATATTAATAAAATTATTAAATTAATCACTGTTAAATAAATGGAGTAGGCCAGTACATGTCCCCTTATGATCCTGATGAAGGGCCCACTATTAGTGGATGGAGAGTGCAATGTTGGGAATCAACTCTTCAGCCTGTTGTCCTCCACCAAATATTTGGCAATCCCACGTCTAGTTTTGGTGGGCAGACACCGATGCAAACTGTATGGCAGACAAAGGTCAATAAAAGTATTCCAACCACAAATGATTTTAAACGTCATCAAGCAGCTGCAGCTGGATCAGTTTCTGATGTGCAGATATACTCTGATTCTGGTGCTGAAAAGGAAAAACGAGTCAGCTTTGATCCTTTTGATATTCCAAGTGACATTAAAACTCTTGCTCGAATTGTGTATTCTGCCCATGGTAGTGAGGTTGCTGTTGCTTTTCTAAGGGGTGGGGTTCATATTTTCTCTGGTCCAAGTTTTGCACCTGTTGATAACTATCAGGTCAATGTTGGGTACTCAATTGCGGCTCCTGCTTTCTCTTCTACAAGTTGTTGCTTGGCTTCTGTCTGGCATGATATGAGCAAGGACCGCACTGTGCTTAAAATAATTCGTGTTCTCCCTCCTGCTGTTCCAAATAGTCAAGTGAAAGCTAACTCGTCAACCTGGGAATCTGCAATTGCGGAAAGGTAGTTTGTAGTTCAGTTGGGAAAATGTAAAGCCTCCTTTTGGAGTCATGTTAGTATTATGTGATTAATTAGGTAGCTTGTGTCCTGTATAATTTTGTCCATGGTGATGTATTATTTGATGCTAAGGTATCCTTTGTCAGAGCAGGTTTTGGTGGAGTCTTTTGGTTGGAGTTGATTGGTGGGATGCTGTTGGCTGTACTCAGAGTGCTGCTGAGGATAATATTGGTAAGTTGTGCAAATACTTTTTTGCCATAAAGTTGATTGATTACCAGCATTACGTTAATTATGTCAGCAAATTTTGAGCCTCATGGAAGGACAAATAAGAGATAAACAAGATTACTTAGATTCACGGTTGAGCTGAAATTAGTCCGTGAGTTGGATATTGGTGTGTAAGTCCCAGCAATGGCTTTAATATGATATGAAAGTCCACTTATTGTCCACTGGTGTGTTCTGTTAAGTTCCACTTAGAGTATTATGTCTTATGAAAGATTTTATTTCTATCAATTCTTCTTAGCTAGGTATTGCTATTAGGAAAAAAATTACTATTGGTTTAAAATTGTGAAATTGTGCAATTCTAAAATCATCAATAATGTGAAACTGAAATTTCCTCTCTTAATAGTTTTTTATTGTTTTGTCAGTCGTACTGAACAATGTCATTGCTGTGTTGGATGCCGATTTCCATTCTCTTCCTTCAACCCAGCATCGGCAGCAGTATGGTCCTGTACGTTTGAAGATTGTCATTTAATATTTCTCGGGCATTTTGTTAAATATCAGTGTTTTGTTTTTATGTTTCATTTTCTATGAATTTTGTTAATATTATATAACCATCGTGCTAATCTCCTCTAAGTTTTGATGCTAATTTGCATCATGGTTAAGAGGGTAATTTGGTGGTGAAACTTGTACTTTATGTGGACAGTGACGTAGTGTTACTGCTTTCACTCATGAGTGAAAATTTGCAGTGTAATATATGATGCGCTTTAAATAGTATCTACATTGAAGTTTGTGAAAAATAAAAATATTTTTATTCACATTGCTAACACAATAACACATTAGATGTACACATATATACCAATAACAATTAATACCTAAGAAAGTAAGTTATAATATTTTTATTCTCTCCTAGTGCCCGTCTTATGTACTTTATTTTTAATAAGTTTTTTTATTACCTATAGAAAAAGTTATAATAATTATTGCTTAGGAAATTAAGATTTTACAACCATTAATACTAAGAAAATTTACAATAATTAATGCCTAAGAATCATAAATACAAATAATAAATATAACGTGAAAAATTAAAGAGTTAAGCTTAGGAATAGAAATGGTATTTAAGCAAATCAAAAAAGATTTGTGAGCGAATGAGAATTTATTGAATGATGCATAATGTGAAAGAGGATACAAAGGATTTTTAGTGCATTTTGTATTTTCTTTCTTGAGGGTAATGAGAATATCATGGTTAGAGCAGGGGAATTAGGGACTTTACTTTAAGTACAACGTTAAAGATGAGTCTTGAACATGCATAGATGTAGGGGTTGCTGTTTCCTTGAAAGCACTTTACTTATCACTCGTTATTGGGAAAAAGTCTTTCCTTTTGAAAGTAGGGGGTTAGGGGGTTTAGGGTTTGATTAAAGTAATCTTTAGCATTGTCAGATCTCAATCTTTTTATATTAACCCTAAATTGATTTTTGACCATAGAGAAAAAAATTAGGAGAATGGTATTAATATTAGTTTTTTGTTTTAGCAAAAAAATCCAGTTAACACAATAGCAATCATTATTAAAGGAAACAAACTATCAATCCCAAAGATATTGAGAACATTAGAGGTTTTCAGATATCATCATGGATAATAGAAAAATGGAGTAGAACTCCTTGTATGACTAGTTGAGAAAGAGGCATATTTGTGTTTGGCAAACTCACAAGTTTCACAATGGAAATCTTCAACATTTGAATTTTTGAATAACAATGGCGATATTTTTCAGAAAAAGGGTGTCCAAATCAGTGACAGTATAACTAGATTTGGCGTTATTCGAAGACACATGTTGGGATACAAGAGAATGAAAAACATTATTATTGATAACATTTGATTGATGCAGTGCTTCAAGGCGGTAGAGTCCACCCCTTTCTTTAGTGTGTCCAATTATCTTCTCTGAATCTTTGAAAATAGTTATAAGAAAATACTACCGGACAAAATAAATCTTAGATAAGTTTTTAAATGGAGATAAGATTGGTAGATAATCTTGGGACATAAAGAACATTGCATAAAGTAAATGAAGGACTTATAACATTTCCAATGCTAGCCGTAGTGAGAGGACCATATGCTGTGCTTATTTTTATATTGCTGGGACATGAGAGATATGTGAAAAAGGCATTTGGAGAGTTTGTCATGTGATCAGTGGTACTAGAGTTCATGATTGAGGTGGTATGAGACTTACTTGAGGCACTTAGTCTAAAAGTAGATGGAAACATGCCTAAATGGATCAATGAATAGAACATGAGGCTTTCACCAAACTATCAAGCTCTTAATGGTTGAGACCATTTAACTCTTTCAATCTAGTATTATTTGGTTTTACAGAAGCAATATTAACCTGAAGATTCTTTATATTGTTTCCTCTATGTTACATGAGTTATGGTTGTAACAAAGGGTTTGACATAGTGATCATTTTAGCAATGAAGGCTGATCAAGAAGGTTGAAAAAAATACCAGCAATGATGGCCGGTCCAACAATAAAAGCCTAGAGACAAGGAGTGACCACAGGCAATGAAAGCCAAAAAAGAAAAGAAAACTTAGGTTTCTTAGTAATCTAGTTTTGATATCATACGGAAAATAAAAATATTTGCATTCACACTGCTAACACACTAGGTGTACACATATATATACTATAGTCTGACTTTTAATCTGATAACAATTAATAGCTAAAAAAGTAAAGAATTACAACAATTAATACCTAAGAAATTAAAGTCTTACAACCATTAATACTTAGGAATTTAAAATTTTGCAATAATTAATACCTAAGAATTATAATTACAAATAATAAATACAATGTGAGGAATTAAAGAATTAATGTAATAATTATAATCTTAATTAATCTGAATTAACTTCCAACAATATTTGCAGTACGATTCCCGTTCTAGAGCGTGACAGCTTACACGATGGTTTAATATTTACTACTGGATTTTACTGCAGAGTTTGGACTGGACACTGTAGGTCAAGGGAAATATAAATGCACCTAAGGTTAGGGCTGTCTTTCTAGATTTGAAAGCAAGGTTACTACTGGTTATATGTTAGGGAAATGGGTTGAGTGAAGATTCATTAAGAAATTTGATGCTATAACTAATATATAATGCCTAATGATTAATAATTGATAACTACTTTCTTTAATGGCATAATCTGTATTATCTATGATGTCTAGATTATGATTATATTTTCCTGCGTTATCAGGTGATGATTGTAATATTTAAAATTTGGCTTTTACAACAGAGTCTGGACAGGATAAAATGTAGGTTATTGGAAGGTACAAATGCACAAGAAGTTAGGGCCACAGTTCTGGACATGCAAGCAAGGCTATTACTGGATATGTTGGGGAAAGGAATTGAGTCGGCTCTGATAAACCCTTCAGCTTTAGTTCCTGAGCCATGGCAGGCAACTGGTGAAACATTAGCTGGAATTGATCCTGAATCTATGGCTGTTGATCCGATGCTAACTTCGAGCATTCAGGTTTGTCTCTTCCTGATTCTTTCTTCCTCCACATGTTTCTCAGTATTTGTGAATAAACTTTGTAACTGAAAGTCAATCGAAACTTTCTAATTCTTACAGTATGTTGCAGGCTTACGTTGATGCAGTACTTGATCTTACTTCACACTTCATCACACGCTTGCGGCGCTATGCTAGCTTTTGTCGTACACTGGCAAGTCATGCTGGCAGTCGCAATATGGTGGCTAGTCCTACGCAAAGTTCAACGGCTCCTGCTACAAATCAGGGTCAGCAGTGTTAAAGATATGATATTACTTCGATTCTTCATAGGAAGACAGAAATATGACGCATTACATTCTTTGAAAGCCGTTCAAAAGAACACAGCAAAGTTGAGGCACTGAAGTGTTTTCCATTTCATTTTTTCCTGAACACACTTCTAAATGTTCTTTTCAGGTGTTCAGAGTCTTCAGACTGGTACAACTACTGCCGCAGGAAGTACCCAGATGCAAGCTTGGGTACAGGGTGCCATTGCCAAGATAAGTAACACTGCAGATGGAGTTTCCAACTCAACTTCAAAACCCATGAATGGCCCACCTCTTCCCTATGTGCCAATTAGTATTAATACTGGAACTTTTCCTGGAACACCAGCTGTCAGACTCATTGGGGACTCCCATTTTCTGCACAGACTATGCCAACTGTTACTATTCTGTTTTTTCTTTTGGAGAACACAAATACCACGCTCTGTTGGGGTAGGCCAGAGGAATGCTGATTCAAATATACAAAAAGCTGTGCCTAACGGTCCGAGCAAAGCGGAAGAGATCAACAGTGCTTCTAGCAAACCCATTTCGTCCATAAACAAGACAGAAGAAACTCAAGCTCGAGGTGGTCAACTGATTGCTGGATCAAAGGGAGGTGAAAATGGTTCTGCAAGTCGAACAAGGCTGGGTTTTGGGAATGCTGGCCAAGGATACACATTTGAGGAGGTAAAAATTGATTCTGACACTTTGTCATGTCTATGCTGACCAAAGCAGTTGCTATAGTTTTTCATGGCTAATAATTGATTATGTACTTTTGGATGACAATTGGGCACGTCTTATATTGGTTTATATGCAATCACAATGTTTTAGTTTTGGAATAAAAATCATGAGAACATGTTACCTTATGCAGGTGAGGGTAGTTTTTCTCATCCTTATGGATCTTTGTCGCCGAACAGCTGGTCTAGCTCATCCCTTACCAGTATCGCAGGTGGGAAATAGCAATGTACAGGTTCGCCTGCATTATATTGATGGAAATTATACTGTCATGCCAGAGGTTGTAGAAGCATCACTCGGCCCACACATGCAGGTATTATTATGGTGTTTTATTTATTAGTATTGATACCATATGTGTGCACGGTTTTCATTTGTGTTAAGTGGATGTTAACGTGCAGAATATGCCCAGACCTAGAGGTGCAGATGCTGCTGGTTTGTTACTTCGTGAGTTGGAACTCCACCCACCAGCTGAAGAGTGGCATAGGCGGAATATGTTTGGAGGGCCTTGTTCTGAAGCAGAAGATTTAGGATCTTTCGATGATTCACCTAAATCTGGTATTTCCATGGATCTGGTTGAGTCGACCTCAGTGGAAAATCTTGTTCATCATGTATCCCATGTCCTGTGGCCAAGGAAGCGCAGGATGTCTGAAAGAGATGCTGCCTTTGGGTTGAACACTTCAGTGGGGCTTGGTGAATATCTTGGTATAATGGGATCCCGAAGAGATGTTGTTACTGCCGTCTGGAAGACTGGCCTTAAAGGGGTCTGGTACAAGGTTTGATATTAACTCTTCCATTTTTTTTTTGGCCTTATTACTAATTGTTTACCGTTGTTATTTTTTTGTCACTTTAGGTGTATGCTCATTACAAATTCTTCCGGATAATTTCTTATGACTTTTTTGAAACTGGTGTTTATGGAAATGGCATTTTGACTGTTTTCTTGATCCAGTGTATAAGGTGTTTGCGGCAGACATCTGCCTTTTCTTCATCTGCCACTGCCGGTTCACCTAGTCAGATTGAACGGGAGATGTGGTGGATCAGCCGCTGGGCTTATAGCTGCCCAATGTGTGGTGGAGCTTGGGTCCGAGTTGTATAGATAGCTGCATTTAACAATTCAGTTTTTAGGTGTGCGTGCGCATACCTAGGTATCATTACTCTCTCTCTCTCTCTCTCTCTCTCTCTCTCTCTCTCTCTCTCTCTCTCTCTCTCTCTCTCTCTCTCTCAACGTAGGTATCATAGTTGATTCAAATTCCCCATAACTTGGGCATACCTATCGCAGTAATGTCGAAAATTTCAAAACTTTCTAAAATTTGAATTTGATGCTTATATCACCATTAAAGATGGCGATCATAAGACGAGTGAATCCATTCTTCTGGGTCCTCAACATCTCCTTTTTCACTATATTACTTTAAGGTACTGCCTGCTTAGTGAAATTTTTGGTATTTTTGCATCCCAAATATTTGGTCGACGTTGATTTTCTCTGTAGAACGTGAAGTTGGGTGTGTAAATTTGGATGGTTTTATCTGGCGCTGGAAATTGCAGAAGGGCAAATGTTCTTGGGCCACTGCGTTCAAAATGGTGGGCAAGATGAATGGACCCAGGAATGCATTCTTCTCCGCATGAGATGCCCAATGACGATGATGTCTACGTGGGATGTTCATGCATTTATGCCCAAACTTTTGAAGATACGGGGCAAAGTTGGCGCGACACAAATGATACAATTGCCGTATATTATATAAAAAAGAAGAGTGCAGAAGCTACTTGGGCCAAGTCGCTAAGTTCCCAAAAGAAAGTGTACATCAGAAGGATATTTTTACACGCCTGAAAATGCAGTTGTTAAAAATGCTTATGAACACTTGTTTCCAAGGCAGCCGATCCAGACTTACTAGTTCTCTATTTTCTTGCTTAATGATCTTAATTTCATACTTATAATTTGTTGGCTATAGAATGCTTCCACAAATCTAGTTAGTCCAAGAAGTTCTTTCATTTAATTCCTTTATTATGTTTAAATCATTTTTAATACTAAAGAGCCATTCCAAGCGCATTGATGTTTTTAAAAATTGGATACTGTTTAGGTTAAATATGTAGGATTTATTTAGTAAGATGTTATTATTTTTGAAAATATAATTATTTTTTTAAAATGATAAATTTAAAAATATTTATAAATAATAAAAATTTTATCGTATATTAGCCACTATTCCTCTGCTTTATCACTGCACATTCAGAGTAGAGAGAAACTCAGTCCCAAGCTTTCTTTTCCTCAAATATTATGCTTCTCTCTCTCTTTAATTGAAAATGTGATCACGTAACTCTAATAAACATTAGATCAAAATTCATTCATATGAGAATAGTGCTGGATGCTCACATTTTTAAAGTTAAGTATTACCTAATCCTTCTTGATATCAAGATATGTAATCTAAAATTATAATATCAAAATAATAATGCTATATTTTTATAAAAATCATTAAAAAAATAAATAAATAAGTAGTTAATAAAATATAATTTTAAAAATATTTTAAATTTTAAAATCACGTGATAAATATTTAATAAATAAAAAATAAAATTATTGCGAAGATTTTAAAAATATTTTTTTTATTGTATTATAATTTCTTTTAAAAAATATTAAAAAGAATTTCCGCCCACGGTAGAATAATATTGATATATTATATTTTTTAAATGAAAAAACCGTTTTTATTAAAAAAAAATATAGTGCGAGGCATTATTTTTTAAATTTATTTGTTTTAAAAAAAGTCAATCCCACGAACAAGGGGTATTTATGATCGATCAGTATCTTGACAAAGATATTATTATTTTGGTATATATATATATATATAAAAGAGTTAGCCGCCGCTGCCTCTACTGGTATAGTGGTATATATTAAAGAGTTAATGATGTAAGGCATACTAAACTTATACGATCCAAAGTCTGGTTCCGACATCGTATCATCAAAGAGATCAAAGCACGCGTCTGCTACGATCCCCAACGACGATGGACATGGAAGAAGAAGAGTACGAGGCCTCGGCGATTGACGAGGACGAGGAGGAGGAGATCACCCAGGAGGATGCCTGGGCCGTGATCTCCGCCTACTTCGAGGAGAAGGGTCTCGTACGTCAGCAACTCGACTCGTTCGACGAGTTCATCCAGAATACCATGCAAGAGATCGTCGATGAGTCCGCCGACATCGAGATTCGACCCGAGTCCCAGCACAACCCCGGCCACCAGTCTGATTTTCTCGAGGTCCGCCCGTCCCACGATTAGAAGGATTTCTAGGGTTCCTGGGTCGGATTTGGATGATTTCTTGGCGGGGCCATTTTATTTCGTTAAATAGTTGTGTGTTGCCTTGTTGACTTGTTGGTTGGTCAATCCAATCCATTACAGTCATGCAATTTCCAAAGCTAAAAATAACAAATAAAAAAATCAGTTACGGTGCAAACTATTTAATTTGAGCTTGTAATAATAATTTGAACTCAGAACGAAAACCCTAACGGGACAATAAGGATGAATGAAAGTGCAAGTTCCTCTTTTTATGCACCGGGGTTTGAATTGAGTTACTGGGTTGTTTGCAGACTATCTACAAGATTAGCTTTGGTCAAATTTATCTCAGTAAACCCATGATGACGGAGTCTGATGGCGAAACCGCTACATTGTTTCCCAAAGCTGCTAGGCTGAGGAATTTGACATACTCGGCGCCATTATATGTGGATGTCACAAAAAGGGTCATAAAGAAAGGACACGACGGAGAAGAAGTTACAGAGACTCAGGATTTTACTAAGGTCTTCATTGGGAAGGTTTGTAAAGCTTGAACACCCATTTCCGATGAATGGCGAATTGGGGTGTTGGTTTTTTTGTTTGGTCAGTTTGACGCTAGATTTTTTTGGTTGGCACGATCTTTAGGTTCCAATTATGCTTCGGTCGAGTTATTGCACATTGTATCAGAATTCGGAGAAGGATTTAACAGAGCTTGGAGAATGTCCATATGATCAGGGAGGTTATTTTATCATCAATGGGAGTGAAAAGGTTCTGATTGCACAGGAGAAGATGAGCACTAATCATGTCTATGTGTTCAAGAAGAGGCAACCAAACAAGTACGCCTATGTAGCTGAAGTTCGGTCTATGGCAGAGTCCCAAAATAGGCCACCTAGTACCATGTTCGTGCGGATGCTGTCAAGAACCAGTGCTAAAGGGGTAATATGAATTGCTTGCTGTTGTGTGCTGAGGTTATTTCTGCACTTCATGGCTGTTCCTTCGTTGCTTGATGTATACTATTAATTTAACTTGAATTACAGCAAGGCACCTCAGGGCAGTATATTCATGCTACCCTTCCGTACATTCGAGCTGAGATTCCAATCATAATAATTTTTCGGGCGCTAGGATTTGTTGCAGACAAAGATATATTAGAACACATATGTTATGACTTTGAAGATACTCAAATGATGGAGTTGCTTCGGCCATCATTGGAAGAGGCATTTGTTATTCAAAATCAACAGGTATCGCTTTTGAAGTTATATTCTGCTACAAGATAGTTTATTGAGGTGCTGTTGCATTTTTTGGTGATTATTCTGATCATATTATACCTATTGTTTCCTTTATTTTCTTATAGGATACATTTTTCAATCTGTGATATATCCCCTCACTCTATGCATAGGCTGCCCTTTGATATTTTCTTTCTCTAAGTGTAGGTTGCACTTGATTACATTGGAAAACGTGGGTCCACAGTTGGTGTCACAAGGGAAAAGAGAATCAAGTATGTGCTTCTCTAGTATAATATAAGCTATTTGTTTGCCTTTGATAACTTCCTAATGATCCCAATCTCTTTCGTGTCTACCTAATTAAACTAGGTATGCATGTGTTGATCTCTTAATGTTTTCTCACATATTCGATTGACAACCATTCACAGATTCAGAATTTGAACCAATTTTCAGTACTTAATATTTCCAAATGGGCACATAAATATGCCTAGCAATGAAATATGGAGACAAAGAGGAGTAGTTTCATCTGCATTTGTTCTCAATCTGTTTTCAGCAGCATTTTTATTGCTGAGGTTGAATCTGTCAGTTCACTTTTATCTGATTTACAGATATGCGAAAGATATCCTTCAAAAGGAAATGCTTCCCCATGTCGGTGTTGGGGAATACTGTGAAACAAAGAAAGCTTACTATTTTGGGTAGGGGTTATCCACTGCACCTATATTCATTTTTCTGTGCCCTATTAAGTAATTTATAGAGAAACTATCTACTGTTCTTCCAGTTATATCATACACCGGCTACTTCTATGTGCGATTGGCCGAAGGCCTGAAGATGATCGGGATCATTATGGAAACAAAAGGCTGGACCTTGCTGGTCCTTTACTTGGAGGCTTGTTTCGAATGGTTTGTTGTTTGTTGTGATTTTGTTTTGAATTAATGTATCCTTCTGCTTTTAATGTTTGATTGGTTACATGCGTGCAGCTATTCAGAAAGTTGACTAGGGATGTAAGAGGTTATGTCCAGAAGGTTCAACCAAATACTCAGCCTTTTTTTGTTTATGTTTTATACTTCCTTTTTGGTTGTGTACACATGTAAATGCTATTGTTTTTGTTTTGGTGTGATACAGTGCGTTGATAATGGGAAAGATGTAAACCTACAATTTGCAATAAAAGCCAAAACAATTACTAGTGGTCTTAAATACTCCCTTGCTACTGGAAACTGGGGTCAAGCGAATGCTGCTGGCACAAGAGCTGGAGTGTCACAGGTCTTGCCTTTTGTGCTGCTTGATTCTGAGTTTGATTCCTCTTGATATGATTTTCTGAATTGAACTGAATATCTTCTCTGGATTCAATTTTAGGTGTTGAATCGCTTAACATATGCTTCTACTTTGTCACACTTGCGAAGACTAAATTCTCCAATTGGACGTGAAGGTTAATCTTGTTTTCATTTTAATAATGCGTGTGGTTTATTACATGGATTAGTGTCTCATATTATTTAATATTCCTTATTCTCTCTATCTCCATCACACCTTAAAAAGAAATCCAAACCTACATGGAAATTCCTTCTCTACCCTCTTGCCAATCAAGATATGGCCCTACCCTCCAAGCACTCACTTGTGCAGTGCCCTCAAGGAGGTGGATGATAGCCTGCCTTCTCCTTTGTATTTTTAATTTCCTTTATCAGAATCAAAGCAGCTGATACCATTTTCACCTGAATAGTACTTTACCTTTTACCAAAACTTCCTCTTAACTCCGGGTTTTTTGACCTGTTTTTATTCTTAATCAAAATTTATTTATAACCTTGTAATAAAGGTTTCTTTTCATTTGATTAGGGAAATTGGCCAAACCACGCCAATTGCACAATTCACAATGGGGTATGATGTGTCCGGCTGAGACGCCCGAAGGACAAGTTAGTTTTGTTTCTTGAAGTTCAAGATTCTACATAGTGTATCTTTTCCTTTGTTCTATTTTAAGCATTTTCTGGCTGCTCTTGGATTATTGAGTAGGCATGTGGGCTTGTAAAGAATCTGGCATTAATGGTGTACATAACAGTTGGATCAGCAGCATATCCTATATTGGAATTTTTAGAGGAATGGGGAACCGAGAATTTTGAGGTGTGTTTTCAGTTCCCAGAAATACATTCGTCACCTTTTTTGTGTTGATTTCTAAGTTTGACATTTTGTTATCTTTTAGGAAATTTCTCCTGCGGTTATTCCCCAAGCCACTAAAATTTTTGTCAATGGTTGTTGGGTTGGCATCCATCGCGATCCTGATATGTTAGTGAAAACACTAAGACGGCTCCGAAGACGGGTTAGTCGGTCAATCTATACATATTAGCCCTTAGATCAATATTTTGCCAAATGGTTGAGTGCGTTTGTAGTTTGATAAGATGTTATAGGCTGTTTCCTTCTTTTCTCCTTTATGTCTTTCTTTCACTATGCAACTAATATTTCTAGATTTTTATCGGAAGTAGAAATGGTGGAAGCTTATGCCTTCATCACTTAAAAAAAAAACACGCTGTATGCTTATTGTCTGTTTGAACATAATGTCTGTCTGTATATTATTTGTTGTTGTACCTCCTCTACTTGCAGAATTTGTTCTGCATTGTATTCTTGTGCCTAATCCACATTTCTATACTTAAGGTCCATGAATATTGGGCTTCATTCACATGAGGTGGTCGTGAAAGAATGCATAAAAAATCATGACACTCAATTTGAAAAATAATATCAGTGAAATCTATGAAGGGTGTAATTGATCAGCCTTTGGAATAGGTCCCAGCTTTGTGACCTTTTGTTTTATATGCCCATATTTATTTTATTCCCTTTATTGTACCTTTCCCTATGGACCATGATGTAATTCCTTATGTTGTGTCTTTATCCTGTTCAGTATGACTAGCTCAACATCATGTATGGACACTAGTGCAAAACTGGTGTTCATGATGGCTGATAACCGGTGTAAAACTAATGGCCTGTATAAACTGATGTTGATGCGTATAGGTTGATGTTAATACTGAAGTTGGGGTTGTTCGGGATATCCGTTTGAAGGAACTGCGAATATACACAGACTATGGCCGGTGCAGTCGTCCATTATTTATTGTAGAGAAGCAACGGCTGCTAATAAAGAAAAAAGATATCCAGGTTTTACAGCAAAGGGTATGATCAGTTGGAGACCTTTGGGTTTAGGTTTAAATTTTCTTTGGGACTGTCTCAATATTATGATCATTGTATCCATTTTGATCAGGAAACTGCTGAAGAAGGTGGCTGGCATGAACTTGTTGCAAAGGGATTTATAGAATATATTGATACAGAAGAAGAAGAGACTACAATGATTTCGATGACAATCAGTGTGAGTAGTGAAGGTGAAATGCATGCTTCACTTCTTAAAATATTTCAGAACTTTGACAGTTAAAATGTGTGTGACAGGATCTTGTTAGTGCAAGGATGAATCCAGAGGAAGCATATTCTGAAACTTACACCCATTGTGAAATCCATCCATCACTGATATTGGGTGTTTGTGCTTCAATTATACCATTTCCTGACCATAACCAGGTAACTTGGTCATTCCTAAAATCTGTGTTATAAGAAATAGGAAAACGTCCTACTCATTTGTCCATTCTATCAGTCTCCGCGTAATACCTACCAGTCTGCTATGGGTAAGCAAGCCATGGGGATATATGTCACCAACTACCAGTTTCGAATGGTATGTAAATCCTTATTCTATGATGTGTTGTTAATATATATTGTTAGGATTTGTTTTCTTTGATGACCAACTTCCTTTTCATTTATAGGATACTTTGGCCTATGTGCTCTACTACCCCCAAAAGCCTCTTGTTACTACTCGAGCCATGGAGCACTTGCACTTTAGGCAGCTTCCTGCTGGGATTGTATGCACTGAATATTTTAAAACTCATTTTTTCCCAGTTTGGCAGTGTTAAATTATTAACGTTGATGCTGTTTCAGAATGCCATTGTTGCCATTGCCTGTTATTCGGGGTATAATCAGGAAGATTCTGTTATCATGAACCAGTCTTCTATTGACCGTGGTTTCTTTAGGTCATTATTCTTCCGCTCATACAGGTAAGCACATTTTTACAAGGCAGAGTTGTACCTTACTAATTCCCGTTATTATAGTTGTAGCTCCTATCTGCCTTTTTCTAATGCAGGGATGAAGAGAAAAAGATGGGAACACTTGTTAAAGAAGATTTTGGGAGGCCAAACAGGATGGATACAATGGTAATGTTAAGCTTTCAATATTTCTGATTCTTTCTTCTGCTTTGGGTAGTTGTGGGAAAAACTCAGAAACTGTTTTACAGGGCATGCGACATGGCTCTTATGATAAATTGGATGATGATGGTCTTGCACCCGCTGTAAGTAATAACTTTGCGCGCTTGTCCTGTTTTATTTAGTAGAGGTTCTATTAAGTAGTTAGCTATGCTACCTCATTTGAGTATTCATCGTATTTAGGGTACAAGAGTTTCTGGTGAGGATGTTATCATTGGGAAAACCAGCCCTATTACCCAGGATGAATCCCAAGGACAGGCTTCACGTTTCACAAAGCGAGACCATAGCACAAGTTTACGGCACAGTGAAACGGGCATAGTTGATCAGGTAAGCAATATTAAAATCGTTAATTTATAATATTTATTCAAGAAAAAATCAGTTACTACTTTTATATGATATTGTGTAGTTATGATATGACTAGAAAGGTAAATGGACCGCAGATCCATGTGCTTCTTTGAAGGTTAAAAACTGAGTGTGATACCTGGTTGACATTCGCTTATCTTTTTGGACACTTATGTAGGTTTTATTGACAACAAATGCTGATGGTTTGCGATTTGTGAAAGTAAGGGTGAGATCTGTTCGGATACCTCAGATTGGAGATAAGTTTAGCAGTAGGCATGGTCAGAAAGGAACGATTGGTATGACTTACACACAAGAAGACATGCCATGGACTGTGGAAGGCATCAATCCTGACATCATTGTGAACCCACACGCTATTCCTTCCCGGATGACAATTGGTCAACTTATTGAGTGTATTATGGGGAAGGTTGCCGCTCATATGGGAAAGGAAGGAGATGCTACTCCATTCACTGATGTTACTGTGAGTCATTTTCTTTCTTAATAACATATTGGTTAGCAATACAGACGGATTCACACAACCCCCCCAAAAAAAAAAAAAAAAAAAAAACCAACGTAAACTTGTTTACTATTCTATTTGTTTAGAAGATTTTTATGTGCATTCTTATACTTCTTCTATTTAATAGTAGGATCTTGCATATAATTATTAGACAGTTGAGTTCTTTTCCCTTTATGTTTTTGTTTATGTTGTTCCGCTGGTAATATTTGCCTTAGGTGGACAATATTAGCAAGGCTCTTCACAAATGTGGATATCAAATGCGTGGGTTTGAGACCATGTACAATGGTCACACTGGCCGGCGTCTGCCAGCTATGATATTCCTTGGGCCCACTTATTACCAAAGACTGAAGCATATGGTTGATGACAAGATCCATTCCCGGGGGCGTGGCCCAGTTCAAATACTTACAAGACAGCCTGCTGAAGGACGGGCCCGTGATGGTGGTCTTCGGTTTGGGGAAATGGAGCGTGACTGCATGATTGCTCATGGTGCTGCTCACTTTCTCAAAGAAAGGTTGTTTGACCAAAGTGATGCCTACCGGGTTCATGTATGTGAGAAATGTGGGTTAATCGCCATAGCAAACCTGAAGAAGGCTTCTTTTGAGTGCAGAGGCTGCAAGAACAAAACTGACATTGTACAGGTGAACCTTGATGACTCTTTTCACCTCTTTAGCAACGCCGCCCTCCCCTTCTATTTATTGGCTCTCACATCTCATGGGAACTTATTGGTTTGTGAAAATTACTGATGCAGGTTCATATTCCGTATGCGTGCAAATTGCTCTTCCAAGAGCTAATGGCCATGGCCATAGCACCCAGAATGCATACCAAGGAAGAAGTCAAACGATCCAAAAACCAGAAGAAGAAAGGTGCCTAAATTAGTTGGCTAAAGAAAGCCAAGCTCATCTTCGGGCAGAAGTTCATTATGCATGCGAGCGCATCTTCTCTTACGCGTGCTTGGTTACACAGCTTCTGTTACGCATGCTCGCTCATCCGCAGGCAGAGTATCAAAGTTAATGTTTGAGTTGGTGGAGGCTGTCCAAGGTTAAACCAGAGATATTATTTACAAACATTTCCAGCAACAAGTAGCGAAAATATGTTCTCCGTCCCTCTTCTACAACAACCCAAATCAGACCCATGCAGATAGTTGGGACTGTTACTAGCGACCATGTTTATAAATTTTAAGATCTTTGATGTAGGGTATTATCAATTGTAGTCAAAGATGGGGTATGGGAATTGCCTTCTATTAGCATTTGATTTATATAAATCTACCCCTCCTACTTGACATTGAAGGAATTCTGAGGATGGAGGTCTGTAATATATACAAACTAAAGACGTCTAGTATAGAAATGATGCCATATTCTCTCACTCTCTCTCTCCTGTATAACGGTTTTTTTATTTATAATTTATGGATAATTTTTAGAATTTTATATAAATGCTTTGAGGATGTTTGGTAGGATGATATTATTTTTTTTAAAAAAATTATTTTTTTAAATATTAAATTTGGTAAATTTAAAAATATTTATGAATGATAAAAATTTATTTAGATTAATAGTTTTTAAAAATAATTATATTTTTAAAAATAAAATTAGATAAAGTATAGTTTTTTGTTTCGTTTTAAAAATAGAATTTAGGGATAGAATTTGTATTGTAAATATGTTTTTTTAATAATTTTTATATATTTATTAATACATAGAGAATTTTGAGTGATTGTAATATATGAAAGAGAGAGAAAAAGTAATAAAAAAATTTAAAAATTATTATTTTAAAATATAAAGGTAAAGATGATGAATGAGATGTGTAGAAGGTTTTTAAAAAGTTAATAAATTATTAAAAAATAATATTTTTAACTATAAAAATTTTAAATTTTTTTCTTAAATTATAAGAAAAATGCATATATGAGAAAGCTGTTGTGAATGCTATTAAATATCTAGCATTATCAAACTCATTTGGAATATATTTCATTAAAAATAAAATAAAAGTAGAAATTTATTTAGAGCACTGAAGTTAGTTAATGAAAAGTATCAAAACTATTTCATAAATACAATAGTTTATTCGGTCAAAATTGGAAAAGGAAAAAAAGCTAACCTCCAAAAAAGACATGAGTTTTTGGTTTAAAAAATAAAATATAAAAACAAGGCATGAGTTTTGAAAGTTCATTAAATTTCAAAAGGTGGTATATTGGTAAGTAGAAAATAATTTTCAAAAACAACAAACTATGATATATTTTGTTTGATGGTCCAAAACAAAATGGGTACCTAATTTTTGGCAAAATACCTACTTTTATGACAACTTAAATAACTTTTCATTAAAATAAATTAACAAGACATACTCCTAAGTTTATTAAACCTAGAACAACCGAAATCAAGATCAAACATTAATGATTTGTTTTTAAAGTTTACTAGTTTTTCATGATGTTGTTGCTAGCCTTGGCACATGATTTATTTCTCAAAGCATGAGAATGATTATTGAAGCTATTGTATTCTTTTGCTTTCAACTATGCTTCTTGCTCTATGTTTGTTCATAATATCATTATCATAGTAGCCCTTAATTAATGGCAATATAGAAATTATATAGGCACATGTAATAGTAGTACATAAAAGTAGCATTAACTTTCTTTTAGGAAACAAGAAAGCATCCTGTTTCCATGGAAACATGAGAATAGTGCTAGCCACCTTCATTAATTAGAGAGTAAGTCCTCATCCAAAACATTTTCCGTATATGAGCCTAGTCTCTTTTTCAAAATGTTAAGAGTTGTATCCTATAAGCCAAATCCAATATGATAATACTTTACGACCACGACATTTATAGTAGAGAGAGAAAATTAGTGCCAACTTTTAAAGGGATACATTCATTTCAATTATTTTGCTTTCATAAGTTTTTTTTTACTCAGATATCTTGCTTCTCTCTTTCTAATAAAATGAACTATATTGAATGAAATGAGGAGAGGAAGGTGTCACTACTCACACCAAGTTTTATAATGCGTGACCAACTTTTTTTTTTTCTTATACAGGGACATGATATCTTTCAAAGGGACATTAGGAAATTCATAGAAACAAAGTACTATCTCATAAGAATCTTCCCTCTTTAAGAAATTCAAGTGCCCAATAATAGAAATTGCAATAAAAACATATTGAACTTCCAAAACTAAAGTGTTTGCCATACTATTTCTGTGATTTTCATTTATGCATGGAGGTTCTACAAAAGCAAAGCCCAATAAACTTGAGGTTTCTAATTGATATGCTAGACATTATTTTGTTCAAATTGATGATTATAATATGTTTAAAATATAAATTTTAGGTTGTTTGTCTCCATTTTAGGCTAAAATGGTTAAATTAAAAGATTATGAATTTGATTGTGTTCTTGGCTAAAAACCCTTGAAATTAGTATATTTTAATTTAAAGCCTCAAAATAAATTGTGTTTATACCTCATTTGATCATTATATTACTCTTGGATAGTATATTTGGTTGTTTTTGGTATAAATTCTATGTATGAGATGATCATATGGTGTTTTAGTGCATAAAAAATTGCAAAGGAGGGGAAAACTAGGTTTTAGCGCACGGCTGGGGTGGGTTGACTGTGATTGACGATTGGTGTTTGTCTATGATGGCTATTGCGGCCATCGAGACATATTTTGCGTTGGTTAAGGGGATGGCCGTTGCCGGGTGTTATAGTTGACCTTGTTTTTGATGTCATTTTTGCCTATTATAATTGTTTTAGCTTGTGGGCCCTTATTTGACATTTGAGATTGTTATATTAATGTTTTCGGCCCTATTTGATTTTTCATGATGATATGTGGCCTGTTTATATTATATTTGGAAGTGAGAGCTATGTTACGCTTGTGTATATTGTTTTATGTCATGTTTGGCCTATGTTACTATATGAACTGTTATGTGATTATCCTTGAGGCCTTTGGGCCTATATGGTAATGGTTTGTCTATTTGGTAATGTGGTATCATTGTTATATTTTAGAAAAATATAGAATTAGCCATAATGTATGACTGCATAGGTTTATTTGAGACATGACTCGTTATGTAATCTTTATAGATGCTAGTTACTAATCCTTTGATCTTTTAACTGCAGACATGAATTATCATTTATCCGATTTTAAATTCTCTATAAGTCGGAGATGTGATAAACATTCTCTTCATTTTACTCTCCTCATTTAAATAATATTATTGTTAAAGCATTTCCAATAGACTTAGCTAAAGTAAAAACTAAAGGCTAAAGCCAAATTTAGCTTAAATTTCATAAAGGTCTTTTCTAACAGTGTAGCTATACCATGAGTTATATTTAGCTTTAATAAAAATTTAGGCTAAATTTGGCTAAAATTAAAACTTTATTGCCACATTATTCTCTTACCTCAAAATATCAATTTGCCCTTCACACCACACATAATATTAAAGAGGAGAGAGAGTATTCTGAGGGTAAACTAGAAAAAAATAATTTAAGCAAAAAAAATAGTTAAAACTATTGGATTTATTTTTAGCTAAAGGTATATTCACCAATCTAAATATAGATTTAGCTAAGAAAATTTAACTAACACTATTGTATATGCTCTTATTCTTCATTTTTAAATAGTAATTATTTATTTTTTATATCATATAATATTATTATTTTTCTCATCATCTCCATTCTATCCTTACATGCATTAATAAAAGAAGGAAAAAAAGTTAAAATAAAATGAAAGAAATATTATTTTAACAAAAATAAACATAAAATGAAGAGTAATGTTGTAGTTAAAGTTAAAAAATGACTCTTTAAATAAAGAATAGTATTGGAGATGACCTAACACGAAAGTAACATAATCATTAGGGATGAGAATCTTGTCCAAATTCGCACCAACAAGGTATTGGCTCGGGATCAGGTCTTCCCTAACCTGTCCTGACAAGATAATTCTTAACAATTTTCCAATGAATTAAGCTAAAAAAAATCACCCCACCCACTCTATCTTGACCCGCCCTCATCCAACCTATCCAAACCACTTGGGCTGGTTGGAGTTAGAGTGGGGTTCTACCTATTTGGGTCAGGATTAAGTCAGATAGTACTCGATCTTGTTCCAACTTCTTGTCATTTCTAACTGCCATTATTATTGTTATTGTTATTATTTATGAACTTTTCAATATTATGTTTCGACATTCATAACATTTTTTGGATTAAAAGTTATAAATGTTGGTAATTTCAATATTTTATTTTATAAAATAAAAATAATTCACATAAATCAATTCTCATTCTTTTTGCTATATTATCGAAATCTATTGATCATGGACACTTTTGTTGTAGTACTTTTTTACTGATGCAATTCACCCTGACGTCATAGTTAGAAGCGTTCCCAATATTTGACCATAAAAGAAACAATTTACTTTAATACACACATATATATCTCCTTTAAAAAAAGTTGCTCCACTATCAATTTTCTTTTGAGTTTTTTAAAGTCTTCTATACTTTTTGTTTAATTTGTCTCTTTTTCTCCTTTCGTTTTGTTTTGTTTTTAAATTCTTTTTTTTTTTACTCTTTCATTTTTTTGTCCTTTTTATTTTTATTTTTTTAATAAAATTATACCAAAGCAGAAAAAGTCAGTAAAAATTGTCAAAAATTATAAATACAAAAAATAAACAAATAAAAAATAACAATCAAGTGGGAACAAAATAAATGTAGCATCCATTGTTAAAAAATAATATTTAATTTCAAACATCAATTTACTGGTATTTTTTGTATTTTGGACACGTTGATAAAAAATGGGGCAAATTTGAAAATCCTAATTATTGATTATAATGTAGAATTGCATATCAAATCATATTATTTTTAATTATTGATTGTAATGATAAAATTCCACTAATACGGAACAAATAATGACATGTGTCTCTATTGATATGTGTCAGAAACGTATTAAATCAAGGACAAAACTTACCAAAGACACACACACACACACACACACACACACACACACACACACACACACACACACACACACACACACACACACACACACACACACACACACACACACACACACACACACACACACACACACACACACACACACACACACACACACACACACACACACAAAGATGCGTGCAAATTTTGATCATTTGGTATTATTTTTAAAAATAATAAGTTTAATAAATTTAAAATTATTAATGAATGGTAAAAATTTATTTGAACCTATAGTTTTTAAAATATATTTTTTTAAAATTATAGACTAACCAAATATAGCCTCGTGGGAGACTCAAATTAAAGTTTTACTTTGTTGGCGTAGAATGTGAGGCCTTTACTCAACCTTTGAATCATGGCCATTCCTTGTTACGTGATGTTTATGTCCTGTTTGACTTATGAGTTGTGTCTCACTTGAGTGACTATTTAAAATGTTTATCATGAATTGTTACTTAATTCTATTAGAGACACGACACGAGCACATATATGCATTTTCTCATGTAAAGGTTAAGTGCATGAGATAAGTTATAGAGATTTGATTCCTACTAAGTTGTGGTTGTTTACTCCTCCCATTATATATCTATTTTTTCAGCTACCTAACAGAGTTAGGTATAATAGCTAAGGTGAAAATCTGATCTAGAGGCATTCTTTATAGCAATTATAAAATGCTCTCTATTTATAAATAGAGAGTCAAATAATATTATATTAATTTTTTTACTCTTTAATGTAAAGAGTAAACAATTCACTCTTTATTTGTTAAAAATGATAAAGTTACTATTCATTTAATATTATAATATTTTTATTTTTTCTCACTCTTCATTTTCTTCACATACATTAGCAAAAGAAAAAATAAAAGTTAAATATAGCTTTTGCTTTTGTTGATCTTGTTAGGTTAGTAAATAAGATGAAATTTCACATCAATCCCTATGTTCCTCTCCTCGAATATAACTAATGTAACTGGAAAAAGGTAATTGGAAAAAGATAAAAGTTAATCAAAAATATAACTAATGTACCATTAACTATAATGATATTATAGTCCCCCCCCCCCCCCCCCCCCCAAATATAATGTTATCAGTTTCTTGGAAACTTCAAATGCAAAATGACATTTTAAGGCTTGCATTTCATATTGTATTTCATCTTTCCTTTGACTCCTCTCGATATGGAACAATGCCTAGTTCACATGAAAAATTACTATAATAATGAATTTTTCAAATCAATAAATATGTGGGAATTCAAAACCGTTTAGGTTATTTCATCTAGAATAAATGGCAACAATTAATGTTTATTATAATATTTTAAAATTTTAATTAATTTCATTAAATTATAATGTCAATATTTTTTATAAATGATTATAAATAAAATTTTCATTAATTAGATCTCTAAACAAAACAAATCCAATAAATTTGAGTATGAGTTTTGCTACCCAACTCAAATCTAATTATCTCTACGACATGGCTAGTTTGCAATGGTCAAGTTTCCTTACTTTCCTTTCTTGGAGCAAAGGTGGGTCAAGGGATATGCCAAAAGTATCAAGAATGCAAGATTTCATTCAAGTCTCACTTATATAGGTTGAAGTTTGAACCAACAACGTAAGAGGCAAAGTTAGCCTTTCAGAACCTATATGAAGCACTAATAGGAGCATAATTAAATCAAAATCTGTGATTTGAGGGCCGAACATCTATACTTCAAGGAATTCTCCATATAACAAACTTTTCAAAGCATAAACATGGGTCACCATAAAACTTATTAAGGAGGATGTTGAATTCTCAAAAAATAAAAAAATCTATTCCACATGCATATAACACTAATCCTACTTTAAAGAGTCACATGGACATAACACTTAGGCCTTGCGTGGTTCGCAAATTAGATAGTGGCATTGAATTAGTTACCACTGGTATATGTTATTTAGTAAAAAAAATTTTTAAGATTAATTATTGGATTACTAATTTCATATAATATAAATATGGTTATCTAAGCCATTCAAAAAGTAGTGCCTTAAGATACAAGAAGCTCAAATTCCCCAACAAAAACAAGTCACTAGGATTGATCTCGTCAAGCTGTCATTGGACAAATCCAGCAGCTCCAGCGTCATCAACTCTACAAAGGTTTTGGGGATTTCGGCCATCATCTCGGCATGACCCCTTGAGATTTTAATGGGAAAGAACCGTTGAACAGGTTCAGAAGCAAGGGAAGGAGTTGCAACTGCGGGAACCTTTCAACTACGGCTGAGATGTCTCCAGTGAAGTTGTTGCTAGTGAGGTTGAGGTACTGGAGGCCGAAAAGGGATTGATGCGGCAAGGGATTTGGCCGATGAGGTAGTTTTGGGAGAGGTCGAGGTGCTGGAGCTTGGAGCAATGATAGAGGAGGGCGGGGAATTCGCTGGGGAGGGAATTCAGACTAAGGTCGAGGACTTGGAGAGTTGCAGGTTCTCGGGGTCGCAAAATGAAAGAAGGGATTGGTTGGGAGAGATCGGCATTGATGACGAAAATTTGGGTGGTGATGCCGCTGATGTAGGCAATCTTAGGCCAAGTGAGAGGGATGATAAGTTTGTCCAGTGGTTGAGCAGAGGTGGGTTCTACCATCGTTACTTCAGGTTGAGCAGGACAATGGCTTCTGTAGTGTTCTTAACTTGGGCTCTGGGGGTTCCGTGGGCGCTGGTGAGGGGTAGGGTGAACAAGCATAGGAGGAGGGCATAGGAGATGGTTTATAGAGGTTTCAGTGTTGTTTTTGACACCAAAACCACGCTTGGATCCAACCTGACCCGCCCGATCCATCACGATCCAATTTGTCTCGCTTCAATAGGCTATTAGGTTGGATTAAGTCTTGTCTCGTTTCAAAGCTAATATCTTTAGATAAATTTAAGATAAAATATTCTGCTCCGATCCAATCTGACCTGAAGCACTAAAATCACCGAGTCGGGTCAGGTTTGGATCACCCTGTTGCCATCCTATCTCGGAGGTGTTAGTGAAAGTTGAATGGTGATACACGTATTCAACTCGATATATTATTTTTCCTAGTTTTAATTATAAAATATAATATTATGATGATTATGTGATTTGTTATATAAATAATTTTAAGAGTAATATTATATGCAGTCTTATTGTACAAGTCTCATACAATATGACTGCATATAACATTATTCACCACATTAGCAGTGTGTTAGCATATGATTGAGCTTACACCACATTAGTGGTGTGTCAGTTAATCACATGCCACCACATCCAATAAGGCACAAGGGATACGCCTTTGGAGCTTCAATAGTGTTGGTGGATACCGACTCGATCCCGTGTAGATTCCAGCGGGGCCTAGTACTCAGCGCCCCAATAAGGCATTGGGCTTTTTACCCTCACAATTAGGCTTTTCACCGGGAGCATTCCTTGGAGTATGGGTGCTCTTTGCACCTGTCGATACCCAGTTACGCAGGTACTTTTGCCTTCGTAGGCACGCGGCTTTGACTGTAAGTGCCAGGTGAAGAGAACTTGCTCTTAACGCTTCTAGTTTGCCCCTTGGTCTACCTATGCTCCAGTCTAGGAAACTAAGAAATCACAACATCTAGTAATACATAATAAGACTATACGAAATTTTTTCCTAATTTTAATTGTCTAGCATAATTACAAATAAATAAATCCCACATAACTAACACAATTAAAAATTATATATATAGCTCTTTATACTAAATAGAAAAAAATCATACTAATATAAATTATATTTATATTCGTAGAAATCTTTTAGAAAATAAGATTACAATATTATTTCATTCACCAACATATTACATTGTACCAAATAAATAATGAAATTAACAATCAAATAAATAAATGATAATAACTAATGTGAACTAATTTCGGTCATAGCTAACCAATGAGAACTTATTGGATTAATTTGGCATTACTTTTGAGATATTGTTTCTCCTGATTTTTTTTTAAATTTATCAAATATTTATTATCTATTGTTAGAATATATAGTACTTTTAAAATTATCGTTTATTAAATATTTATCCATTTATTTTTATAACAAGTTTTTTTAATACAACTAAAATAATTTTTTTTAAAATCATACCAATATTTTAAAAATATAATTATTTTTAAAAATAAGAAATTTAATAAATTTAAAATTATTTGTGATTGTTAAAATTTATAAGAACTCATAGTTTTTATAAATAACTTTATTTTAAAAAGTAATTAAAATCGACTACGGCCAAAAAGAATCGCATGTCATGGGAACCAAATCCTTGAGCATATTCCACGTCACCCTGATGGCTCAAGACATTTTTTTATTCTATAAAACGCCCTCTCCCCTTGCCACCTACCACACAAATTTGCTATCCTTCTCGGTTTGAACTTCACGCGCCTGCGCAACATCCTGCCCTAAGCGTTCCTTCCTAGACACGCTTCCTATATTTCGGTACGTAACCTCGTTCGCTGGTCCCATGTTCCGATGATCTCACATGTTTTGGAAGCTTTGGTTGTCGTGTCTTGTTGATGTTTTTCAATTTCATATCTGAAAGGCATACATTTTTGCAGTTAACGAATCAATCGATCCTTCGATGGGTACTTAGGTTTAAACTGCCTTGCGTGTTGGATTGAGTGATGAGGGAGCCCGATTCCCTAGATAAATTGTATACCATTTTCTCTGTTTGTGATTGTCTCTCTTAGGTGATTTTTGAATCCCTGGCTCTGCGATCTATTTAGGGATGATGTAGCTGTTTTTCATTTTTTCCAACTTTGGTCGTCTTGTTTGGCCTCCTCGGGATTTGCCCAGTTTGCCTTTTTTTTTTTTCTTTTATGGCACATCAGTTGTAAGTGGGGGTGATCCAAAGGTGCATCCAAATCATCGAATCTTAATTTTTTTTTCATGACCCATAAATTTGATCTGGTTATTCGTTACTTAAACATCCCGAATTGGTAATTTGGTACAGATCATATCAGAATCAGACCATATGTGCGCCTAATATGTTTTTCTGTTATTAAATGGTAGGCACATTAAGGTTTTAGTTGGTACTTCAGGGTGTTCGCTTGTTCGAAGCTGTAGCTTCCAGTTGCATTCAACTTGGACCTGTGGTGTTTTTAGTTTTATTTATATATTTTCAGGCTGTTATGTTGCCTTTTTTTTTTGTTTCTCTAAATTAACGACATATCCTTCACCTCAAATCTAGCTTTAGGCGTGGTTGCTCTTATATATGTCCTGATTTAGGCCTGGATACTGACTGGTTTCCATGTATGTTCTGCATTTTAAAAGGTACAGGCCCTGGCATCCAGACAACTTTGAGCACAAATCAATGGCCTTCGAGCAATATACGAAGCGGGACTGGACATCAGTCGCGGCAGCTGCTACGGAGTTGGAAAACTCCATAGGATGCTTTGACTGCAACATCTGCTTGGACTTAGCGCATGAGCCAGTGGTGACCCTCTGTGGCCATCTCTACTGCTGGCCCTGCATCTACCAATGGCTCCACACCCAGAGTGCCTCACTTGCCTCGGATGAGCACCCACACTGCCCTGTCTGCAAGGCTGGTATATCCCACACCACAATGGTTCCACTCTATGGCCGCGGCAATGCCCAGACCGACCAAGGGCTTAAAGGCAATGCACCGCAGTTGGGTTTGGTCATACCTGCTAGACCATCGGCATTCGGGACCCAGGAAGCTCTAGCTCTTGCCTCTACCAACAGTATCACTGGCCAACAGCTTCAATATCGAAATCCTTATCAAAGCCAGCAATATAATATTCCTGATCCATATGGCAGTCACGAAGAGGAATACTCACCATCATTGTTTAACTTGGGCGGAAATGGAGCTGCAGGTTTCTCCCATCCGGTGGCGGGAATGTTTGGGGAAATGGTTTATGCCCGGGTTTTTGGGAACTCAAACAGACTGGGTGCATACCCCAATTCGTACCATGCAGTGGGGAGCAGTAGTCTCAGGTTGAGAAGGTTGGAGATGCAAGCAGACAAATCACTCAACAGAATTTCAATTTTTCTCCTTTGTTGCTTTGTTTTGTGTCTCCTCCTTTTTTGAATTTTGCATAGGCTGTAGGCATACTTCTCCCTTCAGAAAACTTTTGTTTGTTTTTTTTTTTTTTTTGGTTTTTGTAAATAACTCTGTGTGTATGTATTTTCATGTCTGTAGGCACAAGTTCAAGTTTTGTGCATCTCACTTGCAAGAATGTAAACGCAAATTTTATAATAAAAGCTCATTATGCTGTGAGTATTCCTCCTCCCCACTCCTTTGGTCTTTATGTGCTCAAGATTCAAGAGGGGATAAATTCAAATAAGTGGGGGAAAGACTGACGGACCCTCACCATAGAAATTTTTGACAGATAGAACCAGAGGAAATTAAAAGAATGAATGGAGAGCAAAATTAGTACTGCATCTATTAAGGACGGCACGGCATAGAAAATTTCGCTTGGGGTGACAGGACAACTGATTTAGTTTGGGATATTTTTTTTACTAAAAGTGTTAGTAAATAATATATATAAAATGTGACAAAAATCGAACAAATGCTACATTGATTTGAGACCAAATTAGCTAATTTGTCTCCTTTGCCAAATATTGTTACCTTAATTTTCTTTTATCTTTTCAAATATAACTTGTTTCTTGACTTTTGTTAATTTAGAATAAAAAAAACTATTGTGTAAATATTATAATAAGGAATTTTAAAAAAGATGAAAAAATTGCAAGATTGGAGTGGTTTTTTCTTATCGAATTTAATGAGAATGACTAAATGAGACATGTTTTAAAAGCTACCGTTTTCTTGCTTTATGTTTTTTTTTTAATCTTTTCAAATATTACTTGTTGACGTCTCTTGAAATTTAGAATGAATGAAAGAACCAGGGGTGGGCAACGGATACCCGCCCCCGCTACCCCGCCCGCTATTCGCTCCGCCCCCACTATACGGGGCGGGTTACCCCGCCTAGGCAAGAGCGGGGTGCGGTTTTTAAACTTGACACCCCGCCTCATGCGGGGACGGGGAGCGGTAATAGGTAGTGGGGTATCTCGCCTCGCCCCTGCCTCGTTTAATTTTAATAATGTTTATTTATAATTTTATAACATTTTAAATATTATTATTTAACTATTATTTATGATTTTTGATAGCTTTGAATGATATTTATTGTTGTAAAATTAAATTATTTTTGATAATTTTTAGGTTAAAAATAATGTCAAAATTTGATTTAAGCCAAAATTATTGATATGAACGGATCTAATACGATGCGAGCAAATGAAACCTCATTCGCAAACATATTAAAGAATGATATAACCTGTCCTGCCTACATATGGAATGAGATACAATCTTAAAATTTAATCTACTACTTAAGCGATGGCAGGAAGTGATAATAAGTTGATTTCGCCCCCGATAGTACTTGAATTACTCATATCAACTATTTCGTAGAGCCTCTAAAAGGCAGGATTGTCTTAAGAGAGAAATTAATAAAAGCCGTAGCAGGGAGCGAGCGGATGAAGCCTACCCCCGCTAACCCCATCATAGGACGGGGTACCCTGCCCCGCCTACACATGGGGCGGGTACGGTTTTAAAATTTTTTTACCCGCCTAGGCGGGGGCAGGGTACGGTAATAGGTAGACCTTGCCCCCGCTATGGCGGGTAGCACTCCTAGAAAGAACCACTATTTGGTCATTTGTCGGTTGGATTTTTTTACTGTGTAAATATTATAATGATAATAAGAAGGGAGAGTTATAATTTTTAATAAGGGTAAAGAAATTGCAAGATTGGAGTGACTTTTTCTTATTGATTTGAATAAAAATAAGACATTAATTTTGTGTTTTCTTGTTATTTTGTTTTTCCGATTATCATGTATTTGCTTCGGGTTTCATGGGTTGTTTGTTAGTGCAAAATAATAATCCCAACAATTACAAATCCGGCTTCCATTGATCCATATATATAAAGGGCGACCAAACTGAAAAAGCTTAACTTCATATAATAAAAAAATAAAAAATAATTTTCATGGTTACATAATGAGAATTGTAGCCATCATAGGTCAAAATAAAAGAATGTTGAAACCAGATAAAGCCCAACTTAATTTGTATTAAAAATGATTCAATTGTTTTCGATTTTGATTTTTATTCAAACATCAACTGAATCTATCAAAAATCCATATAATTCATTTTAAATCTTTAAATTTTAATATTTTTCAATATAATAATTTTTTATAATGTGGCTTTTCAATATAATATTAGTAATGGATGACATGTGTAATTAAATACTCAAAAACGTGTTGATGTGGCTCTTAAAAAACATGCTCGCTATAATTAAATTTTGTTAACAGCGATCCAAGATAAGATAACCGTCCCCCACGGCCCACGCCATCACGAGTCACGACATCCATTCCCTGCGGCATTGCATCTAACAATACGTGGCTCCCATGTCCGTCAAAGATCAACCACGTACGGAAGCAACAATCAAGAGGAAAATAATGATGAACCAAAAAGTTTAGGTAAAATTTGAAGACTTTTGCAAGTTTGTAATTTTTTTTTCCTTAAATCACAACTATGATGTTTTGGCATTTAAACTACAAGTTCATTGAAAATAACGGCTTACCAAAAGTTCAAGTTCACATGACAACAAGTTTGAACACGCTATTAAATTACGAGTTCGTAGATTTTCCTTTAAACTACAAGTTTAATAATTCACCCTTAAATTATAAATTTATTGAAAATTGATGCTTATCAATTAAAGCTTAAGTTTATACTTAATGTAAGAACACAGCTAAGTTTTTGATTTGAGACAATACCTTTATTTATGCTTATCATCATACTATCTCTATTTTCAGAATAAATCATTCGTATGTATTTTTCGGTTTTCCTTTTTGCGATGCTTTTGAAAATAAAAAGACATCTTTAACATTTGCATGTTTTATTTATGGTGTAAACAGTCTAGTTAAGGATTTCAATCTCTTTGTTTATATATATATATATATATATATATATATATAAATGATAATGTGAAAACGTAAGTAGTGTGTGAAGTTACGATCACAATCTATTCACATCGTAGTTTTATTTAAGTATGACATTATTATCGAATTACTTCTATGATTAATTAAACTATGATATAATCTGTTCGATCAAAATTGAAGTAAATTTATTTTTTTAAAAACAATAGTAGATAAAGAAAATTAAAAAACCATCAGGTTTTTTTTAAAATAAAACCCTAGCTAGCAAGACAGAAATCGTATCTGTTTAAAGCACACACACGGTTTAGACCATATTCCAGATGAAGGGTTTATGAAAAAAAATTGAAGAAAAAAAAAATCAAAGAGCAATAATTGCCACCATTTTAGAAAAAAGGCAGACTTTAGTCCTTTAATCACACCCAAGTAGATTTTAGCACTTATCCAGCTGGCTTTTGAAACAGTAGAAAAAGTAAGCTATCATATTATTTACCGCATACCTGAAGGAAAAGTCAACGGAAGGATGAACTGTACAGCACCAGTCAAGGAGCAGGAAAGGAAATCGGTGGAGTTGGAGAACACAAGATGAAAAATTAAAGAAGCCAATAGTCAGATTGATAAATTGATAAATTAAGGATACCTTTTGAATCACTTAACAACCAAACATTAACAAACAAATAGCTTCATCTACCATTTCTACTTGAAATGTTTTTGTTCTCCTTTTTGCGTTGCTTTTGAAAATAAAAAGGCATCTTTGACATATGCATGTTTTATTTATGGTGCAAACAGTCTAGTTAAGGGTTTCAATCTCTTTGTTTATATATATATATATATATACATATATTAGAAAATGTAAATGTGAAAACGTAAGTAGTGTGTCAAGTTACGATCACAATCTATTCACATCGTAGTTTTCTTTAAGTATGACATTATAACCGAATTACTTTTATGATTAAATAAAACTATGATATAATCTGTACGATCAAAAGTGTAGGAAATTTAATTTTTTAAAAACAATAGTAGATAAAGAAAATTAAAAAACCATCAGGTTTTTTTAAATAAAACCCTAGCTAGCAAGACAAAAATCGTATCTGTTTACAGCACACACACGGTTTAGACCATATTCCAGATGAAGGGTTCATGAAAAAATTGGAGCAAAATAAACAAAGAGCAGCAATTGCCACCATTTTTGAAAAAGGCAGACTTTAGTCCTTTAATCACACTCAAGTAGATTTTAGCACTTATCCAGCTGGCTTTTGAAACAGTAGAAAAAGTAAGCTATCATATTATTTAGCACATACCTGAAGGAGAAGTCAATGGAAGGATGAACTATACAGCATCATTGAAGGAGCAGGAAAGGAAATCGGCGGAGTTGGAGAACACAGGATGGAAAATTAAAAAAGCCAATAGTCAGATTGATAAATTAAGGATACCTTTCGAATCATTTAACAACCATACATTAATGAACAAATAGTTTCATCTACCATTTCTACTTGAAATGTTTACGTTATCCTTTTTGCGTTGCTTTTGAAAATAAAAAGGCATCTTTGACATATGCATGTTTTATATATGGTGTAAACAGTCTAGTTAAGGGTTTCAATCTCATTGTTTATATATATATATATATATATATATATATATATATATATATATATATATATATTGGAAAATGCTAATGTGAAAACGTAAGTAGTTTGTGACGTTACGATCACAATCTATTCACATCGTAGTTTTATTTAAGGATGACATTATTACTGAATTACTTCTATGATTAAATGAAACTATGATATAATTTGTTCGATCAAAATTGAAGGAAATTTAATTTTTCAAAAAGTGTAGTAGATAAAGAAAATTAAAAAACCAATAGGTTTTTTTTTAAAATAAAACCCTAGCTTGCAAGACAGAAATCGTATCTGTTTACAGCACACACACGGTTTAGACCATATTCCAGATGAGGGGTTCATGAAAAAAAAATTGAAGAAAAAAAATCAAAGAGTAACAATTGCCGCCATTTTTGAAAAAGGCAGACTTTAGTCCTTTAATCACACCCAAGTAGATTTTAGCACTTATCCAGCTGGCTTTTGAAGCAGTAGAAAAAGTAAGCTATCATATTATTTACCACATACCTAAAGGAAAAGTCAATGGAAGGATGAACTGTATAGCACCATTGAAGCAGGGGGGAAAGAAAATCGGCGGAGTTGGAGAACACAGGATGGAAAATTAAAAAAGCCAATAGTCAGATTGATAAATTAAGGATACCTTTCGAATCATTTAACAAACATACATTAACGAACAAATAGTTTCATCTACCATTTCTACTTGAAATGTTTACGTTATCCTCTTTGCGTTGCTTTTGAAAATAAAAAGGCATCTTTGACATATGTATGTGTTATTTATGGTGTAAACAGTCTAGTTAAGGGTTTCAATCTCTTTGTTTATATATATATATATATATATATATATTGGAAAATGCTAATGTGAAAACGTTAGTAGTGTGTGAAGTTACGATCACAATCTATTTACATCGTAGTTTTATTTAAGTATGACATTATTACCGAATTACTTCTATGATTAAATAAACCTATGATATAATTTGTTCGATCAAAATTGAAGGAAATTTAATTTTCTAAAAACAATAGTAGATAACGGAAATTAAAAAACCATCAATTTTTTTTTAAATAAAACCCTAGCTAGCAAGACAGAAATCGCATCTGTTTACAGCACACACATGGTTTAGACCATATCCCAGATGAAGGGTTCATGAAAAAAATTGAGGAAAAAAAATCAAAGAGCAGCAATTGCCACCATTTTTGAAAAAGGCAAACTTTAGTCCTTTAACCACACCCAAGTAGATTTTAGCACTTATCCAGCTTGCTTTTGAAATAGTAGAAAAAGTAAGCTATCATATTATTTACCACATACCTGAAGGAAAAGTCAATGGAATGATGAACCGTACAGCCCCATTGAAGGAGCAGGAAAGGAAATCGGCGGAGTTGGAGAACACAGGATGAAAAATTAAAGAAGCCAATAGTCAAATCGATAAATTAAGGATACCTTTTGAATCACTAAGCAACCATACATTAACAAATAAATAGTTTCATCTACCTTTTCTACTTGAAATGTTTCTGTTCTCCTTTTTCCGTTGCTTTTGAGAATAAAAAGGCATCTTTGACATATGCATGTTTAATTTATGGTGTAAACAGTCTAGTTAAGGGTTTCAATCTCTTCGTTTATATATATATATATATATTGGAAAATGCTAATATGAAAACGTAAGTAGTTTGTGATATCACAATCTATTCACATCGTAGTTTTATTTAAGTATGACATTATTACTGAATTACTTCTATGATTAAATAAAACAATGATATAATCAATTCGATCAAAATAGTAGGAAATTTAATTTTTTAAAAACAATAGTAGATAAAGGAAATTAAAAAACCATCAGGTTTTTTTTTTAAAATAAAACGCTAGCTAGCAAGACAGGAAATCGTATCTATTTACAGCACACACAAGGTTTAGACCATATTACAGATGAAGGGTTCATGAAAAAAATTGAAGAAAAAATATCAAATAGCAGCAATTGCCACCATTTTTGAAAGAGGCTGACTTTAGTCCTTTAATCACACCCAAGTAGATTTTAGCACTTATCCAGCTGGCTTTTGAAACGGTAGAAAAAGTAAGCTATCATATTATTTTCCACATACCTGAAGGAAAAGTCAATAGAAGGAGGAATTGTACGGCACCATTGAAGCAGCAGGAAAGGAAATCGGTGGAGTTTGAGAACATAGGATGAAAAATTAAAGAAGCCAATAGTCAGATTGATAAATTAAGGACACCTTTTGAATCACTTAACAACCATACATTAACAAACAAATAGTTTCATCTACCATTTCTACTTAAAATAAAAAGGCAACTTTGACATATGCATGTTTTATTTATGGTTTAAACAGTCTAGTTAAGGGTTTCAATCTCATTGTTTATATATGTATATATATTCGAAAATGCTAATGTGAAAACGTAAGTAGTTAATGATGTTACGATCACAATCTATTCACATCGTAGTTTTGTTTAAGGATGACATTATTAATGAATTACTTCTATGATTAAATAAAACTATGATATAATCTGTTCGATCAAAATTCAAGGAAATTTAATTTTTCAAAAAGAGTAGTAGATAAAGAAAATTAAAAAACCAACAGGTTTTTTTTTAAATAAAACCCTAGCTTGCAAGATAGAAATCGTATCTGTTTACAGCACACACACGGTTTAGACCATATTCCAGATGAAGGGTTCATGAAAAAAATTGAAGAAAAAAAATCAGAGAGCACCAATTGCCACCATTTTTGAAAAAGGCTGACTTTAGTCCTTTAATCACACCCAAGTAGATTTTAGCATTTATCCAGCTGGCTTTTGAAGTAGTAGAAAAAGTAAGCTATCATATTATTTACCACATACCTGAAGGAAAAGTCAATGGAAGGATGAACTGTATAGCACCATTGAAGGAGGGGGAAAGGAAATCGGCGGAGTTGGAGAACACAGGATGGAAAATTAAGGAAGCCAATAGTCAGATTGATAAATTAAGGATACCTTTTGAATCACTTAACAACCATACCTTAACAAACAAATAGTTTCATCTACCATTTCTACTTGAAATATTTCTGTTCTCCTTTTTGCGTTGCTTTTGAAAATAAAAAGGCAACTTTGACATATGCATGTTTTATTTATGGTTTAAACAGTCTAGTTAAGGGTTTCAATCTCATTGTTTATATATATATATATATATATATATATATATATATATTTATTTTTTATATTCGAAAATGCTAATGTGAAAACGTAAGTAGTTTGTGATGTTACGATCACAATCTATTCACATCGTAGTTTTATTTAAGGATGACATTATTACTGAATTACTTCTATGATTAAATAAAACTATGATATAATCTGTTCGATCAAAATTCAAGGAAATTTAATTTTTCAAAAAGAGTAGTAGATAAAGAAAATTAAAAAACCAACAGGTTTTTTTTTTAAATAAAACCCTAGCTTGCAAGACAGAAATCGTATCTGTTTACAGCACACACACGGTTTAGACCATATTCCAGATGAAGGGTTCATGAAAAAAATTGAAGAAAAAAAATCAGAGAGCAGCAATTGCCACCATTTTTGAAAAAGGCTGACTTTAGTCCTTTAATCACACCCAAGTAGATTTTAGCATTTATCCAGCTGGCTTTTGAAGCAGTAGAAAAAGTAAGCTATCATATTATTTACCACATACCTGAAGGAAAAGTCAATGGAAGGATGAACTGTATAGCACCATTGAAGGAGGGGGAAAGGAAATCGGCGGAGTTGGAGAACACAGGATGGAAAATTAAAAAAGCCAATAGTCAGATTGATAAATTAAGGATACCTTTCGAATCATTTAACAACCATACATTAACAAACAAATAGTTTCATCTACCATTTCTACTTGAAATGTTTACGTTATCCTTTTTGCATTGCTTTTGAAAATAAAAAGGCATCTTTGACATATGCATGTTTTATATATAGTGTAAACAGTCTAGTTAAGGGTTTCAATCTCATTGTTTATATATATATATATATATATATATAGAAATATACATATATATAATGGAAAATGCTAATGTGAAAACGTAAGTAGTTTGTGATGTTACGATCACAATCTATTCACATCGTAGTTTTATTTAAGGATGACATTATTATTGAATTACTTCTATGATTAAATAAAACTACGATATAATATGTTTGATCAAAATTGAAGGAAATTTAATTTTTCAAAAAGAGTAGTAGATAAAGAAAATTAAAAAACCAACAGGTTTTTTTTTAAAATAAAACCCTAGCTTGCAAGACAGAAATCGTATCTGTTTACAGCACACACATGGTTTAGACCATATTCCAGATGAGGGGTTCATGAAAAAAAATTGAAGAAAAAAAATCAAAGAGTAGCAATTGCCGCCATTTTTGAAAAAGGCAGACTTTAGTCGTTTAATCACACCCAAGTAGATTTTAGCACTTATCCAGCTGGCTTTTGAAACAGTACAAAAAGTATGCTATCATATTATTTACCACATACTTGAAGGAAAAGTCATTGGAAGGATGAACTTTACAGCACCATTGATGGAGTAGGAAAGGAAATCGGCGGAGTTGGAGAACACAGGATGAAAAATTAAAGAAGCCAACAGTCAAATTGATAAATTAAGGATACCTTTTGAATCACTTAACAACCATACATTAACAAACAAATAGTTTCATCTACCATTTCTACTTGAAATATTTATGTTCTCCTTTTTGCATTACTTTTGAAAATAAAAAGCCATCTTTGACATATGCATATTTTATTTATGGTGTAAACAGTCTAGTTAAGGGTTTTAATCTCTTTGTTTATATATATATATATATATATAGGAAAATGCTAATGTGAAAACATAAGTAGTGTGTGAGGTTAGAATCACAATCTATTCACATTGTAGTTTTATTTAAGTATGACATTATTACCGAATTGCTTCTATGATTAAATAAAACTATGATATAATATGTTCAATCAAAATTGAAAGAAATTTAATTTTTTAAAAACAATAGTAGATAAAGGAAATTAAAAAACTAGCAGGTTTTTTTTAAGTAAAACCCTAGCTAGGAAGACAAAAATCGTATCTATTTAGAGCACACACACAGTTTAGACCATATTCCAGATGAAGGGTTCGTGAAAAAGAATCGAAGAAAAAAAATCAAAGAGCAGCAATTGCCACCATTAATAAAAAAAGGAAACTTTAGTCCTTTAATCACTCCCAAGTAGATTTTAGCACTTATCCAGCTGGCTTTTGAAACAGTAGAAAAAGTAAGCTATCATATTATTTTCCACATACGTGATGGAAAAGTCAATGGAAGGATGAACTGTACGGCACCATTGAAGGAGCAGGAAATGAAATCGGCGGAGTTGGAGAACACAACATGGAAAATTAAAAAAGCCAATAGTCAGATTGATAAATTAAGGATACCTTTTGAATCTCTTAACAACCATACATTAACAAACAAAAAGTTTCATCTACCATTTCTACTTGAAATGTTTCTGTTATCCTTTTTGTGTTGCTTTTGAAAAATAAAAAGGCATCTTTGACATATGCATGTTTTATTTATGGTTTAAACAGTCTAGTTAAGGGATTCAATCTCTTTGTTTATATATTTATATATATATATATATATATATATATATATATATATATATATATATTGGAATATGCAAATGTGAAAACGTAAGTAGTGTGAGAAGTTACGATCACAATCTATTCACATCATAGTTTTATTTAAGTATGACATTATTACCGAATTACTTCTATGATTAAATAAAACTATGATATAATCTGTTCGATCAAAATTGTAGGAAATTTATTTTTAAAAAAAACAATAGTAGATAAGGGAAATTAAAAAACCATCAGGTTTTTTTTAAAAATAAAACCCTAGCTAGCAAGACAGAAATCGTATCTGTTTACAGCACACACACGGTTTAAACCAAATTCCAGATGAAGGGTTCATGAAAAAAATTGTAGAAAAAAATCAAAGTGCAGCAATTGCCGCATTTTTGAAAAAGGCAGACTTTAGTCCTTTAATCACACCCAAGTAGATTTTAGCATTTATCCAGCTAGCTTTTGAAACAGTAGAAAAAAGTAAGCTAGCATATTATTTACCACATATCTGAAGGAAAAGTCAATGGAAGGATGAACTGTATAGCACCATTGAAGGAGGGGGAAAGGAAATCGGCGGAGTTGGAGAACACTGGATGAAAAATTAAAAAGGCCAATAGTCGGATTGATAAATTAAGGATACCTTTCGAATCATTTGACAACCATACATTAACGAACAAATAGTTTCATCTACCATTTCTACTTGAAATGTTTACGTTATCCTTTTTGCGTTGCTTTCGAAAATAAGAAGGCATCTTTGACATATGCATGTGTTATTTATGGTGTAAACAGTGTAGTTAAGGGTTTCAATCTCTTTGTTTATATATATATATATATATATATATATATATATATTATATTTTGGAAAATGCTAATGTAAAAACGTTAGTAGTGTGTGAAGTTACGATCACAATCTATTTACATCGTAGTTTTATTTAACTATGACATTATTACCGAATTAGTTCTATGATTAAATAAACCTATGATATAATATGTTCGATCAAAATTGAAGGAAATTTAATTTTCTAAAAACAATAGTAGATAATGGAAATTAAAAAACCATCAGTTTTTTTTAAAATAAAACCCTAGCTAGCAAGATAGAAATCGTATCTGTTTACAGCACACACACGGTTTAGACCATATTCCAGATGAAAGGTTCATGAAAAAAATTGAAGAAAAAAAATCAAAGAGCAGCAATTGCCACCATTTTTCAAAAAGGCAGACTTTAATCCTTTAACCACACCCAAGTAGATTTTAGCACTTATCCAGCTTGCTTTTGAAACAGTAGAAAAAGTAAGCTATCATATTATTTACCACATACCTGAAGGAAAAGTCAATGGAAGGATGAACCGTACAGCCCCATTGAAGGAGCAGGAAAGGAAATCGGCGGAGTTGGAGAACATAGGATGAAAAATTAAAGAAGCCAATAATCAGATTGATAAATTAAGGATACCTTTTGAATCACTTAGCAACCATACATTAACAAATAAATAGTTTCATCTACCTTTTCTACTTGAAATGTTTCTGTTCTCCTTTTTGCGTTGCTTTTGAAAATAAAAAGGCATCTTTGACATATGCATGTTTAATTTATGGTGTAAACAGTCTAGTTAAGGGTTTAAATCTCTTCATTTATATATATATATATATATATATATATATATGCTAATATGAAAACGCAAGTAGTTTGTGATATCACAATCTATTCACATCGTAGTTTTATTTAAGTATGACATTATTACTGAAGTACTTCTATGATTAAATAAAACAATGATATAATCTATTCGATCAAAATTGTAGGAAATTTAATTTTTTAAAAACAATAGTAGATAAAGGAAATTAAAAAATCATCAGGTTTTTTTTTAAATAAAACACTAGCTAGCAATACAGAAATCGTATCTGTTTACAGCACACACACGGTTTAGACCATATTCCAGATGAAGGGTTCATGAAAAAAATTGAAGAAAAAAAATCAGAGAGCAGGAATTGCCACCATTTTTGAAAAAGGCTGTCTTTAGTCCTTTAATCACACCCAAGTAGATTTTAGCATTTATCCAGCTGGCTTTTGAAGCAGTAGAAAAAGTAAGCTATCATTTTATTTACCACATACCTGAAGGAAAAGTCAATGGAAGGATGAACTGTATAGCACCATTGAAGGAGGGGGAAAGGAAATCGGCGAAGTTGGAGAACACAGGATGGAAAATTAAGGAAGCCAATAGTCAGATTTATAAATTAAGGATACCTTTCGGATCATTTAACAACCATACATTAACGAACAAATAGTTTCATCTACCATTTCTACTTGAAATGTTTACGTTATCCTTTTTGCGTTGCTTTTGAAAATAAAAAGGCATCTTTGACATATGCATGTTTTATATATAGTGTAAACATGTCTAGTTAAGGGTTTCAATCTCATTGTTTATATATATATATATATATATATATATATATATTGGAAAATGCTAATGTGAAAACGTAAGTAGTTTGTGATGTTACGATCACAATCTATTCACATCGTAGTTTTATTTAAGGATGACATTATTATTGAATTACTTCTATGATTAAATAAAACTACGATATAATATGTTCGATCAAAATTGAAGGAAATTTAATTTTTCAAAAAGAGTAGTAGATAAAGAAAATTAAAAAACCAACAGGTTTTTTTTTTAAAATAAAACCCTAGCTTGCAAGACGAAATCGTATTCATTTTACAAGACACACACGGTTTAGACCATATTCCAGATGAGTGGTTCATGAAAAAAAATTGAAGAAAAAAATCAAAGAGTAGCAATTGCCACCATTTTTGAAAAAGGCAGACTTTAGTCCTTTAATCACACCCAAGTAGATTTTTGCACTTATCCAGCTGGCTTTTGAAACAGTAAAAAAAGTAAGCTATCATATTATTTACCACATACCTGAAGGAAAAGTCAATGGAAGGATAAACTGTACAGCACCATATAAGGAGCACGAAAGGAAATTGGCGGAGTTGGAGAACACATGATGAAAATTAAAGAACCCAATAGTCAGATTTTGAATCACTTAACAACCATACATTAACAAACAAGTAGTTTCATTTACCATTTCTACTTTAAATCTTTATGTTCTCCTTTTTGCGTTGCTTTTGAAAATAAAAAGGCATCTTTGACATATGCATGTGTTATTTATGGTGTAAACAGTCTAGTTAAGGGTTTCAATCTCTTTGTTTATATATATATATATATATATATATATATATATATTAGAAAATGCTAATGTGAAAACGTAAGTAGTGTGTGAAGTTACGATCTCAATCTATTCACATCGTATTTTTATTTAAGTATGATATTATTACCGAATTACTTCTTTGATTAAATAAAACTATGATATAATCTGTTCAATCCAAATGGAAGGAAATTTAATTTTTTGAAAACAATAGTAGATAAGGGAAATTAAAAAACCATCAGGTTTTTTTAAAAATAAAACCCTAGCTAGCAAGACAGAAATTGTATGTGTTCACAGCACACACACGGTTTAGACCATATTCCAGATGAAGGGTTCATGAAAAAAAATTGAAGAAAAAAAATCAAAGAGCAGCAATTGCCACCATTTTTGAAAAAGGCATACTTTAGTCCTTTAATCACACCCAAGTAGATTTTAGCACTTATCCAGCTGGCTTTTGAAACAGTAGAAAAAGTAAGCTATCATATTATTTACCACATACCTGAAGGAAAAGTCAATGGAAGGATGAACTGTACAGCACCATTGAAGGAGGGGGAAAGGAAATCGGCGTAGTTGGAGAACATAGGATGGAAAATTAAAAAAGCTAATAGTCAGATTGATAAATTAAGGATACCTTTTGAATCACTTAACAACCATACATTAACAAACAAATAGTTTCATCTACCATTTCTACTTAAAATGTTTCTGTTATCCTTTTTGCGTTGCTTTTGAAAATAAAAAGGCATCTTTGACATATGCATGTTTTATTTATGGTGTAAACAGTCTAATTAAGGGTTTCAATCTCTTTGTTTATATATATATATATATATATATATATTGGAAAATGCTAATGTGAAAAAATAAGTAGCGTGTGAAGTTACGATCACAATCTATTCACATCGTAGTTTTATTTAAGTATGACATTATTACCGAATTACTTGTATGATTAAATAAAACAATGATATAATCTATTCGATCAAAATTGAAGGAAATTTATTTTTTTTTAAAACAATAGTAGATAAAGGAAATTAAAAAACCATCAGGTTTTTTTTAAATAAAACCTTAGCTGGCAAGACATAAATCGTATCTGTTTACAGCACACACACGGTTTAGACCATATTCCAGATGAAGGGTTCATGAAAAAAAATTGAAAAAAAAAATCAAAGAGCCGCAATTGCCACCATTTTTGAAAAGGCAGACTTTAGTCCTTTAATCACACCCATGTAGATTTTAGCACTTATCCAGCTGGCTTTTGAAATAGTAGAAAAAGTAAGCTATCATATTATTTACCACATACCTGAAGGAAAAGTCAATGGAAGGATGAACTGTACAGCATCATTGAAGAAGCATGAAAGGAAATCGGCAGAGTTGGAGAACACAGGATGAAAAATTAAAAAAGCCAATTGTCAGATTGATAAATTAAGGATACCTTTTGAATCCCTTAACGACCATACATTGACAAATAAATAGTTTCATCTACCATTTCTACTTGAATTGTAACATAAAATTGTAACACATCAAAAAGTGTTACTGAAAGCTGGGGGACTTTCCATAAGCTAAGCAGACCTAACACCCCAAAAAGTGTTACAGTATCCTACGCTAACACACTTTCTGTGTTACTAAAGGCCTGATTTCTTGTAGTGTCTCCTTTTTGCGTTGCTTTTGAAAATAGAAAGGCATCTTTGACATATGTATATTTTATTTATGGTGTAGACAGTGTAGTTAAAGCACTGTTTCAATTGAGGAATTGTGGTAATTAGATACTTGAATTAATGACATTTCACTCAATATTAATACCTATTCTGTTTCCGAAAAAATGTAACTGACTCAAAAAAATATGAATAATATACATAACTCTCTACTTTTGCTCTAAAAAGAACCTGATTGAGCCAATGTCAAATTGGGGACTATATCAAGTACCAGTTGGCGTGTGAGGGGGACAGGAAAAGGTTGAAAGAATTGGTTATGGATATAGAGATGGGGAGGTGACAAGTTATTTAATTTTTATGCAAATTGTGGTTTGCCATATTTCAAAGGGAAACCTGCATGAGATTTGTTGGTTCATTTTCAACAATATCATATATATAAAACACAGAAAGGTTTCTAAGAATTACCATCTTGGTTTCTGAATATATTGTTGGACATATTGTTCGAGGTGCCTATATTGTAATTTTAGAATCTATTTCTACTTGAAATGTTTCAGTTCACCTACGTTGTTAAAATGCCTTATAATTTCTAAACATGGTCCTGTGGCAGTGATGCTTACAGGATGACTCGAATTGATGGTTTAAGGAAAAGAATCTCAATACCAAGTGAAGGAGAGAAGATCTTGGATTTTTCTTTGATATGAGATACTTTCCAGTTTTGTTTATTCAATACTTTTTGTGTTACTGATAAATGATCATTTTACTATGTCGAAATCCATTTAAATTTTCTATGGATCACTCCATGTATTTTCTTTTGAAGGTCCTTGGTGCAGTGAATTATCAACAGAAGAAGAACAGAAATGCAGTAATAGAGGATGGGACTCTTACAGTAACAGCAATTTATTCTTCTGTTTCTTATTGTAAACATAACCTGGCTTATTGATATCCTTAGGTAAGGCTGGTTTGGTTATCTCCATGCGAATTGCTTAAAAAAATTCCATTACCTGGCTTCACAAAAAAAAAATGAAAAAGAAAGCTTCTGAGAAAGGCAACGGCACTTACAAAAGCATGACCTTCTTAAGCTTCTGTGACTTGCAACGCCCTTACAAAAGTTGTCCAGAAGTCATTGTAGGCAGTTTTTATTGAGGCGGCACCTGCACATCCTGATTTATTTGAATCAGTATGTGTCTTCAGAGTTCTCTTCTCCGTTTAACACACCACGGCAGCAGAAGAATTTTGTTCAGATTAAACTCTTTTCTTTACAAGCTATTGCTTCCTTTTTCTGGATGTACGTATAATCAGAGTTATGAAGGTACTGGGATCTCCATGTTTAGCATACATTTTGGTGTATTTGATCAGTTGCTTATTCAGTAAAACTCCATGTTTGTATGGTGGGGTGTATATCTTCTACAAAATTCTGCTAGTAATTCTCTTTTTGTGGTAGCATTGCATTCCAATTTTGTCGTATCAAAGTTCTCTAATTTTCATTGCCGTGAATAACTGCTTCGAGAAATTTTATAGTAAGTGTTGAAAACAATGCTAGCATGCATAACATTATAATAGAATTCTATTAATCACTGAATTTTAACTTCATTCTTTATTTCGCGTTCATTAGTTCGCATGTGAGTCATTTTTTTGAGTTGCTTGTTGACTTAACTGTTTGACCTATGTTACTAATTTATGTAGAAACAAGATTAGCTGCTATCAAAAACTCGTCACTTTTGAGCCTTAAATTCTATTATATGCGGAAATGTCATTTGTTAAATAGTCCATGCAGGCTTAAGCATCTTGCCTCCTTATGTGAGGACTGGGTGATAATGACTGATCTTAAACTCTTTTGTTACCGATCATTTTTATTGATTGCATAGGATTGGAAATTTTGAGGAATCACTTACCTACAATGCAACACCAAGACACTAACAACATCTTTTCTTCCTTATCCTGCTACTTGTCCGTTCATGCTAGAATATTTCAGTGGCTAGTTCAACTTTCGGTGATTTATCTTGCCATTTATAATATTGTTTTTATATTCATGTCCGCTTCCCAATAAGTGCTGAAACAGCTAAATGTTTTCTAGGATGACGATATTAATACGGCTGCTAAGGTTTTAAATGATGTAAGCATAAACAAAACTTATTTTCACCTGCAAGCAGTGTATATCAGACTATTGTATAAGTAGAATATCTTGATCATTATTATATTAGTTCATTTTTTCATATTAAAATTAATTGATCTAATTTAAAAATTAGTAATTACAAAGATAACGTAAAATTTGGTAGCCTAAATAATAACATATTTAATCCTAGTTATAGCATTAATGGAACAAAGAGGCCCACTATGACATTGATAGGCTGTAATGTGAAAATAGAAAAGCCACCACTTGGAACTGCATCCCAAGCCGTGCAAATTATACGAGGAAAAAGTTAAGTTAGTGCATACCAAGTAGTCACATGACCCGACTTTTTTAGAAACAATGGTTGTGCAGCCACGATTTTTAGTGAGTTCCTTGAGTTTATTGGCGTTTTAGGGCTTGTGCTTGGTGTTGTTGGACTTTTACTCCTTACCGTATCTTATCATTTATCAATTTCTGCTTCTATGTGTTTTGGCATTGAAATTTTGTTGCTATTGATATGCGTGAGATAGTTTTTGATTTTATTTAGTTTCTAGTTATTGAATAATAGTGAATGACTTTGTTGCTATTTTATATTTGTTTATTTTATGATGTGTATATTGTAATTTTATATTTGCCAGTTTTATTTCAATTTTAGATTTATGATTGATGATGTGTATATTTTTTATTTATACAGGTCCTACAACAATACAAGCTCGTTTGATTTGAAGATATGACGATAGATTCATTTTACGTTTTAGATCAACTAATTTACAATATAAAATTGACTTTACATTTTTTTTATTTAGAACTAGTTTGTTGTTATAGGTTTTAGTATAGACATATTTATAACTTATATATACGTTGAAAATTTTGAATATTTGTAGAACAAAGTTTGCCTTCAACCCAGGTTGGATGAAATTTCCTCCAACCCATGACGTGTCAGCTCCTTAAAGCGCCACATGTTTACTCAATCACATGCATGGCACATGACACTAACAGAGTTAACTCTCCCCTAAAGCTATGGAATGAGGCAGCGGCAGCAACAGCGGCACCATTTCCCTTCATTCACCTCAGTCCGTGGATTTACGGGAAAGTTAATTACGTTATTATCATGTGCCATGTGATTGAATAGACATGTGTCATTTCAAGAAACTGACACGTCTTGGGTTGAAGGCAAATTCTATTTATATTTGTATATAATTTTTTTATTTAAGAAAATATATTTTTGTGAATTATTAAATTATATTATTTAATCTTTATATGATTATATATTTAAACAAAATTTGAAAAATAAATTAGTGTGTATTTTTTTCATTTTCATTTATACAATAATGACACTTTGTAAAATGTCATGTACAATTTTAACAACACTTTTAAGGTATAGTTGTATACAGTTTTAATGACATTTTTAAAGTATCATCATTTACAGTTTTAATGACACTTTTAAAAGTGTCCCTATTTACAATTTTAACGACACTATTAAAAGTGTTGTTTATAGTTTTTAACGACACTTTTAAAAGTATTATCGTTTCACTTAACTGTATTGATAACGGGTCAATAAACGATACTTACTTAAAAAGTGTCGTTAAATTTTATTTTTATTGTGACATTACCATTATATACATATATAGTAGCCAATGGTTTCAAAGAAAACCAATATTATTAATATAAACTATGCATGTATTTAGTAAACAAATTTGAGAACAGTAAATACCAATTCTAAGGTTTCTCTCTATTTTGTCTAGGAAACAGATTTGTGAAGAAGACTATTGTATTAAGAAAAGAAATTCTATAAGAAGAGGTAAAGTTATTGCTAGGAACGGATGCATATATACAAAACATGAAAAGGAACAACATGTAGTTTTTATATGTGTATGTATAATCGGGGACGGATTTAGAAAGATTGATTGGGTGGGACTGAGATACAAATTGTATATTCCACATCTAGAAATTGTTATTTAAAATTACAATTAACACTATCTAAATTATAAGTAATGACATAAAAAAAATAGAAAGCTCACTAAATCTTTCTATAATCAAGTCAGATAACTTTTTAAAATCATATAATTCATTTATCGATATTATAATTAGCAGCATATTAATCACAAATACTTTGGGATAGTAAATCATATTATTAATTAATTCTAATTGTAGCTATATTCATATATTATTGAAATTATTGCCCCACCCCCTAAATCCGTGCATAATTTTCTTGTTAGTGGTTATAATAATAAAAATTACTGGGTTTTGATTGCACAATGAAATAGTTTTGTAAATAATTAATATCAAAATAAGAATAATAAAATATGTATACCTAGTAAAGGATTAGGTTAATTAATTTGCATACTTATTATGGGTTTAACTGATAGCTCTTCTTAACAGTGTTATTTAAAGGGAGATTAGGAGTTCAAATTCTGCCATCAATAACTCACAAATTAATTCTGTGGATCACTACTCTTACATAAGTTGAAGCACAGCCTATGAGCCTGCCATGTGGGTTGTTTTATTGGCCAAAATAAGAATTAATTCAAAAAAAGGCTGGTTGAGGACCAATCTCCGATAGGATGGACAAATTGGGTCCTGCATGCCCGATTACAACTTGTTTGAGCCCAACTATTGATGAAATATAGCTCTTCCAACCCACCAAATAATGATGGGTTTGTATGTTATCAAAAAAAAAAAAACTCTTTTGAGGGAAACTAGACTAATATAGCTAGCCCTCCATAATTGGGCCCATATTTGCCCAAGCCGAGCTACCAAGCCAAGCTAGCATGCCGACTATCTCTAACTCTTTGCTTTAATTATTCCAGTGTAAATGGCTTGCTAGCTCCACCAGTTAATTGCTTGAGCTAGGGCCGGCCTCAAGGCTAGGCAAGTGAGGCCGGTGCCTTGGGCCCTCAAAATATGGCTTAAAATTGAGGCCCCATCTTCAATGAGTGTAAACTCTAGCCTCACAAGTGGAGACTGTTCAACACGTTCCCCATTTGATGACAATTTGGTCATGCTGGTCGAGGAGCGTGTGATGGACGACTCTCAGTGTATCGTGTAGTGGGAATCTTGGGGAATGGGATGGCTTTGTTGAATGAGAGGCAAAATATTATTTAGAAATTACTTGGGAGAGTGAGAGACAAAGGTCAGAGGGGGTGTGTTTTTGAGTTAATAATAAATTAAAAAATATCATATAAATTTTTTTGTCTTTTGTGGGGTGTTTTTTTGTTAATAAGTTTTTTTTTTGTCTGGAGGAGAGGGTTTTGGGTTCCAATGAGGGTCATCGTAGTGGATGTAAATTTTATTTTTTATTTAAAAGTTATAAATTTATGAATGATTATTTGTTTAAATTATTAAATGATTGACTATGTTTGTTTTTTTAATTTTATGTTATTTTTAAATTATAATAAAATAATAATAATAATAATAACAAATTAATAATTTAATATATAATTATAAATATTATTATTATTTTAAAATATATAAAAGACCTTAAACTCCTGCCTTGTGTCACGGGGTCAGCCTTTATAGCAGCTTAACCCGTGCGGCACCTAGTTCTCACCCATACGAAGGAACGCTAGGTCAGCCTAACTCGTCGCATTTGGATCGGAACCCATCGATCCGTTGTAAAGCATTTGTGTAGGGAAGCGCTTAGCGGAAGATCGATTTAAACGAAGGCAACAAACGATTGTATTGAATGCTTGAAAGCTTTACAACATCACTCCCCTACATATAGATGTTAATACTTTTCTGGCTATGTCGCCAGGAGACATCATATATGATCGAAATCTAAAATCTCTACAACTTACTCTATAAGCTAAGTACAACACTTTACAAAGGGGAAATACCCCAAAATGGCCTAAGTATGCTAGGATAAGCCTCGGTCCGTGACATTCTCCCCCACCCGATTTCGCAGCGTCCTCGTTGCGTCTTCGGCTTCCTCGAACTCGTCGAACTGCTAGATGTAGCATTCGGTTTCTTCCCGGTACTCTTCAATCTCTTTGGAGAATTGCCCCAGATCCTCTTCCTTCTCCTAGCTTGCCTCTTCAACCGGCCTGTTCTTCCATTGGATGTAGTACTCCACCCAGCTTGGATCTACGCCTCTTCTTGGCACGACTCTACGAGAATGGATTTTCTCTATCTCTTTGTCGTAGGTCTTGCCTGTTGATGCTATTGGTGTCCGCACCACCCGTTGTCCGCTCGTATCTTCAAAGTCTTCGTGGTAAGGCTTGAGCAAACTAACATGGAACACCGGATGCCTTTGTAAGCTAATCGGGAGGTCCAGTTTGTATGAGACCTTCCCAACTCTCTTAAGTACTTTGAAAGGCCCCTCATATCGGCACACCAAACCCTTATGCAATTGTCTAAGTGCTTTGGTTTGGCGCAAGGAGGAGTTTGAGCATCACCATGTCTCCTTCTTGAAATTCCAAGGGTCTCCTTTGTTGATCCGCCCACTTCTTCATCTTCTTCGCCGCTTTGTGCAAGTATGCCCTAGCCAGGATCCGTCTGTTCATGCCATCCTTTTGTAAACTTGAACGCCGCGGGGCTCTTTCCAGATACCCCCGAGTGATGGAAGTGGGCGTCAATGGTTGCTTGCCCGATTGCGAGTTCGAACGGGCTCTCGTTCGTGGACTCGCTCTTCTACAAGTTATATGAGAATTGGGCTATGTCCAAGAACTTGGCCCAATCTTTTTGATTGGCACTCACGTAGTGCCTCGAATCTGACTCCAGGTAAGCCATTGACACGTTCGGTTTGGCCGTCTGTTTGTGGGTGAAAACTTGTTGAAAAGTTTAAGTCCGAACCCATTATCCGGAACGACTCGGTCCAAAACCGCCCGATGAATCGTGAGTCCCAATCACTCACGATTGTCTTTGGAATGCCCCAGACTTCACCACATACTTGAAGAATAGTCGGGCCGTGTCGTTGCGCGTGCGATCCTTCGGAGCCGGAATGAAAACTCCATACTTAGAGAATCGGTCGACCACCACAATGATCGTACCGCATCCTTCGGATCTTGGGAGACAAACAATGAAGTCCATCAAAACACTTTCCCAAGGTCTTTCCGGAGTAGGCAAAGGTTCTAACAGTCCCGCCGATTGCCGATTCTCTATCTTGTCTTGTTGGCACACAAGACAAGTCCTCACGTACACTTGAACGTCCTCGTAAAGTTGAGGCCGTAGTAGCTCCGTTCGACTAACGCCAAGGTACGATCGACTCCGGGATGGCCAGCCCACCGCGAGTCGTGACATTCTTTGAGGATGTCTCTCCTCAAACTTCCCCATTTAGGAACGTACACTGTTCCCCTCGAGTATGGAGCAAGTCATCCCTTAGCCAAAATCACCGCGTCTTCCCAACTTTGACGCATTCCACCAAGGACTTGGCTAATAGATTGTACTCCATTCCTTCCTTCAGGTTTGTCCACCATGGGGAATTGTGGTTGGCTAATGGCCGTGAGTTCCGCCTTTCGACTTAGTGCATCGGCCACCACATTATTTGTGCCCGGTTTGTACTCGAGCACAAAGTCCAATTCCGCTAGGAGTCCTTGCCACCGTGCTTGCTTCGGAGTTAAGTTCCTTTGAGTTAGGAAATAACTCGTAGCAATGTTGTCCGTCTTCACCACGAACTTGGACCCTAGCAAATAATGCCTCCACACCCGAAGGCAATACATAACTGCCGTCATCTCCTTTTCGTGCACCGCGTACCTCCGTTCGGTGCAATTAAGTTTCCGGCTCTCATATGCTACAGGATACCCCTCCTGCATAAGAACTCCACCGATGGCAAAGTCCGAAGCATCGGTGTGAACTTCATAAGGTTTCGTATGGTCCGGCAGGGCCATCACCGGTCCGTTTGTCACCGCTTGCTTCAACTTCTCAAATGCCTCTCGGCAAGCATCATCCCATGCCCAAGTCTTGTTCTTCTTTAATAGTTCCGTCAAGGGTGCGGCAATGTGGGAATAGCCGCGGATGAATCTTCTATAGTAGTTAACCAAGCCAAGGAATGAACGCATCTCAGGGACTTTCTTGGGCGTCTCCCATTCCTTGATGGCTAACACTTTCTTGTTATCCATCTTTAACTTGCCACCGCCAATGATGTGACCCAAGAAGGGCACCTCCTTCTTCGCAAAGTCACATTTCTCCTTCTTCACAAAGAGTTGGTTCTCCCTTAAGATTTGGAAAACCCGCCGTAGGTGTGCCTTGTGTTCCTCCAACGTTTTGCTATAAACGACAATGTCGTCAAGGTACACCACGACGAATCTATCCAAGTATGGTTGGAAGATCCGGTTCATCAACGTACGAGAATGTGGCGGGCGTTTGTGAGGCCAAAGGGCATCACCAAGAACTCGTAAGAGCCATATCTTGTGACGCACGCCGTCTTTGCCTCATCACCTTCGGCTATCCGCACTTGCCAATATCCCGACCGCAAGTCTAGCTTTGAGAAGCATCTCGCAGCACCAAGTTGATCAAACAAGTCGGATATTAGTGGGATAGGGTAACTGTTCTTCACTGTAATCTTGTTTAGCGCCCTATAGTCAATGCATAGCCGCATCGACCCGTCGTGCTTCTTTTGGAACAACACCGGTGCTCCAAATGGCGCTTTGGATGGCCGAATGAATCCGGCATCCAACAAGTCCTTCAATTGTTTCCGAAGTTCCTCCAACTCCGGTGGTGTCATTCGATAGGGCACCGCAGCAGTAGGCCTTGTACCGGCCTCTAGCTCGATCTTATGGTCCACCTCCCGCTTCGGCGGAAGTTGTTTGGGGAGTTCGGGTGGCATAACGTCCCCAAACTCTTCAAGGACCGTCTTCACTTCGGTTGAGGGCTCCTCCCCAACACTTGAGTTTTCTTCCTTCACCATGGCAATGAAGGTTGGCTCCTGTCGTCTAACTCCTTTAGACAGTTGGAGCGCCGAAAGAGACTTCGCCTTGAGCTCTTCCTCCTGCATTACCTTCACCATGCACGTTTTTCCCTCGTCCATGATGCACATTGTGTTGGTGCTAGGAATTGGAATTGCCCGCACCTAGTCAACGAACTCCATCCCCAGCACCATGGGATAGTCGTCCATCGACACCACAGAGAGATTCACCTTGCCTCTCCACTCGCCAATACTTAGCTCGATGCTTCGAGCCACGCCATGGATTGGACCGCACCTGGAGTTCACCGCCTTCACCCGCCCTTCTCTTCTTTGTAGACTATCCCCAGTCTACGAGCTTCTTCGACCTTGATGAAGTTGTTGGTCGCACCCGTGTCCACCAAGGCCTTAGTTTCAAGGTTGTTGGCCTTAGCGAGCACATACATGCACCCCTTCTGTCGTCCGGATGGTGGCACCTCCACCTTCGCCTTGATTGCATTGAGGAGCTGCAAGGAACCAAGTCGTGGATCCCTCGCATTCCTCTCTTCGTCTTCGTTGATCATCGCGGAGAGCTTGGAGCACTTCGGGCACTCAAACGCCTTGTGAGGGCCTTCACAAAGGAAACAGGAGATCCTTGGCTTCTCCCCGTCCTTGGAACTATTCGCGAATTGTTTTGGGCGAGAGTCCTTAGATGGTTGGAAGGGTCTCCCTTTTCCTTCACTCCGGTTGTCTCCCCCACGTTTCTCCTTGTGGAACCTGTTCGCCTTGGAAGTCGATGAAGAACTGGTGGTTTTCTCCGGCTTTTTGTATTCGATGAGTGATTCGGCCACCGCCATGGCCGACGCCAGGTCCTGCACATTCCTCCGCTGCAGCTCCAGCTTCGCCCATTGTTGCAATCCGTCCATGAAGGAAAATAATGAATCCTTCGCGGACATGTCCGGGATCTCCAAGATAAGCTCTGAAAACACGCGGACGTACTCCCGCACCGTGCCTTTGTGGGTAAGGCACCAAAGTTTCGCCCGGGACTCGTCCTCCGCGTTCTGGGGATAGAACTGGGCCTTGATCTCCCGCTTGAAATCCGCCCAATTGTCAATAATACATAGGCCGCACTCCTTGTCGGCATATCGTCGCCTCCACCACACCATAGCCGAATCGACTAAGTATAGCGGAGCGGTCTTCACCTTCTTTGCCTCGTCGATGATGTTCAAGGCATCGAAGTACTGCTCCATGGTCCAGAGGAAGTTGTCTAACTCCCTCGCATTCCTTGACCCAGCATAGGTCTTAGGCTTTGGCACGTCAATTTTGGAGCTGGAATGGCCGCCAACGCCACCTTGGGTGACCGCCATCTTGCATAGAGACCAATCCGCCTTGATCTCTTTGATTTCCTCTTGCATCGCCAAGATTTGGGACATGAGAGAACCCTTCAAGCCCTCGAATCGAGAGTTCATGTCATCCATGACGGAGTTGAGAAGCCCTTGCATCCTCCCAAAGCTTTCCTCACCTTCTGAGTCCAGCTTTTCGATGCTTTCAGTGTGCTCCTTGACCACCTCCATCTGTTCGGCTAACACCAACTCCAATTTGGCTAGCCGACTCTCCAGCGGACATGTTTCCCTCGAAACGGACTTATCTCTCCTCCGTTCCTTAGCGTGGTGCTCCTTGTCGCGGCCTTCGTGGTCGCCACCACTAATGACAATAGATCCTCCGTTTGTCATTTTTATACCATCTCGAAGTTTTTGATTGTTCCACCGAACTTTAGCACCAACCGTGCTCTGATACCACTTGTCACGGGGTCAGCCTTTATAGCAGCTTAACCCGTGCGGCACCTAGTTCCCACCCGTACGAAGGAACGCTAGGTTAGCCTAACTCGTCGCATTTGGATCGGAACCCATCGATCCGTTGTAAAGCATTTGTGTAGGGAAGCGCTTAGCGGAAGATCGATTTAAACGAAGGCAACAAACGATTGTATTGAATGCTTGAAAGCTTTACAACATCACTCCCCTACATATAGATGTTAACACTTTTCCTGGCTATGTCACCAGGAGACATCATATATGATCGAAATCTAAAATCTCTACAACTTACTCTATAAGCTAAGTACAACACTTTACAAAGGGGAAATACCCCAAAATGGCCTAAGTATGCTAGGATAAGCCTCGGTCCGTGACACTTGGCTCCCAAAACTTCGGGGTCGGCCGGCTTGAGCCTTTACACTCGCCATGTGTCACTCATGATACAATCACCTTAAGATAATTTGGCGGGTTGTTGGAGGTGTAAGGATTTGAACCTCTGAACCTCTTCCAACACACCCTGGCGATTGGTCATTTTTTAATGTGCCGTTATAGCTCTATTGATGACCAATTGGACGGATTTGGGCATACAAGTCCAGCTAAGACTTATTTTGAGCCCAACTATTAATAAAATGCAGCTCACTTAACCCACCAAATCATGGCAGGTATGCACGCTATCATTAACCCATATAACTCACTCGATTCTTTCAAACACATAAAAGGAGCCCATATTTTTTAAACTAGTCTAGTTCACTCAAACTTTTCTATGTAAACCAACCCTTCGTTTTGATTCTTTGATTTAAAGAAACTCTCAAATCTAGGTGTTGACACGCTTCATGCTTGCGATCAAGGAGAATAAAGAGATATTATTGTATTCTAATGAACTGGAGATGAAAAAAAAAACTTGTATTTTAGGTATTTGAATTTAATTTCATTCGATTGCTGGTTCCATCTAAGCGAACCGAACGTGTAATACTAGCGAGCGTGTTGGTTCAATAGAATAGACTTCCTATGCCGCCTCTATTCCATAAATGACTGTATTTCTTTGTTTGGTTAATACTTCGAAATAGAATATAGGTACTACAGTCCTATTCCCATACGTGCAACTTCTTGGATTAGTTATGGTCGATCACCTATAAGCATGCTATTAGCTATTCCAGATCTGAGGGGAACATCATATTTTTAGCGCATTTTGTGCCACACTCGCATTAATAATGGATTCGCCCTCATGAAGTTATCTGCCCTCTCTGCATCAACCGTTGCCTTTGGAATACAACAAACAGGTAGCCAGGCCCTTCACCCTGGGCTTTGATTCTAAAGCTCACACTGAGATTGCTTTCTTCAATGCCTCCACTGCGTTTGATATGAGATTCTCCTCAATATACCCACTCGCCAAATAACACCACGCATTGAGAGCACCCCCTTCGTCTATTCTCTTGTTTATAAATAATCCCTTCTCAGTACTGACCCAGCTTTCAAGTACCCACTGGCTGCAACTGTATAATTAAGTAGCAGAACCCACCGCTGTATTAGGATCAGCCTCCACATATCCGTTCCATGACGTACGAGATCCATCCCCTCACGATTATAGCATGTTTGCGGTAATGGGATGCAATCAAATAAAATTTTTTAATTTTCAGTTAGTATTCAATCGTGGTAAGCATTAGGATTAGGAGTAAATTAACTAAAAATTTCAATAAAAATATTGATATAAAATAATATTAATCACAAAAATTTATATTTAAATTATAAAATTTATAAAAATTTTGATGCTAACTAGTTAAATTTAGTTATTCAATATTTTAAATTTTAAATTAAAATACAAAATTTTAATAGAATTTTAAATTAAAATATAAAATTTAAGTATAATTTATAACTAATATTATATAAATTTATTAAAATTTTAATTAGTTCACGCGATAATAATCATTCTCTTCGAATTTATGCTCGTGGACAAGTTGCATTGGCACTCACCCATATCAACACGTCAATTTTGTCACGGGAGCACCCTTTTCCTCCATTTCACGCGCGGATTAACACGTCAATTTTGTCAACAAAACCAACCAGAGAACACGTGCCAACGATAATGATAACTTAAAAATTCATCAGAATTTATAATTTTTTAAAATAATTTTATTTAAATAACCAAGGTCATAATGTCTAGGAATGATAATAAGGCGAGTCAAGATTGGATAGTAGGTGATATAAATCTGTCTCAGATGAGTTCAGGACGGGACAAGACTATTGAGCGCGACGAATCGAAGTAGTTACATGTTGAAGTGGATTGAATCGGATATTTTAAGATAAAATTATTCAAAAATCTTTTAAAATATTGGGGCTGGACGGGACGGCCAATACTTGTGACCGCTCCATTATCTCACCAGGGCGAAGCGGGCAGGAAAAAAAACACCTACATCACTGTTTGAATCAAAATTGTCATCCTTTATCTATATTTCAAATATCAATATTTGTTAATATTATTTAATTAATATATTTTTTGTTAATTTTTATATAGTTATGTTTATGAAGCAAGTTCCTGCTGGTCTGGTCAAGAGCAACTTTTTTTTTGTTTTATTTCCGGAAGGACACATCCACTTCAAAGTTCCGGTCATTCACCTACAATTGCATATTGCAGGCAAATTTATAACTAATATTATATAAATTTATTAAAATTGTAATTAGTTCACGAGATAATAATCATTCTCTTCGATTTTAGGCTCGTGGACAAGTTGAATAGGCACTCACCCAGATACTGGATGTATATATAATTGTCACGGGGGCACCCTTTTCCTCCATATCACGCGCGGATCAACACGTAAATTTTGTCAACAAAACCTACCAGAGAACACGTGTCAACTATATATCTTACTCAAACCGCCGGTTATTTTTAAAAATATAATAGATAACTCAAAATTATTTATGAATATTAAAAACTTATCACAAGTTCTCATAATTTAATTTTTACCAAGAAAAAAATATAAAATTATTAAAAATTCATTTACAATAGGTTTCTAAAATAGATATAAAAATAAAAAATTAATAGTAAATTTTTATATTTAGGTATTTACTACTTATCCCTAAATACTTTTTCTATTATTTTTTAATATATAATATTAAACTTATAATTTTTTAATTAGTTATAATAAATGAAAGAATAATATAAAATAATATATAATAAATTAAATAATAAATAAAAATAAAAATAATGAATGATATATTTGATGTTTTTGAAAAGTAAATAAATTATTTACTATTCATTTCCAAAATAAATTATTGTGAATGCTCTTAAGAAAGGTATCACTCATTGCAATTGCTATTTAAAAAAAATTGGATAGAAATTACATTTTTTTATAACTTTAGCTAAAATTTTCATATTCATAATTTCTACATGTTTTTTGAAAAGCTTCTTTTGGCTTGAACTTCTGTTTTTTTTCTCAACGTGAATCAAAAGCCTCTGTACTTTTGACGAAACGAATAGCTCGTTTTGAATAACTGTCACCAAAATTTTATTAAAAAATATTAGCCAAACGGGCTCTGAATTGAACTTGTGAGAAGCACAGTGATCTCTTCTGCTTTTCTATCTTGATATTAGCTTTGTGTTATGAAAAGTAATGATATTGTTTTTAATTTATTCTGTGGATGCAGGTTTCTGAATGGATGAATAAAAAGGGTATCTGTGGATGCAGTTGGATCTGATCGGTAGGGTTCGTGGATTTCTCTCTGCAAAGTCATTTCACTAGTTTGAAGGACGAAGAAAAAACTGGCAAGACATATGGTGCTCTACTGAACTGCTATGCCCGGCAGCGCCAACTTGACAAGTCACTGCTCCTTTTGGAAAAGATGAAGACACTAGGATTTGCTTCACCCCTTGCTTATAATGACATCATGTGCCTCTACTCAAATTTGGGCCAGCATGAGAAAGTGAGTGATGTTCTGATGGAGATGTAGAAAAACAAGGTTTCCCCTGATAATTTCAGTTACAGGATATGTATTAACTCTTATGGAGTAAGATCTGATATTGAGGGAATGGAGAGAATTTTGAATGAAATGGAAGGGTGATCCCAGCATTACTATGGACTGGAACACGTATTCTGTTGTTGCCAACATCTACTTAGAGGCTGGCCTTACTGATGAGTCCAGAGATGCCCTGAAGAAATCAGAAGAGAAGCTGGATATGAAAGATGCGATTGGATATAACCATTTGATCTCACTGTATGCAAGATTAGGGAATAAGGTTGAAGCTTTGAGATTGTGAGGTCTAGAGAAAAGTGCATTCCCGGGGTGTATAAATCGGGATTACAGTACAATAATGGAATCTCTGGTGAGGCTTGGTGAGTTTGAAGAGGCTGAGGCATTGCTTAAAGATTGGGAGTCATCTGGTAACTGTTATGATTTTAGGGTCCCAAATATCGTTGTTGTTGGGTATTCTGAAAAGGATTTGTTCAGTCATTGTTGACCCTGTGATTTGCCCATTCATTGCGCCAAATCATGGCTCTGTTTCCACTTCCACTTCGTGGGACAATACATAGTGTTGTGGTCGCTCTCTGGTCCTAGAGAGAAAGCCAGTGGTCGTAGAGACTATTAAAGGGGCCTGCTCTACAGTCCAGTGCCGTTGCGTGAGCTCCAATTTAGCATCGTGAAAGCTTTCTCGCCGGAAGAGCTAAATCCTGCATTTTGTTCTTATTATTTATTATGAACGGAAGACAATTTTTAATTTTTTATATTGTTATTTCACAAATGCTAACCGCCCAATTGCATCGTGTTAAATGCATACCATGAGTCTACATTTCATGTTCTGATCGGCTATCAATGTCAAGAAGTTATGGGTGATGATGCCACCCTAGCAGCAGCGATTTCTTTCGGAGTGTGAAGTTCATGGCTAACATATGAGCACCTACTTTTGAACCATTGCTCGTGGCTCAAATATGAGTATCTACTTTTGAGCCATTGGACGCTGGTTAATTTAGATGCGGAGATCCTATTCCCCAATTCAGATTGCACAATGCTGGGTAGGAATATGGGTAAAGGCCAAGACTTTTCCTATAGAGATAAAATCCCAAACGAATAAGCTTTTCTAGCCCACCATTTTCTGTTTAAGCATTTCATTCAGTTCAAAGAACTAGGTCAGATGTACTCTCTTCCCAAAACATAGAGAGAAGATTGATATTAAAACTACATTTAACTGACCGAAGTTGCTAAGTTGTCTTGGCATTAACTTTGTACTTGGATGATTAAGATATTATGGGAAACTAAAAAGGAGGGAAGGAAGAAAAAATGTATAATGGACAAATGAACATGCAATCCCAACACAGCCCAGAGAATCCCCTTGGAAGATCCATCAATGGATATGTATAAATTACATCCAAACATTAAATACTGCAGGATGAGAAGGCCTAGATATCATCACAGTACAGTGCAGCATTTGAAACGGAGAGGAGAGGGACACAATGCATCAATTGACGCAAGCACATTTAGATTAGATGAAACTAGAGTACAGATTGATCCCACTTTATTTAATAAATCTGCACTATACTTACTCAGACAGAGCGTCTTTGAGCACCCTGTTGTTCTTCATCTCCATAACGATATCACACCCACCTAACAAATCACCTTTGTACTAGAGTACACAGATTGATCCCACTTTATTCAATAAATCTGCACTACACTTACTCAGGCAGAGCGTCCTCGAGTTTACCTTTCTGAATTATGCCCTTCTCTGCTAAGACCTTCTGGAGCTCCCCGCTCTTCTGCATCTCCAGGACAATGTCTGAACCACCAATGAGTTCACCCTTAATGTATAACTGAGGGTAACTGGACCAATTTGAGTAAACTTTAAGCCCTTGCCGCACTTCATCATCAGAAAGAATGTCAAAACTCTTAAAATCCACTTTCTCTTGTTGAATAATTTCAACTACCTTTCTGCTGAAACCACATTTAGGTTCATCGGGTTTTCCCTTCATAAACAGCATAACATTGCCTAGATTGATCAGACTTTCGAGTCGAGATGTTAAGGCTCCACTCAAGCCAGTGGATTCAGATATCACATCCTTCCCGGTACCATTTCCTTTTCCTATTTCCCTTCCAAAACTAGGAGCCCCAATCTGGTGATCTCTAAAAACTTCTTTCAATTCACCACTTTCATGCATGGCTATTGTTATATCACATCCTCCAAGAAGCTCACCCCTGCAGAAGAGTTGAGGAAATGTTGGCCAGTTAGAGAACTTTTTTAATCCTTCACGAACTTCACTGTCAGATAAAATGTCAAAACTTCCAAATTGAACCTTTTCTTCCTTCAAAATATCAACAACCTTCTGACTAAATCCACACTTGGGTTCTTCAGGGGTTCCTTTCATAAAAAGCATGACCGGGTGAGAGTTGATCAGCTTTTGCAGACGCTCTTTCAATGCATCACCCATGCTAGATAACAACTGGCTTTCAGCATTGGAAGAGTCATTTCCTTTTGCAAATTCTTTGATTGTTTCAAGAACTGCAGGTCCAGCAGCCATCCCAAGGCTGGCAGGAGCAGCAGGGTCCTCGGTGCTGATTGACCCAGCAAGTTTAGCAACTTTGTTGGCCAAACTAGATGGGTTTGCACCCTCCAATGTATCAACCCTCTTCCCATCCTGCCAAATAGAGGTTGTATTAGGGGATTTACAAGGATTTGGGCTCTACAAATCAGGACTTTGATAACAAGGAGAGAGAAATTGAACATAGTGATTATGGACTAATGGTTACGTGAGCAAATTGACAGAAATAACTTGTTGGGCATCAATTGGTTCAGTCACAGAATCAATGGCCGTAACAAAAACGGGTAGACCCAAAAACACGTAACTCTCACATATGGCCATGTGACTTGGGAAATGAACCTAATTATTTTTGTTCATGATTATTTTTCTGGGCGATTAAAGGTTAGAAGAGGTGGATCAAGATTCATGCATCACCTAATAGAAAATATAAGCACAAAATGTCCCTTATAGCAAAGAACAACCAAGAATGTACAAATCCCTTTGTCAAATTAGCATAGTCATATCAAGTTTCACCAGCAAGTACATGCCATATTAACAAATGTCTGATGCATAACAGGTATAGGTGTTACTAGGGTAAACAGAACTGAGAATCATTGAAAAAATTCCCAGGATGGGAAATATGTTCCAGTGACAACGGAAACGAGATATACTGCAGTTACAATGCTAGAAAAGTATATCATATTTACAAATCCAAAAACTAAATCTATTCCACTCCTTTTAAGTAATTAGAAAAGAAGAAGCATGTCTCAAAAATTTTCTTCACCATTGAACATAAAACATTTGAATTGAAAAACTATCAAATCTGAAGACAGAAAAGTTATCTGATTAAACCCACCTTGAAAAAGACAAAGTAAGGAACGGAGGATACATCATAAGCTTCAGAAACCTCTGGTAAATCTTCAGCTTCAACCTACAACAATATACACATTTTCATGAATATACCAAGAAAAGCATCACCAGGTTGCCTAGTAGATGAGAAAAATAAAAGAAGAGCATATCATAACAAATAGAAATGAATCAGAAACAAAATATAATACGCAAAATAGTTAATAGATGAGTCCACGAATTCGGGAGCAGCAAACGATTTCCTCCTCTTCATGCGTGTCTCAGGCACTGTTTGTTTTAGTGAAAATGAGCCTTGGAAAACATTTATGGATAAAATGATATCAGCAGAAAACAATTTGAGGGAAAAGAGATAATTTTCTTGCAAAAAATAATTTCACACTAATTTCCCATGATGTAACAGACACCAGAAAATAACCAAAATGTTTTCCCTCAAGCAAACACCCATGAACAGAAGAAAGCGTTTTCCATGAAACAAACAGTGAAGATTGAAGGACACAACAATTCTTCTCTCATACACATAGATATACATACATATGTATATATATATATATATATATATATATATATAGAGAGAGAGAGAGAGAGAGACCCTAAGGAAGTGAGCTTGAGGGAAATCGGTGGAGAGATGAGAGAAGAGTTGGTCCATCTGCTTGGAGGCATCGCACCACGATGCCCAGAAGTGAAGAATTACAGGGCCGCCTCCATCTCCGACCGCCTTGTCGACCTCTTCCTTGGACTGCGCATCTCTAACGGTCCCTCCCATTCTCCGGTGCTCCGATCGAATGTGTCAGAGTGCGCTACCCTTTTGCGAGCCCCCTCCTTTTATATGCTTATCGCGTGGCGGGATCGTAAAACAGACGCCAATAAATTGACGCGCGTGCATGTGATAATCTGTTTTTGCGACGATTAAATATACGATGATGCGACGGCAACAATCGTAAAAATTGTTTGTAGGGATTTTCAGGTTTTTAAAGGGCGGTAGACATTTTTGTTTTTCCTTCGCATAATATAATATAATTTTACGAAAAAAAAAATGTGATCGCAGTAAAATCATGCTCACAGTAATTAGTATATAAATTTATTATTTATCTATGACATTAAAATTACTTATCAATTATAAAATCCCAATAATACATAAATTACTCCTTTTTTTTGGTGAAATTGATTTGATTTGGATGGGTTTAAGTTATTTTTCAAACTAATTTAATGTGTTTTGGTTTGAATAAATACAAACCAAACTAAACTTGTTTGAATCAAATCAAACTGATTCGATTTAGTTTGAATGATTGTCAGTTTGAATCTATTAGAGTCAATTTAGTTCATTATTTTTTGAGTTCTTGAAAGTTGAAATGATATAAAATTAAAAAAATAAATAGTATATAAACATAACAATATTAATATATATTAAATTTATAATTATAAGTCTTAAAATTTAATAATATAATTTACAACACATCAAAAATTAGCAAACAATCTTAAATAAATAAGTAAATAATAATATTATTCGATTGAATTCAGTTTAACCGTAATTTTAAAATCTCAAACCAAATTAAATCGATATATTAATCAGTTTCAAATCAAACTAAACTAATTTTTGTTTAGTTTCAACGATTTGATAAATTAACAGTTTCAGTGGGTCAGTTTGAACCATTTTGGGTGATTTGATGATTTAAAATTACACTACTATTTTTATCATTATTTTGGCTTTCAATGGGGCTATGTAAAAATCAAACAAATAATCCTGCTTTTCATCTCAAATTCAAAAAGAAACTATCACATGTTTTGTAAAAGAAAAAAATTTAAATACAGTCCTCAAAAGCATCTGTATTAAAAAAAATAATATTTTAATCAAAATATTATATTTTATTTAAGATGATATCATTTTAAAAACTGCAAGTAACATTTCTATTTTGGAAAAAAAAACAACTTTATATTTTGGGTCACAAAATTCATCTAAAGATAAAACAATTGGATTGAAAGGGAAGAAAAGGGAGAAAACGAGCCGATTAGTTTAGTAGCTGATTATTGCGGCCGGGTGTGTGGCAAGAGACAAAGAGTTTAGGCGCGGTTATTGTTTTTAAAAATAATTTTTTATTTTTAAATTTAAAAAACATCTTAATTCTTAGAAGAACTTCAAAAGATTCTTTATTGTCTACAAATATAGAGCAAAATGCTAAAAACAACCTCTAAGTTCTTCATCACACTCTCTACATCTAAAAAAATATTATAATAAAAATATCTCCAATAACGTAGCTATATTAGTAACTAAAACAATATTTAACTAAAAATTTGCTCCAATAGATTAACTATTACATTAGTTAAATTTAGCTACATTTATATTTTATCTAAATATACCTAACCTTATATGTATGTCACATCACCTACATACATCATATTCCTCTAAAATCTCCAATCTAACCCCTAAATTTATACTCTTGCTTGATGTGCAAAGTAAGTAGAGGTTAAATTTGAAAAATAAATTTAAGTTAAAATATAATGTTGGAGATGTTATTATCTAAAGTTATATTGTATTATATATATATATATATATATAGAGAGAGAGAGAGAGCGCTAATTAAATTTAACTAATATTGCTGGAGATGTTCTAATTCTTTAAAAATAAAAAGTTACTATTCACTCTTCACGTAATATTATATTATTTATTACTCCTCTCTCCTCCTTCCTCCCTTTCAGAGAGAGAACAATATTATTTAATAAAAATAATATTAATTTGAAGAGTATTATTGAAGCCCCAAGTAAAAAAAAATGACTATCTACATTTGAAGAGTATTGGAGTTGCTCTTACTTATATTTCTATTCATTAGTTTATAAGATTGAATGGCCCGAAGGCCTCCTTGATTGCTCCATGGTGACTGCACCAAATTCAATCCTTGGTGTCATACATCATTTTATATTAGTTATAGTATCCTTGAATATTTATATTATGAAAAACTAATGTAATGTTAGAAAAATTTTATCTTATAAACTCAAGTTTTATATTTATCAATTATTGTTCAACTTTTGAATTTCACATTTTTCTTTTCTTGTGTATTTTTAGTTTTTATTATTATAATATTTATAATTTATTAACAAATTAATGTTTAAAAACTCTAGAGTTTAAAATTTAAAAAACTTTTTGAAATTATTTTACTTGGCTAAAATGTTTTTACACATTATATAAATAACCTAGAAAATATAAAACTGAAATCAACATATTGAAACCTAACCAAAATTTTGGATTTGGATTCAGGTTTCAATTACATACTATCTAACCTTGACTAACTCATTTACACCCCTAACTATTTGTTTTTTATTATAATACAATCATCATAACATCTCAAATAGAGCTCTTTATTTTATCATGGAGAGTTTTTTTTATATGTTAAGAGTTATTTTGTAAATTCAATTTTAACATTATTCTATATTTTATTTTTATTTTAAATAAAATAAATTTTAAAATTTTATTTTAGCTTTTCTCTCTCTTTATTAATTATTACATGTGAGGAGATAATAGAGATGTGGAGAGAGAGAGCAAATATAATATTATTTGAAGAGTGAATAATTACTCTTTATAAATAAAAATTAATTGTAACATTCTTCCTAGATTGAGAATGAGATGAAAAATGAATTGGAGTCATTTTTAGGAGTTTGACCATTTATTTGTGAAAAATAGATAATTTATTAAAGCACCCACTCTTAATCTTTTCAAACATATTTTTTTTATGTTACTTAGGAGTTTGACTCTCTATTTGTGAAAAATAAATAATTTATTAAAGCACCCACTATTAATCTTTTCAAACATATTTTTTATGTTACTTTGAAGAGACAATTTAACAAAAATACTTAACTTTTCAAGCTTTTCATTTTTAAAAAAAGTTAATATTATATTAGCAGTACTCTTTCAAATTTAACATTTACTATTCTATTTGTACTTTTTAAATAATTATATTTTCTTTCTCTTTTTTTCCTTTTTAATTTCCCTTTCCTCTTTTTTCATTTGTAATGAATAAACAAATATTTGACAATAATATTTTGATAAAATAGTGAAAATAAATTATTAAAGTAAAGAGACTAGAAAGTGTGCTAAAAAAAATAAACTGATAAAATAACAAAAAAATAGTTCTTTTAAAGATTCAAATTTAAAAAAACTGTTATGAATGCCCTTAAACTAGTAATAATTAATAATATGATTAAAACATTAAAAATATATCAAAAGTAAAAAAAAAAATCCAAGAGCATCTAACTCTCTATCTCTATCAATGGGACCCTAAATTTTAATAACACACTAAAATATATTTTTTATTCTTCTCTCTAGAAGAATATTAGAGTAATTCTTTATTTTTTTACATCAAATTATATTATTTTCTTAACCTTAGGTATTGAGCACAATGAAAAAAAATAGAAATGAGAAGAAAATGAGAAAGAGGGGGGGGGGGGGGTGGGGTTGGTGTTAAAATAAATAAGAAAAATATTGTTTATAAATGTAACTCTGCACGTGAAAAACACTCTACTGGTATGGATAGAATAAAGAAAGTGTGAGAGATGGCTTTATTTTAAGAAAAAAAATAATATGACAAAAAGGTTGCCACTATATATTATATTATGTGCTAAATATTAAATGAAATTTTATTTGAATTAATTAAATTACGACTAATGACATGTTACTATGTGCTAAATTACACATGAATGCCTTATAACTGACGTCAATTTTAGTCTTTTTGCTTGAATCCAAGTTAGTATTGTTACTATTATTTTTGAATGCCAATTCTATGTAGGGCATATGTGCTAAGTTTTGTTATATGGTGAATGGCGGAATGGTGTCTTAATAATATAACATAATTTATGATTAAACAAAAAAAAAAAAAGCTATGGCCACAAAACTACTAAATCCACCTGAGTACCAACAAATGTATTACCTTCAATTTCATAAATGGATTCAAATTAACAATTCAATAACTTAGCCATAAAATTAGGGTGAGTACTAAAGTATTCAGGAGCGGGTTGGCTTAATGGGGATCATTTTATTATATGAGAAATAGCACTTCTAAAATAATAAAAATATTAAAGTCTATTAACTTGTCAATTCATTTTATTACAGTATAAAACAACTGCAAAATCATCATGGTATTTTGTTTTTGTTAAAATCGGGCATAGATAAAGGCCCGATTAAGTGTCACGATACTGTCCGCTTTGGGCTCGCCACATCGGACGCGTCGTGACATTTAAAGTTTTCTTTCTTCTTATATATGCCTTAACTTTCTCGTCCTTAAGCGATGTGGGACAAACATCCCAACAATCTCCTCCTTTGTCACACATCGACCGTATACCGTAGGTTGGAGACACACCTACGAAACTGGGGATTTTTATTGTAACTCCCCCTCAATCCACGCCTTGTAGAGAGATCAAACCGGTTCGATATTAAAGTGACATCATAACCCAGATACCGCCGCACCAACGGAACACGCCGCTCGATCACACCACGTCGAGAAGACTTTCGATATCACGGAACAATTAATGAGGATAAGAAATAAGAACAGGACAATCAGGCTCTGATACCAGTTTATTAGAATCGGGCATAGATAAAGGCCCGATTAAGTGTCACGATACTGTCCGTTTTGGGCTCGCCACATCGGCCCGCACGGCTTTAAAACGCGTCGTGACATTTAAAGTTTTCTTTCTTCTTATATATGCCTTAACTTTCTCATCCTTAAGTGATGTGGGACAAACATCCCAACAGTTTTTATGACGAAATATTATGCACTAGATAAATCCGTTTAAAATCAATTTCACCTCTTGAAGAAGCAAAATCCAAGACCAAACCGATCGGGTTACTAAAATAATGGTCATGATTTATTAAAGAATTACAAATTGTAATTTTTACAGGAAAAAATCAATCTAATTGTAATGGCGGCTCAATTAATGAACTAGTACCCACCGCGTATACTGACGCATTTTACTATCTTTGCCCTCATGGTCATGACAATTGACACACCAGATAATTACTTTATTTTTTTAGTAAAACTCAAATTTATGGGGTAGATTTCATCAGCAGAAACCACTATTGTTTCATCATTCTCTTTGCTCTACTTGATAATCTCATCCTCCAACAGTTTTATAATCGGAAATACAAAAATTAACACAGATTTTTATATTTTATTTTATTTTTTGAAAAGGAAAGAAAATATAGTTTTAAATTAAAATGCGAGTATTATGAATGAGAGCATTTTGTATAAATTGAAGATAAACTATCATGAGCTTCCCTACTCCTTCATACTCTCTGTATTGTGGGATGAAGATTAGGATTGAATGTATTAAGTGGTTTGAACTTCAACTTCCATGGTTGATTCCTGGTAGACACAATTCAACATATAGCTGCATTTGTAAAAGTTCATTAACTAGGAGATGAAACAAAACAACAGCTAATTACCTGACATACATACCAGAGAGTGAAGAGAGATGACATTTCAAGAGATCAGCCGCCTCCTTGGCACCATGATCCTGCAAGTCCAGATACATGTAGTCTTGTGTCCCCCCATTCCTGTTCATGCACAAAGATATGTCCATCGAAGGCGATTAAAACATCAAAAGAAGTGCCTCCCCATCCGTGCCCCCACCCCAAAAAACACAAACCTTGTGCCAAGAATCTCTCTTGAACGGATTCTTCATCTGCTTCATAAGCCCTTCTGCGGAAAAAAAATATCCCTACATTGACCAATATCACTCATTTTGATCATTGAAGTTAAGTAGTCTTTTTTCTTTTGACCAACGTCAATTGTAAATTGTAATGCTTATATATGCAACCAAAACATTATTGAATGGCGTGTATTTTTATTTTATTTATTTATTTTTCTTGGAGAAGGTAATATGTATTAAGATAAATAAATTATGTAAAAATAAATAAATAAATTCAGATGCCCGGAAAATAAATTAATCGTTAAATGTCATATACATCCACAAAAAACATATCACATTCAAGGCCAGTGTACGTATTATGTAAGGAAATACAATTCAATCGGTGAAAAAAATAGTAACCACATAACTATTTATGGAGCAGAAAGGCAGTGGGGACTGGGGAGGCTTTCGTCCGACCTGGTGGAATTTGTTTCTATTAGAAGAATTAACTGCAGGAAATATATATATATATATATATATATATATATATTCTTTTTATTTTTTTATTCTAATTATATATAGAAGAGTATGATGTATATAATATATGGAGTCCTGTGTAATTCCTCGTGTTTTTTCAGGGCCGGCCTTGAACGAAATTTTAAAATGAGGTCCCCCTATACGGTGAAGGTGTGGAGGATTGGGGGGAGGGGGACTGCAAGACTGGCCGACTGGCCTGGTCGTCTGGGACTCTGGGATCTAGCCGCCCATCTGGGGAGCTGTCGGAGGCCGGAGGCAGACTCGGCGGTGGAGGGAGGGCCAGAGGGGGACTGGCCGACTGGGTCATTGGGTCTGGGAGTCTGGCCATCTGTGATCTGGCCTCCCAGAGGCGGACTCGGCGGAGGGAGGACCAGAGGGAGAGGGGGACTCGACGGTGAGTCTGGCCGCCCGGGGGACTGGGGAGTTGTCGGAGGCAGACTCGGCGGAGGGAGGGCCGGAAGCGGACTCGGCACTGAGGGTTATGTGAGGTGAGGCCGGCAACTGCACTGCGAGAATGTGGGAGTGAGACGTGGGAGACCGAATTACCCTAGTAAAAAAAATTGGCCCCCCCATAAATTGGGGCCTCAATCGATGGTTTGGGCTGCAAAAGCGCAGGGCGAGCCTTAATATGTCTTACAGGTAAATTTTGTTCTAAGTGTGATTTTTGAATCTTTGATATTCATTCTTGCAATAATTTGTCTTACTGAAAGGCTACTAAAATACTCATGTGTTGCTTCTTCAACCATCATGGACATGTATTTTCTATCGGTCATCCATTTAGATATTTGAAATAAAGATGCCGTAAAAGAAGGAAAAATACATATTGGGACAACAAGTACAAATTTCAAGTTAAATTCAAACTAGTGGAGCTGATAAGAGGCTTTTGCATCTGTAACCATAATTCATATTACTATTACAAAAGAACATGTGTCCCCGGGTACTACCTTGTGAAGTAGTTACTAGCAAACTTCAAGATTCAATATTGCAAGTGAAAGAAAATCTATAGCATCATCTGTCCCATTCTACCAAGTAGATTTCACACGTTGCAATTCCTTCTCAAAAATGTGAACAATTGTGATACAGTGTAAAGGAGCAGTTAGATGAAGTATAAATATATTTTACACCATTTTTGGCAACAAAATGCCATTCCAATTGATGCATGGTATGCATATAGAGACACTACTTAGACACAGTATGCAGATAGAGTATATAGTCCAATCTCCAATGGTATTCCAGAGTATGCAGTTAATTTTATTTCATTAACAATATTTTAGGCTATCAAATGAAAATTAGATTCCATTGAAGAAAATTAGGTAAATCAAGAAGCTTAAATCTACTGTAAATCGGGTGGCTCCAATTTCTCATATGGACCTCAACGGTGGTAGGAGTCATGGATGGACTGGCTTTTCCAGTCAATTCGTCCATCATCGGAATCGAGCGTGCAAAAACCTTAGACTTCGAGCCCGAGGGAACCACGATAAGGGAGGAAGTGGTGGCGACCTGGTTGGACTGAGCCGACATTAGATAAGGGAAGGAGGGGAGGAGGAGGGAGAAGACTTTGGAGGGTACCAATAGGACAGGAGTGTGCTATGAGAGAGAAGGGGTGGATGATCCTCTTCTTCAACCAAGCGGAAGGAGACAACATGGGATCTGGGTTGTCGATATCCATCGGAGAACTTGGTGAGGGAGTGAGTAGATTGGTGACTTTTTTCTCATTATTTTTGGGCAAAATGTTGACATTTCTTTTAACCGTAAAAGAATCATAGTATTTTTTACTGTTGAGGATCCGAACTCTTTTAAGAGAGCTTTGAGAAGTTTTTATAGAGAAGAATTCATAGTAGGGCTCGAGAAAACTTTTATGTTAAGAGGGGAGACCAACTAAGCCTTTTATAGGACAAGATAATAAGAGGTATTATAGGTAAAATAGTATATTTTTCACCTGAGGAGAGTTTTTTCACACGAGAGCCACTTTTGCACATTCAACTTCAATACTATTATTTATTTTGTCTTTATTTTTATTAAAATATTTTTTTTAAAAACTTTTTTTTCTCTTCTCATTTTTTATTTTTTTCATTGTGCTTAAAACCTTAGTTTAAGAAAACATTATAATATGATTTGAAGAATGAATAATAACTCTCAAAATATAAAGTTATTGTAGCATCAAGGACAGAGAATGATGAAAAGTTTGTTGAATATTTTTTTAGATTTAATTTAGAGATAAAAAATCATCTTAAATATACTCTTAATATTTTTACCTTGTTGATACATGGATGGGCATGTCTATAATTTATTTTGTTTTTTATTATTTATCATATGATTTACTTGTTTTTTACTACCTTTTAAAATATATATTTTAGATTTTAAATTTTTCATATTTATAGTATTAAAAGGATTCACAAATAACATTTAATGCTACAGCCAATTAATTCATCAATAATTAAAACTTTCATGTTAGACTATGGCCGGTATGATTCATTAACCAAAATATGATTGAAAATCAAAATTTTCAAAATAATGTTTTAAGTTTTCATGTTAGAAAATTAAAATTTGGTTGAAGTGTGTATTTAGTTTCCAAAATAATGTTTTAGAAACTATGGTTTGTTTCATTTTGAAGTGATTAACTTGAAACATGATTTTTAAAAAAAGTTAATCTAAACACACAAAATTATGTTTTTTGATCCAAATCATGATCTGGAGGAAAAACCAAATAGTCGTCATATCTTTCTCCTCTCCTAGCGCGGTAAGGTGATCCACTCTCAAACGGCGGGAAGCCTGCAGCCTAAAACTATATATATCACAAAGCTTTCACATACATGAATTAAAATATAAATATACTACGGAGAAATTCATTCCATGTTATTTGGCATCCAATAAATTAAAAATCTCATGCATTTTTAAACGTTGTGGGTATTAATTAATTTGGTCTGCAGCGGTGGTGGACAGAGAGAACAGAGAGAGAAAGAGGTAAAAGGCAGGTGACCAGCAGATAAATATAAAGGTGGTTGTCAGATGATTTTTTTTATATTCTTAATTAAAGTTTTTTAAAAATATGTATCTGTTATGAAAATAATTAATAAATTTAAGTGTTCAAATACGACATTTACACATCAATCCGATTAATGAATCCAAGAGTTCATTTCGGTCCAAGATCCTTTTTAAACGTTGTGAGTATTAATTAAAGTTTTAAATAACATATCAAAGATAATATAGAGTAATGCTACGGATTGCGGCCCCACGTCAACCAAATTTATTTAGAAAAAAAAAACAAAGAAAAACAACGGCGGATTGGGTTCATTTTTCAAGATAATCTTTAAATTTTGGACTCCATCTTAAAAGAAAATATAGCTTTTTTAAAATGTCTTTTTATAAAGATTTAATCTGATGTCACTCATGAACCGGTTTTGGGCTCCATTCAAAACTTTGGGCAGTTTTGGGCTTCTATTCAAAACTATGGGCAGTTTCATTTATTTTTGAGTTCACCTGCATGCCGTTGCAATGTACCTTATGACCGTAAATAAAAACGTTCATTAATAAATTTAAATTTGGTGTTTGATTCGATAAAAGATTATTTATATTTATTTATTAAGGAATAATATCATTTGCGAATAGTTTGTAAATACCATTATTATACTCGTAAATATATTCGTGAACGTTAATGAATAAGTATTCACAAACAGTTTGTTAATATCGTTCGTGTTCGTAAAAATTATCTGTGAATGAAAAATTAATAAATCAATTAATATATATAAAAGTTATTTTATTAAATATAACTTAATAAGCATATACTTTTATATTATTAATAAATAAAAAATAGATGTTTTTGATTTATTTGTTTATTATTACTATTATTATAATTTTTTCATGAAATACATATAATAATTTTTTAAGTATATTAAACAAAGATAACATAGTCTAATATTTAATTAATTATACCTTTTTTATAAGTTTGTAGTATGAATTCTTTTTTAGATTTTTATGATTTTATAATTGTATTCGTAAACGTTCCTAAACAAGTTTGTGAACAATAAAATAATGTTCGTGAATAGTTCGTGAATATTATAATTTAAGGCTCGTGTTCGGTTTGGTTTGTTGATGAATAATAATGAATACGTTCAAATACCTTACTACTCGGTTCGGCTAAGTTTGTTTGGAGTCCGACTAGGAAAACAATTTTATTAGTAGCACACATAACCTAACCTGACTATTTCTTTTGCATAATATTATTTGTAAAAGGGAAAGTTAAAATACTTGCGCCCCGTAAAACATTTCATTAATTCATGATTTGGTCAGATTTCATCTGAGGTCCACCCGTAAATTTTTTCAAAACCAAACGAGATGCTACCATGTTAATATTTTATTAATCCATGCGCACAAATCAGACTCATACGTAGTATCGCCCATTTATAAATATAAATATATTAATTTTTTAAAATAAATAAATAAATATAATCACGGTATGGATTGCATGCAGCCATCGTGGAGTTGATTAAATATAAAGAAAGAAGTCACAATCCGTGTAGACTTTTTATTTTCAATTTTTCATCTAAAAACATGAGAACGAAAATAGAAAATGTCAACTAAACCTATCCTTTTTTTATTTTTATTTTTAAAATATAATAGTTATTTTTTAAAAAATAATATCTGAAAATGATTTCATATTTTTTATATTCAGAAATAATAATTAATTTTTGAAAACGAAAATTCACACGTAAATCATTGTTGATCGGTGCGGGACACCTCTTTCTTACCGACTGACAATTCACAATGTCAGTAACGTCTTTGACCTTTTCTACAAGAAAAAACACCCACGACAACAATATTACACGTCATCTATCTTGACAAGAAGCGTGTAGCGAGCGAACCGGAACACAGAATCGATTCGACACATTTGACAGTTTGATACTGTAGCTCGATATTAAGTTTGGTTCGTTATTATTTACTTAAGCTCGATTTATTAGTATACATGCAAGCTTGTACATTTATAAATCTATTGTAAATTATCGCTCGATACTTATTCGATTAAATTCAGTTAAAACTTGAGCTCGATATTATTATATAATGTCAACTTAATTACTACTTAAGTTCTTACGAACATTAACATTAAACTTATCAAATATTTTTTAAAATTATACATATATAATTAAATATTAAACACATAATTATAAAATATCATAATCAAAAACTTTAACAAATTATAGAATCATAACAATCTAAAGTTTTAAATTAAAACACATTCTTTAAAAATATTTTATAATTATATATAATTAATATTTAATATAATTTAAAAATACATTTAATAATTTTAATGTCAATGCTTTAAGCTCCGCAGCGCGCAAGGGTCACACACAAGATACTCAGGTGGTGTCTTTGTTAATAAGCACTGAAGCAGCCATCTCTGCCCCTGTGGACGACTACGGGGTGGTGGTGGGGACCATAAAACCAACACCCACGATTGAATTCATCATCATTAATAATAATAATAATAATAAAGTCACAGAAAACTCCAAACTCGGTTAAGGATAAGGATCAGACGATGAGAACAATGGCAGGCCAAGCCTTGTTTCCTCCGTACACGTGCCCCAACGCATGTCCCAGGCCGGCACTCCGGGGGTCCAACTGTTTCACTATATTGATTGATTAATACATACAATATATATATATATATATATATATCGATTATTGAGTGTATCATTGTATGCATATATGACTGACTGACTGAATGACTGACCGACTCTATGAGCAAAGAAGGCAGCGCGCGTACCAACTGAAGCTCCAATATCATCGAAAGACATGTTGGCGATTTTCAATCAGTCCGTGAGCAACCCGCCGGAGGAACTGAAGCTTCCTTCTCGGGGGTTGCCTCCGCCGCCCAATCCGAAATCCCCGGCAGAGGTCGCGGGGTCTTTCCAGGCCCTCTGGCCGGAGGTGGTTTCGTTCAACCTGTCGAATGGGAATTTCATGGCCCTGTCACACCAAACCGATGAGAAGCTCGGGTATCGAAGGTAGACGTACTATAAAACTAACTAACTAATTAACTAACTCGATCACTCCAAAGCTATCTTGAAATTAACACACACACACACACACAATCATATATATATATATATAATCAGGTCTGTTGTGGTGATGGATGAAGTCTTCTGCATCTTCGCGGGAAGCTTGGACAACGTTTGCAGCCTCAAGCGGCACTACGGCCTTCCCAGACAAGCCACAGAGGCCATGACTGTGGTCGAAGCTTATAAGGTTTTCAGAGACCGGGCTCCTTACCCCCCCGACCAAGTCATCAACGACCTCGACGGCAAGTTTGCTTTCATTCTCTTTGATGCTGCCTGCAACTCCCTCTTTGTAGCCAGGGTATACATATCAATTATAATTACTTTATTTATTTCCATCTCCCTCCCTCCCTCCAAATCAATTAACATATATACATATATGTATGTATACACATAAATTTCCATGACTCCAGGACCGAGATGGATCTGCGAAGCTGGAGTGGGGAGTGGCCGGCGACGGCTCCTTAGTATGCTCCGACGACCCTCGGATAATATTGGAGGCCTGTGGGAAGTGTTGTGCTCATTTTCCTCGAGGCTAGTTTCTCTGTCTCTCTCTATATATATATACTTAATTTGCTTCTTCTCACATTTATGTTTTTGAAATATATATGTAGTTTATCGGATCTTTAGGGCCCTATATACACTTGAGTCAAGTCAATACCAATAATTGTAAATGCAGTCTAGCGTGGTCTGCCAGGAGGATCTGACTCTTGTTTTTCTGTTGCACCCTTGATCTGTGTTTGTTGCGGGATTAGGCTGCGTGTTCCTGAGTGGAAGTGGGCTAATCAGCTTTGTTCACCCCCTCCACAAGGTCCGGGCGATTGCCAAGGAGGACGACGATGGCTGCGTGCGTTCGGTCTGCTTTCAGGTGGACTTGTTCGCGCGCCTCCACAGCATTCCCCGCAGAGGCAGCGAGTCAAACTGGGCCGGCCCCACTGTAGAGGAGGAGATAGATCACGTATAGAATTTGATGGGGCATAAGACTGTGTGTGTGTGTGTGTGTGTGTGTGTGTGTGAGAGAGAGAGAGAGAGAGAGAGAGAGAGAGAGAGAGAGAGATCATCAATCTGCCACCCCCATTTGGCTAAATAAAAAGATGGGAACATGAAAATGGGTGTATGCGTGTATTCGTTTTTTTTAGTAAATATTAATTGGTTCCTGACAAACGTTTGATCACACGTTCATTTGTCTGGGTTGGATCGCGACAATTATTGTTAGGACAATAATAAGATGTGCGTCCTTACAATTTTTTTTAAAAAAATTACATAACCACAGCCAGCAGCTGCAATAGAGGCTAGAAAATAATGAAGATGACTTCTCAAAAACGCCTGCAATCCATTAAATTGAATGTGTAAAATTATTCAGATACAACCTTACGGAAAGGACAAGGATTTAAGTGGCCATGTTGAATATGCAACGAGAGGTTTCCATCAAATCCGGCAAATCATGAGGCGGCTGAGTAAAATCTTCCCTACTTTATATAAACAATTGTGCAACCGGCATTCATTGGACTCTCCTGCTCAAACTTGGCAACACGCGGGTGATTTCGGAGTACCTCGTATGCACACTCCTTGACTACCCCAGTGCCCATCCCATGGATGACAAATATAACTGAGGAAGGTTGTTCACCGGAGATGGCAATGTTGAGTTCGATAGCAGCTTCCTCCTTCCGCATTCCACGTAGATCAACTGTGTTCGTTGATGTCTGCACCACCGGTCCATAAGCGGGCTCAAATTCATTCATCTCCAATGAATCCCTTATTTTCTTGCTTTGCCGATAAACCTATAATGTTGTTGACTGTCAATACAAGGAGCCATCAAGTAGAAAAAGAATGCAAATAGAACAGGCAAACATTGTCAAAAGCTCAAACTAGTATATCCCTCTCATACCCTCCAATCAAAGGGATTGGAGTTAATGGTAATGGTCTTAAATCAGAGAAGAAACACAAACCTGCATTTTGGGTTTTTTAGCAGCACTCATTTGGGTGCTCGCAAGAGCTCTGACATTCTTCTTGTTGACTCGGATCTTCATTTTTCCGTACTGCACCAGGACTGTGTCATTATCTTCCTGTGTTTCAACTACAGTAGCCACCGACTTATCTCCCAATCCCTTCACTCGGACCCGCTCTCCCACTTGCACTGCATACGAATTGCTTTCTGTTTCTTTGAGCATGGAACTATCAGCAGGACTGTGAGCTTCAACAATGGATGCAATCGCAGACTCTGCTTTCTGGGCAAGTGAATTGAACTGATCAGGACTCGCAGTTTTTAGTAGGCTCTCAAACTCACGAGCCACACTTTCTATCTGATATTTTGCAGCTTTTATTTCTCTTTGGATCCGTTGGGTCTCCTTTGCCTTGAGTGCTACCTCACGCTCATCCAAATCTTTTGCTTCATCAAGGATCTTCGTCCATAAAGTGAAAATAGGGTAAATAAGCACATCAATTATATGTATGAATCATCAACTTCTTTAAAAAGTGAATCCACATTCCAAATATCGGCGTTGAACTCTTTTTTGGAACAGGTGTGCATCCCCTGCTCTTTGAATGTGTGTGAGTGGAAGAGGAAACGAAGAAGAAGAAGAAGAAGAAGATGCAATTTTATTGAATTAGCCCATTCCAGATGATCAGTCTCCACCAATATCCAATATTTTAATGATGATCTGGTTTTCCCAAAAAACAAACAAATATAGCCCATGGGCCCCCCTAAACAAACCCAAAACAAATTCAACAATAACAAAACAAATTAATCATATATATATATATAAAAATGAGCCTCTAGTAGTAATGCCATGTGACAAGGCCTTCCTCTCTAAAGGACCTTGCCCACAAGGTGTGGATAAGCCTGATGTAAGGTGTGCAATTCTTCCCATGAAACATCATCCTCTGTTTGGCCAACCCACTGGATTAATACTTCAGTGACCACTGGAGTCCCCTGTTTTTTCATCTGCCTGGCTAGAATATTTAACAATTCAGGCTGGAAAACACCATGCTCATTGACTGTGGGAGTGTAGAGAGGAGAGAATTTGTGTTCCCCAGCTTAGGCTTTAGTTGTGAAACATGGGATACCGGATGAATCTGTGCTTGTGCAGGTAAGTCCAATTTATAGGCTACTTGCCTACGGAGAATCCTGTAGGGGCCATAGAATCGTGGGGATAACTTCAACGAATGTCTCAGAGAAGCAGACTGCTGTTGATAAGACCGCAAACCCGGGAACATCATTTGCCCAACCTCAAATTCCCTCTCAGTTCTTCTCAAGTCTGCATACTTCTTCATCCTTTGTTGTGCCTGATGCAGATTGTGTTTAAGGGAATCTAAAATCTGCTCCCTGGACTTAAAACCTCATCGATAGCTTCTACCTTGGTGGTTCCAAGAATGTAAGAAAGCAGTCCTGGAGGGGGAATTCCATATACAGCTTCAAAAGGGGTCATTTTTGTTGAAGCATGCCAGGTGGTATTATACCAAACTCAGCCCACAGAAGCCAAGATACCCACTCCCCAGGCCATTCTTGCACAAAACACCTCAAATAAATCTCTACACACTTATTAACAACTTCTGTTTGTCCATCCATTTGGGGGTGATAACTAGTACTAAACTGTAAGGTGGCTCCCTAAAGCTTGAATAACTCTCTCCAAAAAACGCTAGTAAAGATAGGAACTTGGTCTAAGACAATCAATGTAGGCATGCCATGTAGTTTAACAACATGTTGAACGAAAACTTGAGCTAGTTTAGCAGCTGTGTAGGGATGAGAGAGAGCAATGAAGTGACCATATTTAGATAGGCGGTCAACAACCACCCAAATTACTGATTTTCTGCAAGAGATGGGCAAGTCTTCAATGAAATCCATGGACACATCAGTCCATACTCTGTCCGGAATTGGAAGGGGCTGTAGCAGACCACTCGGGGATATATTCTCATACTTTGACCTCTGACAAATATCACACTCTGCTTGAGATCCTTTTTCATTCCCTTGCAGTAAAAATCACGCTTTGCTCTTTGCAATGTTTTCTCAAAACCCGAATGGCCTGCACATGGGTCACTGTGCACAAACTTCAAGATTTGTGCTTTTAAAGTAGGAGAACTATCAATATAGATTTTTCCTTTAAAATACAGCAAGCCATCCCTGAGAATAAACCGTGTTGAGCTCAGCTCCCCTTGTCTCCACTGATTTAGCAAGCTCTTTAACTACTCATCAATCTCATATTTCGCTTTAAGATCTTCTATCGATAATTAACTTCTTGACACCCAAACTGGCATTCGGACCTCTTTGCAAATAGCACATTCTTCCTTAAGAGTTCCAGTGTTGTCCTCAAATGATGCACATGACTCTCCAAGCTCTCGCTGAAAACCAATATGTCATCAAAAAAACTAAAATAAATTTTTCAAGATGAGGTTTAAAAACTTGATTCATAATGGAAGGTAGATGGAGCATTAATAAGACCAAATGACATTACTAGAAACTTATAGTGTCCCTCGTGAATAAGAAATGTAGTCTTATATGAATGTCTTTTTCTACTATTCTAATCTGGTGACCTTAAATCCAACTTAGAAAAGCACCTTGCTCCCCACAATTCATCTAGCAGTTCATCCACCACTGGTATCAGAAATTTATCCTTGATAGTTACTTGGTTCAGGACTCTATAATCTATGCACATCCTCCAACATCCGTCTGTTTTCCTTACAAGTAGTACTGGGGAAGAAAAAGAACTCTGGCTGTACCTAATTACCCCAAATTGCAGCAGTTAAGTCACTATTTTTTCTATTTGCACTTTCTGATAAAAGGGGTAGTGGTATGGCTTCACTGAAATTGATTGTGTTTCTTCCTTTAAATTAATTGCATGATCCTGGAATCTTGTAAGAGGCAGCCCTTTGGGTTCTTCAAAAACATCTGCAAATTCCACCAATAACCGTGCTATGGGATTCTTCTTATCATACCCAGGGTTATGCTCCAGTGTATGATGTTCCTTGTTGGGCTTAAGATGCAGCAAAATTCCCTTGGTCTCACACCCAATTAAGGAGAAGGATTCTCCGTCCTCTAATTTAACAACAGGGTTAGCAGCTAATCCCTTCAACACACAGGGTCTATCTCCATACTTGAACTGCATAGTGAGGTCAAGAAAATCCCACAGAACTGCTTGAGTGTTCTCAATCATTGAATACCTAAAGCATATAAATCAACAAGGAAAACATATCCTTGCAGCTGGATCTTCATGTTTGTACACTTGCCTGAACTCACAATCTCATTCCCATTGGCCACTCTTACTTTAATAACCTTATTCCCCTCCAGCTGGATATCGGTCTTCTTGACTAGTCCCCGATCACAGAAATTATGATTGCTTCCTAAATCGATTAGAATGATCACCTTTTGATTCCTCACCAACCCAATAAGCCTCATAGTTTTAGGGGTTGGATGCCCAATGATAGCGTGCAATGATATTTTAAGGAATTCTTCTAAGAAAAAATTGCCAAGGTCACCTGTATCATCTCCCCTGACTCTTCTTGTTGTTTCCTCTCTTTCCCTACAATATATTCAATCAAGAATAACCTTGGTGTAGTGCATACGTGGCCTCTACTCCACTTGGAGTCACATGTATAACATAGCCCCTTTTTCCACTTTCCATCATTTCAGTGTCTAAGATTTTTTTCATGGGAAGGACGGCTCTACCACTAGCTGGTGGATTGTTCTTGTCTTTATTGGTTATAATGTTCCCACTTCTAGGTTAAGAGGTGGAATTGTTTCGATCACCTCACCACTCCATGACTCTTATCTCGTCTCCCAAGCTCCTACTAACATTGTTAGAAGGAGTAGCATTCCATTGTGGTTTAGCATGCTTCCTAAGGTTGGACATGTAGTTCTCCTGGATTTTGGCCAATGAATACAATTCCATCAATGTTTTGGGTTTGAACATTTTGATGGCCAATCGGATTTCGTCTCGTAACTCTCCTATGAAGCAACTCGGTTTGTGAGCTTTCGGCAAATCAAACACCCTATTTGCAAGAATTTCAAACTGTCCTTTGTAATCCTCTAAGGACCCTCCTTGTTTCAATTTTGACAGTCTCCATTGGATCATCATATGAGCCCAAACCTAGTTTGCAGAGCTTCGACAAACTCCCTCCACGTAGAAAAAAAATGAGTTCTATGTAATTCTCCAAATTAAAGTTGTACCTTCCATATGGAATGAGACAATCTTCAACTTCCGAGCTTCCGTAGTACCATAGTAAGTAAAGAACTGTTCCTCCTTGGAACACCAGCTTGATGGATCATCCCTAGCAAATTGTGGAAACTCTAGCCTAATCGACGTCGTGTGAAACTCATCCTCTGAGAGCATTCTTTCTCCAAACCTCTCATGACATTCTCCAGTGGAAGCTGCTCCATTGAGGCTGTCGGTGGATCCGTGAAGTGATCCCTTCCCTCCCTGAACTGGAGCCTTCGTACTTACAAACTCCTTCACACAATTCAGCAATTGATCAAATTGTTCATCCAGCTTTGTTTCCAAGTATTCTTGTCGCTTGGTTATTTCTTGGAATAGATGACTTTGAAGCTTGAAATAATCTTGCAGTTGCTTCAAGTCCTTCCGTAGTTGCCCCAAATCGAAATCTTGCCGCATTGATCAAGTTTTCATAAGAAAACTTATTGGCTTTGATACCACTTGGAACAGGTGCACATCCCCTGTTCTTTGAATGTGTGTGAGTGGAAGAGAAAACGAAAAAGAAGAAGATGAAGATAAAGATGCAATTTTATTGAATTAGCCCACTCGAGATGGCCACTCTCCGCCAATATTCAATATTTCATGATGATTCGGTTTTCCCGAAAAACAAACTAATATAGTCCATGCCCCCCCCCCCCCCCCCCCCCCCCCCCCCCCAAACAAACCCAAAACAAACTCAACAATAACAAAACAAATTAACCATATATATAAAAAAAAATGAGCCTCTATTAGTAATGCCACGTGATATTTTTCATGCCCAAAAATAAAAAGTAAAATTGAAGGGACAACAAAAACTCAGAAACACGTAGCAACAATCCAGAAAATAAAACCATACCTCTCGATGCAGATCCACAATCTCTGAAAGAAGCGTTGCGGCCTCTGTTGCTTGAGTTTCCAATTTGTTTCTTTCTTGCATTAATGACTCGTACACTGAATTTTGGCGCTTTTCCTGCTTATCGGGCATTAACTTTTCTAGCCATGTCTTTGCGCGTTGAATTATATTCTTATCAAATCCGACCACTTTGGCAATATTTAAAGCATTAGAATCACCAGTGCTTCCCCAAAGAATCTGATAGGTTGGTTGTAAAGTCTCCTGAGAAAATCCCATTGCGGCATTCTGAAACTGAGCATCTTCCGCTTTCAGACGAGTTAAATCCATATAATGAGTGGTGACCACTGCTAATCTAATTTTTTCTTTAAGATACTGCAAGATGCTAGCAGAAAGAGCAATACCTTCAGAAGGGTCAGTTCCAGTACCTATTTCATCAATAAGGACCAATGACTCTTTAGAGGCCACTTCTGATATATTCACAATCCGTGATATATGCCCGCTAAAGGTTGAGAGATTCTGCTCCAAAGACTTCCATTGAAAAACAAGAGTTTCAGAAAAATGAAACATAATAGAGATTTTCTAGGCCAGAAACAAGATTGATAACTACCTGGTGATCTCCAATATCTGCCAATATAAGATCAAACCATGGAATTTTCGGGCAATGTTTAGCAGGCACATACATGCCAGCTTTCATCATCAGAGCAGCCACACCCAGAGTTTTCATGGAAGCAGTTTTGCCCCCTGTGTTGGGTCCTGATATCACTATCACCTTTGTTCTGCACTCAATTTTGAAGTCTATTGGCACAGGAAACTTAGATACGCTGGTACCCTTTCCAGTATTGCTTCCACTATTCCCACTATCAGAAAAACTCCTCAAAGAGGACTCCAAAAGCAGTGGATGTTGCATGCCTTCGACATCTACTAATAAAGAATTGACCCCATGATGTTTAGTGCATCCACAATCCTCTGAACAAAGAACAGGACAGACCGCATTCATCCAATGAGCATGAGCTGCTCTCGCAAAAGCAAGATCAACCTCTATAACCCTATCCAGCAAATACTTGATCTCTGTTTCTGATTTGGCTATTTCAGATGTAAGCAAACTCAAGATGACTAGTTCCTCAGCCCTTTCAGCATCTGAGAGCCTTACCTCCATATTATTCAGCTCCACAGCCTCTTCAGGTTCTATAAAATATGTTATTCCAGAGCTACTAAGGTTCAAAACTACGCCATGTGGAATCAATGATCTGTGGGAAGCCCTGACACCAACACACATCCTTGAGCGACGATTGGTGATCAGTGGTCGGTCCACTCCCCCAGCTTGAAAAATCTCAGTGGACACTCTCTTCAAAAGAGAGTCCAAATTGTCTATGTTCCTCTTCCTTTCTGACCTGATAATTTCCAAATCTTCGCTGGCTCTATCACGGATTGTTGAAACACTACAATCAATACAAAATCCTATTTTCCCCTCCAATTCCATCATGAAATTACAGTTCCTTAGTATTTCAAGCAGAGGTGAATACCTGCTTGGACGCAAGCAGATAGATTGGAGAATTTCAAAGTATCAGTGGAGTGGAATTTCATGCATCAGCTTCTGTATTCAATCTATCGGGAAAGGAATAACGAGCATCACACGTAAGATTTTTTTAAATATATTTTAAAAGCTTTAAATAAATTTATTTCTTGTAAAATCCATTGTTAATACAGGTGTATCTATCATCAATCATCATAACTTTACCTTTTCTCCAATTTGTCTCAATTAAAAAACAAAGCAAAACAAAACAAATACACTACCGGACCTCAGAGACCTTCACTTTAACTACTTACTAGTCCAATAATGTTTTCTGGGTTGCACTTCAAAAAGATTTTACGATCCACCTCAATAATTGAAACCTATTGGAGTCCGTCGTAAAATAATACACCACTCCATCCTAATTGCTGAACCCGAATAAGGCATAACACTTGTGATTTATTGTATCCAATCTGGTCTATCAAACATGGAATCGAGCCAGAATCAACTTTAACAGGACCTGATGAATTAATCTAGGAAACAGCATTTCCAGTTCAAAAATCAAAATCGGACAAGGAACAGATAATTGCATAGATCAAATTGGTCGAATCAAAACACCAAACACGTGAAATATTATTTAATAAGACAAACGCAAACCCCACCTTTCCCAGGACTGCCCTTCAGAAGCAACCTCCTCCAATTGCTCCAGCACGCGCCTCGCCGCTGCAAGAGTCCGCTTCACGGCGCAGAGCTCGTTGACGGTGCCCAATTGGCCTGAGACGGAAGAGCTGACAATCTCCGAGACGTCCTGGATTCCGGAGAAATCGAGGGGCGTAGGAAAGAGCGTCGCGGCAGTGGTCTGGCCGAGGAGCTTCCGGCTCTCGGAGGGGCTCCTGCCGAGGGCGAGGCCGTTGCTCCTGGCGGCGGCGGAGGCCGGGGCGGTGGAGGCGAAGGCGGCGACCTGGTTGCAGACGGAGCTCCATTCAAGGGCCTTCAGGGTTTCGTCCTGAAGGGTTTCGGAGAGGCTGGGTTGGCGGTGAGGGTAGTTGGAGCTGCTGTTGGTGAGGCAGGTGTGGAGGCGGGGAGGGCGAGGCCTCGTGACGGAGACGAAGCCGCCATGGGTGAGATGCAGCAGCATAGCATGGAGAATGTAGGATTTATTTATTATTTGAATTGTGGAATATACTGTCTGCGACATGTATTTTTATTTTTATTTTTAAAAAACATTTTTTTAGTAGATTCCATTAAGAAAATATTTTTATTATTAATCGAGCTTTCATCTATGAGGAATGCTGCTGCAGGCATATTGTATATTGTGTATATAAATTAAGTAGAGACATTTTCATTACTATTATTAGATTAATATTAAATTAAAAAATATATATTCATACACCAACAAGGAGACTTTGAAGCTAAATTATGTTTTAATGATTGGCCGATTAAAAAAAATTCATATGTTTATTTATAACCGACACGACACTTGTTCAGCCTCTATTAGGGTCTTCGTGAGTATGGCAAGACTAACTATTGAGTTAGAGCATCACACCCAAACGTACGGTCCTAGAATGAGGCCGGTAAAAAAAAATCTATAAGATAAATATAAAAAATTTAAGAAAAGATCTTAATATTTCCCTTAGAAGTAAATTATTAAAAATTTAAAGTAAATATAAAATTAAATTTAAATAATTCAATTCGCTTACAATTAAACAAACGCTATCATGTAATTATGTAAATTATTTTAATTTATACATCTTAATTAAGAAAATATTTAATTTTTATGTAATTATTTCAATTAAGATATAATTATGTAATTATATCTCTTCTTAACATTATATTGTAAATTAATATGTAAGATATGCATCAGTTTTTAATCTTTTATTTTTTTTTAAAGGAAACATGAATAATAACGTAAGGTTGTGATGTGCTGATGTACTGCGGAGCCGCGGAGCAGACACAGTGGGAGGCTAGGGGGGGTGGCTGGCCGCCTAGGTGCAGTGGAGCACAAAGGGGGACTGTCGGACTGGGGGGAGAGAGTTGCTGAGGTAGAGGCGTGGAGCAGAGGAAAGGGATTGGGGTCTAGCCCGCCTAGGAGTTGGGAGAGCCGGAGGAGCCGACCTCGGCAGAGCGAGAGGACTGGACTAGCCGTCTAGCCTGGGGAGAGCCGGAGGTCGGTGACCGGAGGCCCGGAGCGGAGCCGCTGAGGTGCGGAGCACAGGGGGAGAGCCGTCTAGGTGCAAGAGAGTCAGAGAGATGGTTGTCCGTGCTCTAGTGTCCAGATCCGTCCAACGCCGCGTGACGCGTAAGGGTTAGCATGAGGGCAGAGGGTTGACGTGAGGTGGAGGTAGTAACGCGAGAGTAATTCTCAAAAAATTTTTGGGGCCCCAATAAATTGGGGGCCTCAATCCGTTGCCTTAGGTTGTAAAAGCGCAGGGCCGATCCTGTCCACACCAGCTCTATCTTCTCTATCCCTATTTTGATGAATGAACAGTAAAAATTTAAAGATATTTACAAAATTACATACATTAGGTCCTCCATTTCTATCTCTGTATAATAAATTATAATTTTTTATTTTTTATTTAATACTTTTTTAATCTCATCTATTTATTATAATCAATTAAAAAAACACATATAACAAGAAATATATTAAACAAAATATTTGGAGGATGAATAGTAATCCTCCAAATATGGAGATTCTCTCTCCAATTTCTTAATTTATTCTCTAAATTTTAGAGTTTGAAAGACCAGATGTAGGATATTTTTTCCTAAAATTTAAAATTTTCTCTAAATTTTAGAGTTTGAAGGACCTAGTGTGGATGCTCTTAGAACATTAACACCAATTTTTTAATTATCTTTTTAAATTTTACATATTCAAATTATTTTTTATATTTATATAAATATATACCATGATAAATAATAAAAATTGAAATTAATATTTTATATTATTTTTTATTTAATAATAATTTTATATATTATTTTTTATTTAATAATAATTTTTTATATTTTAATATAAAACAAAAGTAAATATTATGAGAGGAGAGAGTTGAGAAATTTTTTTAATATATAATTTAATAATTATATGAGTTAAATAGTACTTCTCAATATATTGAAAAATAATATATAAATCATCTGAAAAAGTTAAATATAAGACATATATTATAATGATAATTTTTTAATTTTATTTTTTAAACATTAAAAAATAATTTTCTATATAAAATCTGCTACTAATATTTTTAGTTGAATAAATAACATGTACTTGTTAATGTAATATACTTACATTTGTTTAACAGGGTAAAATTGAAATCATAAAATCAATTCATAAAAATGAATTTTTTTAAAAGTTAATATATAATAATATAATATATCATAAATTATATAAAATCAATATTTTCAACCCGATTTCATAAGATTTCGATTTTACTACTAATTTTACTCTAAAATCATATGATTTTATGAATCGAATCAAGATTTCGACAAATATGACTACGAAGTGTCTATTATAATCTAAATTTTTCTATAAATATCTAAAGTCTATAAAAATTTTATATATTCACAAATTACGCCACCGTCGTTAAGGATCGTCACTGATGCATCTCCACGCCATCATCATCCATTACCAGGTTTCATTACTGCCTACCTCTGATATGAGTCACCACCAGTGAATATAAAGAAAGACTACCAGGTGATGGCTCTGTTTGGAGAACAACCTATTACAAAAGTTGAAAATTTCAAAATTAAGCAAGTTATTAATCAAGAACAAGTACAAAATAGAAGTAAAACATCGAGTGAAGAGGCAATAAATTAAACTTCCGGTGATGCAAGATTAAATATCTATTTAACTATAATTTTATTATGATAATTCACTGTAACAAAATTATATTTAAATGAAAACCTAATAAACACCATTGAATACTGCTCTAACGACTTAAATTAAAAGTTCTTACAATAAAATTTAGGATAAAACTTGCCTCCAACCCAGGTTAAAGAAAGTTTCTTCAACCTAATGACGTGACAACGGCTAAGGCTAATACATTAATTTCTTTCTCTCATTTTTTTCTTCATGCCTTTCTCTCCTCTGTCATCCATTACAGTACTTTATTTTAAAAAAATTATTGTTCTAATTGTGGCCTCCGTACTTTTGTGATTGTGCAGAACTTACCTCCCCGAACCCTCTTTTCCTTATTGCCATCCGAGCAACCTCTACTAATTTTGCCTTTGAAAATTCTGGTCACCCCTCTCTCCCTCAGTAACGGTTCTCTGTCTCTTCTTTTCCTCAGCTATTATAGGCCCTTGAAAAAAAAATTAATTAATAACCTATTTGAAAATGAAAATTCCATCAAAATCTAAAAATTCCAACCTATCTCTCATGGCCATCAAATCCATCGATCTCGATAACTTTGACGGCTAAATCGATGGCTTCCGCCGCGAGGCGAAGACCCTCTCCCTCCTTTCCCACCCCAACATCCTCGCAGCCCACCATCAGCCGCTTATGGGTAGTCATGCCCTTCATGTTTGTTAGCTCCCTCCAGTAAATCATCTCTGGCGCCTCCCTCGACAACCACACCAAGCTGGCCATCATTTTCGCCCTCAAGGAGACCCTCCACATCCTTAAGGTGTTGTAATGGCCAACAGGGGAGAGGGGGCACAAACGAAAGATAAAGAAAATAAGAAAAAGAAATTAATGTAAAATTTAAAAATTAACATGTGTAAGCTTAACTGCTGACATGTCACTGAATTGAAGAAACTTCCTCCAATCTGAGTTGGAGGCAAGTTTTATCCTAAAATTTATCCTCTCGTTTTCAATATAACATGACTCATATAATACTGCAATATTATAATTTTTTTATAACACTATTACTTAAAAGTCATACATTGAAGAACAATCATAAACTATAAAATCTCTCTAACTATTATTTTCCGTCCATTTTTGAGTGTAGGAGAATAGACTTTAATTCTTGTTCATTAAGATCAAAGCGTGTATTATTATTGTCATTGCCTTTCTGAATTTGTTTATAAAATGAATTCATGATTTTCATGCATACACTATAATTTCATTTTCATTTTGAAAAAATTAGTAAAATCTTTGCACTAGATGCGTAGATATTGCATGCAAATTGTGTTTTAGATTTATAATATTACAATATATATATATATATACACACACACACACACCCCTCCCTCACTCTCAATCGCCAAAACCTAAACCCACCAAAAATGAAAAAATCAACCTATCCTACCTATCACATACATTTTACCGACAAATATAACAACGACGGTTGAGAACAGCCAATTGAATATACATCCCTGTAAGGATCCGTATATGTGTTAGCATAACTTATAATCTATATTTGATGTTAAGAAAGTTATTTTGAGAATGTGGCCATTAATACGATCGTTTTGATAATATTTGGGCCTAATTTGAGGTCCAAAAGCCTCCAGGGTTTATTTAATAAATTTTGGGAGTTAAATTAAGAGTTAATAAGTGAAAATTTTAAATTTTGAAGGGCTTTTTGGAAATTATTAAGGAATAGAACGAATTTTAATTAAAAATAGGGTTTTGGGGTTTTATTATTTATTATAACTTTGTTTTGAGAAACCCTAGCCGTCGGAGGAGAGTTCTTAGTGTTCTTCGCGTTCTTCATCGTTCTTCGCTGATTTTAGACTGTTCTTGAGTTTAATCCCTTCGGAAGGCAAGAGGTAGGTGATTCTTGATTCCTCGTTATTCTATTGCACGAACACAAACTGTTAGAATATATATATATATATATATATATATATATATATACATAAACGTTTGGATATGTATGTATTTATATAAATATATTCATTTACGTGTATATACATATGGCTGGGCGATTGTTGCAGTGCAGCGTGATTCGACCGATTTCGAATCATTGGACGAGCTATTGCACCTGTTATCCCTTTTATCATATTCTAATTAGTTATTATTAATTTCTACCCGTACCAGGCCAGTTGGCCTGGTTTCTTCTGCGCGGCAACAACAGCACACCAGGCTGTCGAATGAGAGCCTGGTTAGCGTCTCCATGACGGGGGTGGCTGCCTATACGTTCCTGCCTCCACAATCCGTTTGATCCAATGTAGCACAAGGGTCTTGTTTTATTTTATTTAATTTTTTCTTAATCAGAAAAAGGGGGCATCTTTACATGCGTGGTTTCATGGCAGTGAAAGAAAAGGGGCATCTTTGTTTTAGTGTCAGATTTTTTTTAAAAAGGGGGGCTTAATTGATTATGGGAATTAAGTCGTGCGTGTCAATAGTTAGTACATGTGGGTAATAAATTCGTGCATTAAATCCATGCATTGTTATGAAGTCGTGTATGGTATTATATATGTGTGTTTTGATAATTATCAATATATATAGATAAATTTAATTTAATTTGATTTAATAGTAAAAATAACATATTCATTTACATCATTCCAATAGAAAGGTCAAACAAGAATTATGATATTGTTAGTTTAATAATGAAAATAATGTTTGGGTTTGATATTATAGTTTAATAATATGAAGTATTACTTGAAGCTTGATATTATTAATTTATCATCTAAAATATTGTTGGAGGCTTGACATTAATAGTTTGATATTAGAAACATTGTTTGTGGCTTGATATTTATAGTCTGACACTAGAAATATTGTTTGTAGTTCAATGTTAGAAATTTGGCATTTAAATGTTACTTGTACGTAGCTTAATATTACTTAACTGATATTTAAGGTGTTGGATGTTTGATGAATATTTATATATGTATGTATATCTATACATATTATTTGTGGTTAGCGCCGGATTGATGAATTAAATATTTTGTAAGGCTGTTGTATTAAATTTTGACTGTTGGAATATTATATTTATTGATTATATGTGGAATTGGTGGTAGAGTTGGTTGGGTTAATCGCAGGTCCCATATAGGGCTGGCAAGAGGCCACATGTCCCATATGTGGCTGGTTAACTAAGGTCCCATATGTGGCTGATTGTCATTAGGGACACCACAGGTCCCACACATGGCTATCTGGTAGTGACTGAGATTCTTGGAGTTGGTAGCGGGGATCCTGTGAATGGTTGGATTGCCGATGCAAACTTTTGATGGATGAAATGTAATGGGTGTGATGTTATATTTGGGATTGAATGTGAGCTTATTGTGATAGAATATGACACTACACTGGCACAAGCATACACTCATCATGTAAAATTAGGATTTCATGTTATAGGATGGTGAGGAGATGGAGATCACCTACTGGGCACTTGTGATCACTCCTACTTTGTTGACATGTTTCACGTATCGACCCATTCGCTAGAGGCTGATCCGAAGTTGATTGCTATTCATTTCACATTTTGTATAACTTGGTTTATGGATTTGGTATAACATAATTGTTTTATTATTTGAATATCCGAACGAGGGTCCGTGAACGTTGTATTGAAATTATAGCATGACTCTGTTATTAATAAATTATTTTCCTTAACTTCATAGCATGTGAGAATGTACAGGAATACCCCTGATGTATGAATGTACAGGTTTATCTCGGACATCACCCGATGTGTAGTCCATATCGGTGTTAGTCACCAACCCCTTGACCCTTCGGGTGAGGGCATAGGAAGTCACACTCTTAGTTCCGGTCCTTCCGAATTTGGGGGCGTGACAATCCCTAATAACAACTCCAAGAGGCTCTCTATTATTTACAAATAGAGAGTTAAATAATATTATATTATTACTTTTATTCTTTACATGTGAAGAATAAAAAATCTACTCTTTATTTATGAAGAGTAATAAAATAATTCTTCATTTAATATTATAATATCTTTTATCTTTTATCTTTCTTCATTGTCTTCACATGTATTAATTAAAAAAAATTAAAAAAAAATTATAATTATTTTAATTAAGATAGAAATAAAATAAAAATGATTGTTGGAATTGAAATTATAAATAAATAAAAATATTATTTAAATGTAAAAATAAAATAAAAAATCTCTTGAAGTTGCTCTAACCTTCACTTCAAATATAAACTACCTTGTTTAGCCTCCAATCAGAGTAAGATCAACAAAAAAACGCACCACAGTTAAATTCCTAATCATTTGGGAAAAAATAGTGCATTTTTATTTTGTTTTATTAAGTTTATTTTTAGATTAGCTCTGAGGATAAGTTCCCCACTGCAATGGAGACGTATTACAATACAAGAATCACCAATCTCACTCATCCCAGCGCCTGAGGATCAATCCACTTTCACCTGAACATTGCCCAGTGATTAATGAGCAGCTGTTGCTTTTAGGTAGATCCCTGGGATTTCCAAATTAAGAGTTACCAGCCATTGCAAGCCTTCATCCTGCAAGGATGGCAACGCCACAGGCAGCAGGGGCATGCTTCCCTTCAATGTAGATGAGGTTTCCTCTCACAAAAGTTGCTAAGACCTTCCCGGATAGTCGTCTCCCCATGTAGGGAGAGATGGCCTATACGTACACAGAAAAACAAAACAAAACCCAAAAAAAAAAAAAAAGGTCAAGGAAATTTGAACAGGTCCAAGTTTCAAAAATGATTCCAAACATTACTTTTTTTAGGCTATAGATGCCGCATGAAAAGTGAAAGCAAACAATGGAACCAAGTTAAGTACATAACACACAATCACAATACACCCCACAGAGAACCTACAGGATGCTTATGGTACAGTGGATGATCAGTGTTGAGGTCAAACTCCAAATCTGGATCCCATACCACAATATCTGCATGGTTTCCAGTAGCAATGGTACCCTGCGTATATCCAAATAAAACCCCCATTGAAATAGGCATACTATAGCAAAGGAAGTCTACTTGACTTTATGGTTCAGTCAAACTGTTGACAGGAGAAGTGCAGCAGAGACTGGATCAGCATGGGCATCTTTATGACTGCTTTTTAGTTGATCTTTTAGAAGGTAAGAATCATACTTTTAATTTTAGTCCAGCAAGTTTTGCAGGAATCTTACTCCACCATGAAGTTAACTGTTCGAAAGTAACTCCATATTTGCGCCCAAAAGACCATGTCACGGGAAGAACAAACTGCATGACATTTGGGAACCAAATATTAAGTATGTTAAAAAAGTATATTCAAATACATACACTTACCACACCACATGGCATGTCAATTTAAACATATTCCTTGTTCTAATTATCTATACATTAGATTTTAACAAATTATGATTATCAAGAATGATGTATAAAATAAACAAACAATCATTTTCTCTCCTTCCAGTGTAAATGACATTAAGATGATGAGCAGTTTCAAAAGGACTCCTCAATAGAGCAAGATCTCATCCCGTCAAAGTTTCACACCTACTTAGTTTAAGCATAACTGTAACACCAGAACACAGCCCTATGGAAATCAGAAATGTGTGCCAAGAGCCAACACTCATTCATTGATGGAAATAATAAACCAACCTGCAAAGATGAAATGCCACCCCAAGCTTTTAAAAAGTCACCTTCATGAAGGAGTTTAAGGTCTGGGGTTGTAGGTGAATGATCTGAACTTAACAAGTCTATGTGTCCTTCCTGGAATAGAAGTTGAATGAAATGACCACAAAAACAGAAATTGTGTTACAGAAGTCCTTCATGGATCTGTAAATTACCAACAAGGCCTCCCATAGTTTCTCCTTATTGGCAGTGTCACGGATAGGAGGAGCACACTTGAAACGTGTATCTCCATCCTGAATTTCTTCTGCTCCAAAAGCCAAGTAGTGGGGGCACGTTTCAACAGTGATGCTGTCACCTCTGCTTTTTGCTCCCTGCACCAAAAGAAGAAGGCGAGAATGATTAGTGTGATTCTAGATAGGCTTGGAAAGTTTCAAACTACGCAATAGTAATTACATTGGAACCAATCGTCAAATATATCAAATCAAACATGCTGTACCTTTATAAGGTCTAAGGAAGAACTTCCATCGGCTAAATGAACAATGTGAAGATGAGCACCTTCGGCAGGGCCACCAGGCCTTGTGTCCACTGTCACTGTCAACAAATCTCTAACAGCAGCCTCCTCCCTGGTTGACAGAATCAGTGATTGACAAGGCAAGGGAAAATATGGGCCCATTTGATTTTGCTCCAGTTCTCAGTTTCTTACTCTCAGTTTCTATTTTTTACAGAATGGAAACCTATATTGAATTTGAATTTTTTCTCATTCCCAAATATCATGGATCGGGAACACAAATCTTTGAAAAGTTGGAATCGGAAAAAATAGTGTTCCTGCTTTTTCTGGGATCATTCCAAACACCATCTGCATCCAAGTCTATCGTCACCATCATCCACATCTGGACCATTGCAGATGCAAAACTGGGAACATAAAAATAGCATTCCTGCTCTTTCTATGATTTTTCCAAAACTTCATCCCCATCAATGTCTATTGTCACCACCATCCTCATCTACACCCAACTGTCCTCCCTCCATCCATGGCCATGACACTGCAAGCCATCGACATCGCCGCATCTGGACCACAACTGAAGATGCACGGCAAACCAATGGTGGTCTGCTCCCTGTGGTTGAAGACACTACAAACCAATGGTGGTCCTTGATTGACCCACATCTGCCGGGCTTCTCACCAACAGCCACCTCTTCCAATTCCCCCCCCCCCCCCCCAAAAAAAAGGGCTGACAACGACGACAGTGCTGCAATCCAACGATGCATTGCCCATGGCCAACAATGACAGTCTTCCATCAATCCACAGCCGGTGATGTTACAAGCCTATGGCGGAAGATCTAGATCCACGACTTACAACACCAGATTTGGATCCCATGACCAATGATGACAACACAACGCCCCCCCCAAAAAAAAAAAAAAAAAAAAAAAAACCGACCAAGCTTTATTTATTTTTTTAGAACATAACATCATATTAGAAACGAGATCTTATTGTGGCAGCTAGAATTGAGAATGGTGCCTAAAGAACCATATTTATATTATGGATATGTTCGTTTGAAAGCCATTGTACTATATCGGTCAAGACATTTCCATGTTATCTCTCAGCTCTCCTAGAAAGGAATATATTTGGGCAATCATTAACAAAAAAAGAAAAATGCAAAACAAAATCTTACCATGATGGAGGCCTACTCATGAGATATTTCGAATATAATCGTGCTTCATCACTATCACCATTCAGTTCTGAGTGTTTGTCAGAAGCTTGCTGTACTTCTGCATGTACCAATAAAGGTCTCCTGTATTTTGCTAGCACAGCTAACCCTTCCTATTAAGGCAAGTAATTAAAAGCCATCAGAGAAACAAAATTTTAGGTCTTTCAAAAGAAGGAAACAAATGGGAGAAGGATTGTGTTAACTGAAGATTAAGATTAAGATTCTTGTGAATTAAGTCAAAAGGGGACATGCAATTGCAACCAAATGAAATATATGTTGAAAGGAGTTACCTAAGCGGCTGAGCAGCTATTTTATGCATAAATTTGGGGAAATTAAATAAAATGAAATGCTGAAATTCAACATTGAAGCAATATTAATTTGGAACACTAAAAGTATACCACAGATACAAAAGAAAAAACAAATTTGAACCAAAGAATTGGACTTAATATCATATCACAAACCTTAATATGACTGGCATTTGTCATGGGAAAGTCATTGATCCCTGAAGGACACATAAAAGACTGCAAAACATGACCAAAAAACAAAGAATAAAATTGAGAGAACAATATGGAAATGGATGCCTGTACATGTTTGCCCGTACGCTCTGGTCTGTTCTGGCATAAGTTTGATTCTATCCTACTTCAAAATAATATTATTAACATTAATCCAGACAAATCCATCAAAAAGTACCTTCAAGCCAAGAGCACCAGCATCCAGAAGATTCTTTAACTCGCTTGCATTGAAAGCATTTTCAGGAACCAAACCTCCCCAAAAACCTTTTAATGCAGGGAGCATCAGATAACAGGAAACCTGAAATTTTTATATCCTAATGCATGGCTACAAATATAGCAACAGTGGCGAGATTATACCAACATCAACAAAGATTTTCTCCTTAGCAGCCGCTATCTGTTATGGAGGCAAGGGGAAATCAGAGGCCTATATCTATAATTACTAAAAAGATAAAGCCACAATAAATTTATCGAGAGGGAAAACATGAAATTTTTCTAGTCAAAGTAAAGCTATAGATCGAGCAGACTTTATGTTCTACTGGGATGGGAAAGACTAAAACCTTTGAATGTTAAAAAGTGCAGTGCAATGGAATATGACTCAATCCTTCATACCTTGAGTTCCAGAGTTTCTTTAGACACGGTGGATGGAAAACTATTCAGAGGCATGTCAATCAATGTTGTTATGCCACCTGTAAAACCACAATTACACCAATTAAAAACTCAGTATGGGAATCTATGCATCGGGAGAGGAAAAAGTGTATATGCATATGAGAGAGCATGTCACAAAAAGGAAACCAAAATATAAAATAAACGATGAACAACTGAAGCAACAGATTCAAACTGAACCATGACTCATTTGTTGCAGACCTTAAGAGCTATTATGTTCAGGGATTTTTTTTATGACCGAGGAAAACCTTATGCCAGTAGCTGACCGACTCCTGAATGAGACCAAACCTAAGGTGTGTGTGCCCCTTAAACGCTCCCATGCACAGATAAAGAATTCTGGGTTTTATGCGCAGGGTGAGATTTGAACCGGAGACCTTAGGCTCCGCCGAATTTCCTAAATTAAAGCCATTCCCGCCTCAACCAACTGCACTACCCCGTGAGGGAAAATGTTCAGGGATTTTAAGAAGCATTAAGAGATCCAATTTGTAAAAAGGCAGAAGATTGAATACCAGCAGCTGCTGCTTTAGTACCCGAAGGAAATCCTTCCCATTCAGCTCTTCCAGGATCATCAAGATGTGCATGCCTGCCAAGGACATTATTTCAAACATGTACATAACATATTTTTTTCCCTTAAACATAATCCAGTCAGCATATCCGTATCAATTCTTGATAATGGAAGTTGATCTATCAACTGCAGAAATTTTCAGTAATTTATAATTTGCTGTGAATTATTGTTGAATACATTTTAGATTATGTATTATTCCATGGATTTCAAATTTAGTTCATGAAATAACTCACTAGCTAGAAGAAATTGATGGAATGAATTAATGACAGGAATGGAGCCCAAATGCAGCTTAAATTTTCATTTCCCACCTTTCCTCATATGTTAATTTCATGCACCTCCCTACTATTAGTATATGAGTAGTTCTCTCAACATTTTCACTTCCAAATGATTCATATTAATGAAATACCCTGTGAAGAAGCAAACCACGAGGACAGACTTTCACATCTTACACATCAATTAATCCTGGCATGACGACAGCGTCACCATACTCAACAACATGTCCAGTTCTTGCATTCCCAAGCCAGTTCTCCTCGTTCACTACTGATATGATGTTTCCTCCCATTACCTCAACTGCCCATTTCCATGCCGAATATTAAAGAATGAAATAAAGAAAGAAAAGAAGGAAGAAAGAAAGAATTACAGTTCTTTGGGCTATAGTCTCATAATCATAATAACAACCGATAACAAGAATCTATGTTGATAACAACAACAATTCAGGGTATCTAAATGGCAGTGAATAGTGATTGTGTCATTATTATATATTAAACTATTTTGATGAATTATGGGTCTTCCAATGTTTTTTGTATGGTGTTTCATCTCACCTCTCATTAATCATTATAAATCTCACTTCTACAAAAAATGAGAATTTTAAAATACAACTATTTAATGTCAATATTTACCTGTTTTCTATAACTAAATATGATAAATAAGGCTTTGCATACACACTTCCAGGACATGGGAAAAAAGGAAGCTAAGGCTTGCAAACAAACCTGCACCAGAAATCACACCTTGTAGTGTGACGATGCGCCTGCTGGTTATCCAATAGTGGTCATGAGGAAGAAGGCTGCACTCACTGCGCTGAAGCTGTTAACACCCATAATTTTTAATCATCACTTTAATTTGCTGGTCACTTCATATGAAGGATTTTTAAAAAAAATGCAATTCCTAGTTTGTGGTCACTTCGTGATTTCAACAACTCGTTGAATACGACTTTACAATTGGCAAACGTATGTTCTTGAACTTCACATCATAATAAGTTAATAACACAAACCAAAACAAAAACTGACAACTTTACGGACATTAGAGGTTGCAGCTCATTCCATTATCATAACAGCACACCAATCAACTTTCAACTACCAATAACTGATTATAAAAGTTTTTAATTGATGGGGAGAGATGCGACGATCAAACCTTGAGAGGGGTTCTGGGGTAGAGGAAAATCAAGGATGCCAGCAACGCCAGCGCAGAGACCAGCTTCGATCCCAGCAACTCCATCTCTGATAAACCAACCCACAGTTTCTCAGTGAAAAGTGCCCAAAAAGCTACATAGGACAAACATGTGTATCTGCGGGCTGCTGGAGAGGGTCGTCCAATGGGGCGGGTTTGGGTCGGATAAAATCATATTCCAATTTTTTTTCGAATGTGAATATGCTGATGCGAAATCAATCTCATTAGGAAAATCGAGGATACCCTGTAAATCTATTATATTACATTTGTGATAGGTAGGTTATCCATTTTGAATTCGTCTTAAATTGTTATAATGCTTGTTTCAAGCTCACTCTAAATCTATGGCTTAGTTTGGTAATGTTGTACTCTTAGAAAATAAGTTTTAATAAAATATAATTTTAAAAGTACTTTTAATTTTTTAATTTTTAAAAGTATTTGATAAATTAAAAATAAAAATACATAAAAATATAAAAGAAATAATTTAAAAAATTATTCTTTTTTATTTTATTATAATTTAAAAAAAAAAATCCCCTCTCCCATTCCCACCCCCGCTGCCCCCTTCTCTCAGCCCCCCACACCCCGCCGGCCACTACCACCACCACCGTCTAGCCCCAAACCTCGCCGCCCTCTGCTCCCCATCCCCGCCCCCGCCAGCCCTAACCCCCCCTCCATCCCCACCTCCTCGCCAGCCTCAACTCCCGCCGCCGATTTGCTCCCTAGAGCCTCGGCTTCTGCACCTCTTTCACCCCCGATCTTCAGCCCCATCGTCCCAACCAACCTCGCCGCCCTCTGCTCACGGTGGGTCATCTCGCCAACAGCGCCACGGCCACAAGCGAGAACACGAAGAGAGTGGCGATGGAGAGGAGCTTGGCAAGGACGTCGAGGCTGGTGAATAAGGCCATCGATCTGGGTCCAGGTGCTGGTAGGCCATCGATCTGCTCCCCATCCCCAACCTTGCCGCACTGCTCTCCATCCCCGCCGTCTGCTCCCCATCTCTACCCCCGTCATTGTATGGCATGCTAAGATTAAAGGATTAAATTGGTATTTAAATTTTTTTAAAAAGTAGCTTGTAGAATAAATCTTTAAATCGCTTCTGCTTTTGGATAAAAAAAATAAAAATTTATTTTATAAGTATTTTTTTAAATTTACCAAACAGATTTTGCTGCTTCTACTTATAAAATAAGCAAAAGCAACCTCCCAACAACAATGCCAAACTAGCCCTATGCTAATTTTCATTAGGGGCAGGGCAGGGTGAGTATCCAATATAACCTATCTTATTGTCATTCCTACGCCTGAGAATCATGTTAGGCCCAAAAAGAAAACTGTTCGACCACTTCGTTACTTTAGAACATTTTTTTAAGTTATAATTAATAATATATATGTCGCAAACACAGGGTAATGGTATAAAATTTGTTTATAATAAAAATTTAAATAATTTTTAAAAAATCGTATAATTTATTTACTACTATTATAGTTAACAACATCTTCATTATTATTAGCACTTTAAGATAGTAAGCCATAAATTACTAATGAAATTTAAATCTTAATAAAAAATAAAAGCATAGTTATATATACTAGAGCTTATTGATTGTAATTATATATACCAGAGTGACGAAATAAGAGCGTAACTTTTTTTTATAGACGAAAAGCTCACATGGCGATGCATGCGGTGGCACCACATGCACGGCACCATGCACCACGCACCATGACCACGTGCACAATGTAACGTGTGCGGCTTGATGAAAAATCCAAATTATTATTATTTTGTTATTTAGATTAATTATTATTATTTTTTTCAATTTTTATAGTTTTATTTTTTAAAATACTATTTTTAAAACACAATTTTTATCCTTAAATAAAAATTATTTTAAAAAATTATAATTTAACACGAACTTCAATAAATATTCAAAATCATCTAAACAAAAGATAGAAACAAAAATACCTACCAAACTCTAACGTTTCTATACTTTGTAGAAAAATGATGATTTCTTAGCATTTCTTTTCTAAGGAATTGACCATGACCAATTAAATTTAATTAATTAATATCTTAAAGTTTAAAAATTTAATAAAATTTATAATCAAACACAAATGATTTATAACTAATATATTCGATATAAATAAATTTATTAAAAATTTTAGATAATATAGTACTAATGCGCTAACCAAATATTGGTATGGTCTTTTATTAATGATGACGAGTAGTTTGTCAACTTCTTTATCTACAATACAATTATACAAAATGCTGATTTGTGTTCGTTTTAACCGAACAACCGGAGGGGTTGCTCTCTTTTTCTTTAAAAAAATAATCTTGAAATGTCGGTTGACCAATTTTTTCCGTAGTATATGATTGATACAAAAAGGCGTTGGCCCACGGAAACTCGCATATCCCAATCGTGCGTGCTCGCTCGTCGTCGCCCCAGCGACCAACGCCTAGCATTGTCCATATAATCCGCAGCATCCCAATGGATCACTCGGGTGGTGTCCGACGCCCACATTTCTAGCGACACGAGAAAGTGCGAGAATTTTCACAGAGAGCGCGAGAAAGTGAGAGGCAGATCTGCTGAAGAAGGATGATCCCGCATCAGTGGGCGCCTCCGTGTGGAAATCATTGCACCCACAAATACGCTGCTCTTACGCAGATTCCATGTAAACCCCTCGCACCCGTTACATCAATGCTACATGGGATCTGTAATTTTCTGATTCGCCACGGGATCGACGCTATCTTCGCCGCTTATGGCTTCAATTGTTGATGTTTTATTCATTAATCTGATTGCACATTCGTGGGTTTGTTGTAATGTAGCCCCAATACTTGTTACAGATTCACGCCCCTGTTAATTTTGGCTTGGCTTGGGCATGTGAGGCCTATTTTACCCATTTAGGTTATGACTTGAGAAGTAATTTGATGGCCATTTGTGGGATTCGTGTTTGTTTTGCTTACAGTTCATATTAGTCTGGAGGTCTATTTAAACAGTGCAGTGATGCCAGTTGGACCACAATGACAAATTTGTTTCCAATCCTGCAGGGAGAGTGTTTTGCAAAAAGGGGTGCGACGCAGATGGAGAGACATGGGAGGATTGTAAGTATTAACCCTCTGTCTAATTAATTTTGTTAGGATTGAAGTTGCTGTTTGGAAGTTGGGGTGGCATTTTAGTATTGATCCATAACGTTAGACTTGTGCCTGGGCATCTATAATTTTTTAATTAATAATTTGGTATTTTATTTATTTTAATTGGTAATCAGTTGGTCCATATCTCTGATGTTACTTATTGACAAGCTCTTCTGCAGCTGCTTGTAAGATTTAGTTGATTTGATTATGTTATATCCAGGCTTGGGGGAGTGCAATGAGATATGCTATAAGGATCCCGTTTTGAAGGATCAGCAATGGAGTGCTTACATTGATCGTTCTCCTGGGGCTGCTCTTTACTCAGAGGTTTCCTTGTTTCTAATTATGGTTTTTTTTTTGTGCTAATTGCCACACTGCCCTTGTGGATTTTGTCTATTGTTGATGGATACATGCAGGGTGATGCTGTTTAGTCTTCATGTTCTGCCATGTAATTGATTCCTCGTTGTCCTTTGTCTTAGCTCTTGGGATATTATTTATTATCTTGTTGTGTTGCTAGTTTCCAACTATGTAAATAAACAATTTCCTCTTACTTCACTCGACAAAGCTGATTCTAAAACAGTTACATGTGATATTTTGAAATTTAAAACATCAATGGTATTGGATTCATCAAATGCTTTTCTAAATTGTGTACACATGATACAATATTAATTACATATGGCTATAAAGTGTCCTTAGTAAATTTTGCATTTTATCAATATGCGTTTGAGATAAAAACCTTAGTAAATTTTGCATTTTACTCCATTGGTTCTTTAAATAAATGTGTATTTCAAGGACATTTTATAGCAATGTGTGATTAATATTATGTCATATATGTACAATTTAGAAAAGCATTTGGTGAATCTAATATCAGTGCTCTAAGAGCATCTACAATAAGTTTAGTATAATTAAACTTTATTTAAATTAGAAAAAATATATAAATTTATCAAAAAATCATTTAAATCAAGTTCCCTAAAATAAGATATATGGATAAAAAATGAATAGTAAATCTCTATATCTAGGAATTTACTATTTATCCTTAAATGCTTTTCTTATAATTTTTTAATATATATTATTATATTCGTAAATTTTTAATTGGTTATAAACTTATAATAAATGAAAGGAAAAGAAAGAAAATAATAAAAAATAAATTAAGAAATAAATATATATATAAATCGATAATGAAATATTTGATGTTTTTGAAAAATAAGTAAATTTTAAGGAATATATACTATTTATCCTCAAAATAAAAATGAGGATGCCAAATCAAATGTGGATGCTCTAACGCTAAATTATTTAATTGGAGAGGCGAAAGTTTTTCTGGATATCTGAAGCCTGAGCTGATTGAATATTGGAATCTTGCTGCTGTCCTCTTGGTTTTAGCTGTGTAGTTACACAACCTCCAGAAGCTTAAAAAAACTCATAAAGTTGATACCATTCATGGAGCACCTTGATGTTCATCTTTTAAATGATTTTTTTTTGTAGTCTCTCTCTCATATATGCACACATAAAGGGAAATCAACATATGTGCATTTGAGATTCAAAATTGGGAAAATAAATGCCATTTTGAAGGTATAGTGTTGTTCATAATTGTCTTTTGCATGCTTTTCATCTGGTTAATACAGTTGTGAAATTTGAGCTCGTTTCAGCAAATTGTGGTTACGTTTAAAGGAATGCATATAGATTGGAGTAGAGTACCTATACTAATATGGGTGTTGTTCTTGTGTGATTAGTTCTTTCGTTAATTTTATTTTCTGCACACAGGGATGTTTCAATGCTTGTGTATCTGGCTGTGGTTACAAGGTCAGTTTATGTTGCATTAATTAAGTTTTTGCTTGCTGTGACCTGGTTTCTTCTTCACATGGTTGTGCCTACTGTTGGAAGATGAGTCAATTGTATCAGATAATAAATGCAATTTCTTAGAGGTGTGACAATATGACATGAACACTGCACTTAAGTTTTTTGAGAACCATATATATATATGCGAGAAACATTAATCCTCATGCCTGAATATATATATATATATCTATGTTATGGATTTATAGTAGAAAGATATATTAGAAGGTTTGTATTTCTTAAAATAACTGCTCCACCCATATAAGAACTAAGGCCTGTGATTCCAAAATAGTATGTAAGTATATAATATTCTTAACGTATCTTGGTTCATGACTCATTATTATTTGTCAATTTTACGGATTTTTTTGATTTAATGCAGTTCGATATGAAATCGGATGTAGTTGGTCAAGTTCGTCCAAAGAGGCCACCAAAGCCATTACCTTCTACTAAGAAAGAGCCTGCCACCACTGTTGGATCCATTGTCACCTCAGATGATGTGCCTTGCACCTCGGCATAGTGAAGTGAAAAATAATTTTACAGCATCTCCTAATTTTTTAAGAAATTCTGCAAGCTCACTAATTTAGGAAACTCCCTAGAGTGCAGCATTCTGGTTCATATCAGTTGGTTAAGAATTTAGGCCATTTTTGTTGCTTCTTTTTTCACCCACTTGTTTTTTACGGTTTAGAATCGTTTTGTACACTATATAACATTTCAGCAAAAGACATCTACCTCTAGTAACACTAATAGCCTTCCTTTCCCGCTTACTACGTTAAGAGGAAAGAAATTTAGGGTATTACTTTGGAAATCTTATAGCTCAAGTAAGTGTAAATTCATTCTCTTCATCTATCAGGTTTTTAAAGGTTTTCTGGATTTTTTTTACTCTCGTTACATGCTGCTGTCCCTCATGTTACACTCTCCCTTGTCGCACAACCCCCACACCCGGGGCCTCGGATCCCTCTCTTCCACCTCCGCCCCTGCACACGTCTCTCCCATAGTTGCTCACCTTGCACACCTCTCTTGCTGCTGCCCATGCGTTGTTGCTTGGTTAGGCCATTGGGGTTTCCGGTGACGAGCTTTCCGACCAAGGGGATGAGGAGGCAGCAGTAGATCATGGTCTAAAGGAGGATGCTGTATATGTTGAATCCCCAACACCTTGCATTTCGAGTCCATCGCCCAGGTTTGGGCCGTGAACGTCCATCGAAAAGTGTGGGGCGTAGAATGGGAAGTAAGGGGTGGAGCATGTAGGATAGATGTTACTTGGAATTGGACCGTGATGCCATGGATGCTCCATTATTGAGTTTGAGTTCCATCTGATTCCCCGAAAAAGACAAATAATAGAGTTATGGGAGAAGTGGTGATTAGGCAAATTAGGTTATGGTAAAATTGAGAAAGAGGGGAGATGAGGTTATTTTTGTAATCATGTTAATTCATTACTTTTCATTTTCATGTGTTTCAAATGTAGTTAAGGTAATAAAAATTTTCATTATGTTTTTCATTTTAGTTTCATTCTTATGATAATTTTATTCTCCCAATATGATTTCTGCATAACAAACATAGCATAAGGCTTAGTATACATGAAAAGAAAGGAAATGACTTTTGTTTCTTTTATTTCTTGTGTTTGGTATGCTAATAGTAAGGAAATTAATCATTTCTTGAGAATCTTATATCTGGGTAAATCGATTCTCTTGACATACTAGGTGTACAAAGGTTTTCCTGCATAAGAATTTTTTTTTATTTATTTTGTTTTTTGTTTTTTCCCTAAACACCATCTTCATATCCAAACACCATCACGCTGGAACTCTAGCGATGAGACATCGATGTAGACTTAGGATTTCTTATTATAGGATGGTGAGGAGATGAAGATCACCTACTGGGCATTTGTGCTCACTCCTACTTTGTTGACATGTTTCAGGTATCGACTTATTCGTTAGAGGCTGGACCGAAGTTACTTGTTATTTAACTAACATTTTGTAAAACTTGGATTATGGATTTGTATAATATAATTTGTTTATTTATTTGAATTATCCGGACGAGGGTCCGTGAAAGTTGTATTAAATTTGTACTAAGAATTTATATGTACATAAATTATTTTAATATGTGTTGGATATTTATGGAAAAGGAATGAAAGCATCACTGTACCATATTTATCGACCAAGTCTTATGTTGAATTTCATCATTTAGTGCAATTCTACCTCTGTTGTAGTTTTGTACAGGATATAGTTGGCCACTAATCCCCTCGACCCCTCGGGTGTGGGCGTGAGGACGTCGCGTTCCTAGTTTTGTTGTCTTCAGAATTTGGGGGCGTGACATGTGGGCTCCATTTGCGCCTGTGTGGATCCTACTGGAACTCGAGCGCCGAAAAATCCGAAACTGGACACGTTCGATCGTGGCAATCTCCTGAACTCGGATATGCCCTCAGAATTCCTAAACGATGATCTGAATCACTTATTCTGGCTTGAATAGTGATTTTGAGTCGATCTAGCAATCCGGGCTTTTATTGATTTCGAACTTGAATCAAACTAGACCGATTGCTTTGTGTAGTTCCACTGAACTACTGGACCTACCAAATACACTATTGTGTGACCCTCTAGGTTCCCTTCCTTGATGGCTATGGTCCCACCATAGTCCGTGAACGTTGTCTAGCAACACGACACGGCGACCAAAAAGGATGAGATATATCGTATAAGTCGACAGCCTCCTACAAACGCTCATTGTGTATTTTAATCCTTTTGTCTCAAACATCGCAACAAGCGGAATGCATACCTATGCCATCAGTCCTATTGCTTGTTATATTTTTCTTTGACTTTCTGATGGACTTGTCTGGAACACCATGGCCATGGATTTCAAAGATCTGACACTACCATCAAGTCAAAGGGCCAACGATGTCATCTTCCATAACTTGGAAGGGACAAATCCTTTTTTGACCCATCTGTTATTGTCATACCAGTCATGACATACCTAACACAAGCTACCTCGCCACGAGCATCTATGTCATGGTTTTCATCATGTATCAAAGTATGTGATTCGTGGTATACAATAATAATGGTCTCAAGTCAAAGGACCAATACACACGTCTATAGATGAGAACGATCAATGGCATCTTGATGTGCCGTTCTCATTAACGGGTCAGTCCTCATGATCTCCCAAACTTGGAGATCACCAAGTGCGAACACTATGAGAAAGTGTCTCAATGCTTATGAGCCCCCAACACCTGATAGTCAGACATCTTCTGTGTCCAATCAGAAAGATGTATCTAGACCATAGGACATATAGTTTAAGATATTGTCATAACATCCAATAGGTTCTCATTATAGCGGGGACTGCTATAACCGATTGATACGACAATATACTATGGACATTATCGTGTATGTGAACGCGAAAGTATAATAAACATACACTGATAAATATATAAACACATAATGTGTAATACAACGAAATCCCAAGATATACATGTACAGTGGTTAGGTCTAGGGCACCCAATCCAACACCCTTTAGATCTCAAGCTCTCTCCTCAACCTTATTGCAGCAATCTCAATCTTGATCAAATTGGAAGGGACAATACCCACAAGGGTATCCCTGTTCTAGGTTGAACAAAAGGCCCTCAAGCATAATTCTGTAGAAGTACATCTAGGGAGCGTGCTCAGCTAAACGAAGATTCAAGCGACCGGGCAACTATCATCCCTGGCAACAAGAAAAACAAGATTACCTCAAGAGGCATATAGTAAGAATCCAAAAAAACTCCCACACAAATCAATACTTTTTCCCACACACGAACCTGAATTGACGCAGAAGTGCCGAAAACACCAAATCGATCTAAAGAACTATGCATTGTTGATCACACAACAGACGGAAGAGTGGATGGTCTCTCTAAGTTACAGAGACTGATAGCTCTCCTCTAGAATGATGGTGATTTGTTGAGCTTCAAAGCTCGGATCGAAAGTGAGGGTGAGAGGTGGTGGCAACAAAGCAATGGAGGAAGCGAGGCGGCGAAGGTAATAACGAGCCATGAAATCTTGGTATATACAGTGAACGTAATAACAAGTTACCTATTTTAGGGAGTAATTTAAAGAGCATATTGGAGGAGCTACAATGTGCATTTAACTCCCTATAATAAGTTAGAGAGCCAAATAAGGAGAGGGTAAAAATGCTATAAAAGAATTAGAGAGGATAGAGAAAGTTTGCTAAGTATGACAACATAGTATAAATTAAACATAGGATCTAAAAAGCATAATGACAAACTTAAACATTTATAACAAGAGACCTTAAAGCTCAACAAGTGTCTTTTGAGGAAGTAACAGGTACCCTTTAAGCCAAGAGGTTACTTTCGAGTAAACAAATCACCTTTGAAGCAAACATTGATCACCGTCAACAAAGCTTAACAGAGAACTTTCAAACAACAAGTGACCTTCTAGATGACTCTCAAGATAACTAAATGCTTAAAGCCAATAGAATATATTTTAAGTAATAGGTAAACTTGATGGCAGAGCTAAGAAGAGGGTCCTTTAAGTAACAAACAACTCTATAACATTCAAGAAACTGCTGAGCCATAATATCCATCCTAGTAGGGGCGGCGCTACGTAGCGCCGAGGGTGTGCAATTACACACCTTGCCCCCGTGGAATTTATTTTTTATAGTAATAATTAATTAAAAATACACTTACACACCCTAAATTAGTTGCCGCACACCCTAAGTTTTTCTCTTCATCACATTACGTGTGAGAACTCCAACTCTTCGAGCCGCTCAACCCTAATGACCACTATTGCCGCGCCGCCTGCGCCCAACGCTTGCCGCCCGCCGCGCCACCTACGCTAGCCACCATCGACGATCCAATGCCTGCCGCACCAGCCACCATCAACCGATCGATGCTCCAACGCCCACCGCTCGTGCCTCGCTGCTCGTCGCTCGCCGCCTCGCCATCACCTCCCCCAGCACGTCGCTCGGCGCCCGCTGCAACACCGGCAACTGCCGCCCTCACCCTCAGCCTCAGGCCCTGCCCCTCACTTCAACTGTTCAATGCTCACACTCCAGCGCCAGCCACTGCTCGCTGCCGCTCACTGAAACACTGGAACTCACTGGCCCACCGCCCATCGAAGCGTGCCGTTCACAGATCTGCCCATTTTCAAAATTTTAATTGGATTTTAATTTAAAAATTTTTTAAACTCATAAATATTGATTGATGTTTGTAGTGTTTAATGTATGGCTCATTTGTGGATAAATGCATAAATATTAGTATTTGATGTTTGTAGGGTTTTAATTTAGAAAATTTTAAAATGCATAATTTTTAGCTGCTGCTAGTAATAGATAAAGTTGACTTCAACAATCTTTATTCGAATCCCAGACTACAAAACACGACATCTTATTTTCCTAAAGATCAAAATATAACAAGAGCATATGTTGAACACCCTGAAAATAAATTCTAGAGTCGCCCCACCATCCTAGAAGAACATAACGTTTGCTCAAATATGCAAGTCATTGCATAATTAATATAAGATATTCTGAAGAAGAAAATTATATTGTCTCATGGCGTGTCACCATTAACCATGCCATAGATACACAAATCTCAAAAACAACCAAAGACATTAATGAAGAAAATGATCCATCATTAAAGAACATAATATTAAGGAGATCAATGGCCATGTCATTTATAGAAAGTGGTGTCTACAAGTCATATAAGTCAAGACAAACCAGATGGGACAAAGGAAAAATATAACAGCCTAATAACAACATTTATGAGACAGCCTTCTTGGACCATGAACACTAATATTTCCAAGAATATTTTAACAGCTATCGATCTTCAAGAAATGCGTTGATCAACACAACAAGGAGAATAGAATTAGTTATGGAAGGATCCAGTATTTAGAGACAGCATTTCAAGGAGATCAAGAAAATTAACCGAGGGAAAATTAACAAGGTTGGATTAGACCTAATTAGGAAAGAAACTAATTGAGGTAATAAATAGTAATTACAGCTCATTTGAGTAGTTATACTATCAATTCTACTATGTATTCTATTTATTTATCTATCTCTATGTATAGTATGTGTGCATGTGTGTATTAAACTATTTCTATGTACGTGTATGTCTCCATTATGTATATGTATCTATCTATACTATCTGTCACTATATGAATCTCATGAATCTCACGATGTGTTTCTATCACCTTTAACAATTCCAGTCTCCTCGACCATTAGCCATCAAGAAGAATATCTAACAGGAACTAGCCCATGGGTCTTCATCTCAAAGAAGGCTTAGGGCTTCTTCTAAGGATCAGCCCACTTGGAACAAGCCAATGATAAGACTGTTCAAAGAAACAACAACAGGACTATTGGTTTCCATTTTAGCCATTTCATCAAACAGCTCCATGGTTTTTTTTTAAAAAAGTTACTCGGTTAAAAACATCCAATATCTTCTCTGTGTTCCTTTGCAGGCAGTACCCCATCCATCAGTGAACTCTGTAGGTTACAATGATGGGCTCTAGGCCCTGTTAAAGGTGTATACATTCATTTTGATCTTTCTACTCTTCATCTCGTTCAACAGCCTTGTAGCTTCCTTCCAACATTTTGCACGTGTCATCAATCAGGGAAGTGTAGGTGATGATGTCACTGAAACCAGTCATTTCATGGAGGCAAGAAGCCTCGGTAAGGAGCTTATTCTTGCAAAGGCTGTCAATGATGGTGGAATAGGCCATCACATTAGGCTCTCTTCCATCCTAAAAAAACCAAGTGCCCAGCCCTATAAAATAATGTTGCAAAACCAAAACACAATGCATGTAAGGTTGTCGAAAAGCAAAATCAAGTCTCAATTTCGAAACGTAAGCAAATACTCACTTAGGACGCTAGCATGCCATAAAAGTAGTACCTACATAGAAATGACAAATTCAAAGAAGACTGTAAATATGCCAAATAAATGCAGGGAATCAAAGCAAACAGTCTAATATGGTAAACCAGATTCAAATCAGGTATCGAGGAGCTCCAAATACAATTAATAAGTAAGCAGTCACATTAAATATCTATATTTATCGAGTCATAAATCATGAGACCCACATGCTTGCAAACTAATAAGGATGACAGTGGCCTCAACACAGAAAATTGATTCTACCTGTGTCAGCGGAGAAGAGGAACATTGCATTCTCAGATGAGTCCAAAACTCCACTACCAGCAGTACAGAAGCAAAGCAAAATCATCAAAATTGAGTTTCCACCTGTTGTAAAGAAGAGGATATTATATAACTCAAGACTCTTGGGAGATGAAAAGAGGTTAGGGAAATGGAACGTATGATACCAGGAAAGACAAGGAAAAAAAATGGCTCATACACAATTAGTAAGCCTGATTACCAAAAGTTTAGAGCATCCAAGGCAAAAAGGAATCAATGATTATTCTAAAACCCGTAATCAAAATGATGAAACCTCTAAAAAAGCTCAGAAAAAACCTAATAAATGACTTGCTTGGTCATATTTTAAAATTCAGTCATCAAATTAAGGATGGAAACCAAGTAAGAATGTAATAAGCATAAATACTATAAACTTTACACTTTATATAGATATAAATGTCATATATTCTTCATTCTGAACCCAAAACATTATTTTAATGGCTTATCTATGGCCCGCATAATCACATATGGTGTGGGAGAGTAATTCAAGATGTAAACTTCAAATAAAAATATAAAATAGACAATCTTTACCAAATCACAATAACGACTAAAGTTTCATGCATAAAATAAATTTGAGACATTCATTAAAATTTGATGTGTAAGTCCCTTTATGCAAGAAGTTGCAAATTGATCAAAAAGAGTTGGCACTCCACTGCATGCTATATCTTGCTCTGCATTGATTCTAAAATAAAATAAAATTTTCTAAAAAAATGAAAGTCGAGGAAATATAATCATTGACAAAGTGGTGAGACCCCATTAGGTGCTGATTTCACCCATTGAAAATTGGACTCGACTAATACAGTACTTGAATCATTACATACGAAGCAGCACAACAAAAGCATGGAGGTAGGCTAAACTCCTATGAGAATTTGAACACCACATAATTTCAGTAACAGCCTTTACATGAGCTGTCTTTATATCATTAAGATTATTATCTATAATTTGAAATCTCCAACGTTTGAGGCTTATTATGAACCAAACAAAATTCATAACCTAGTATGTATCATTTCAATAAGAAAAGGGTAGTACTCATGTGCTCTTACAATTCCCCAAACCTTTCTATGAAAACATTTATGTTCCTGGAGTAAAAGCATCCAACATTCCATATATTCCATTATGAGGATAATTAGCATAAGCAAACAAATGCAATTATGCAGAGTATTCTTTGAAATCCACATTTATGAGGATTTTTATTCAACCCACCAAATAATATTTTACATGAAAAAGATAAGGTAGGTGTATTTTTTTTTTTTTGATAAGTAAAAAAAGATTAAATTAACGATAAGGTAAGTGTATTAAACTTGCAAGGACTTTGTACTCTACTTTGTAAGATAGAACTTAAAGTTTTCTGCCATAACTCATAAGCATGCACATTTACAAAAAACTCGCCAGTATAATGATGACAAAATTTATATTATCCCATTAAAATTCAATGTTCATTGGAAAAATCTAATGAAGCTTACTACTTGAGTATGCGGAGACTCACACATCATATCATTACAAGACAAGTGAGAATGACAAATAACACACTTAGCTCTAATAATTCACCTTACCCATTTTGATTTGGGCTAATGAACCACGTCCAGAAATGACAAATTTAATCTACCAGTCCACACTAGTTTAAGTAAAACATCAATGGTGGTTGCTTCAGCACAGAAGCCGCTCTTGACCATCATGTGAATAAGTTGTTTTGCCCTCGGTAAATCATTGCATTGAAGAAGTCCCCGTATAATTATATTATATGTAACACTTGTGGGGGCATACCCACTCTCTTCCATTATCTCAAGCAAGTCAATTCCTTGATTTAGCTGCCCATTTTTACATAATCCATTGATCATTAAATTGTATGTAATGAAATTGGGCTGTAACTTTTTATCCTTAAAGCTAGAAAAGATTTCCATTGCATCACCAACTTTCCCCATTGAGCACAAGCCATCAATAAGAACGTTGTATGTCACTATATTAAGAATGTCACGACGTGTTTCTATCACCTTATACAATTTCATAGCCTCCTCAGCCAATCCATTCTTGAACAAGCCATCAAGCAAAGAAGAATATGTAACAACGTTTGGAACCAGCCCATGGGTTTTCATCTTTTCAAAAAGGCTTAGGGCCTCTGACAATCGGCCCACATAAAACAAGCCAGTGATAAGAGTGGTAAAAGATACAACATCAGGACTGATGCTTTTTTGAGCCATTTCATCAAGCAGCTCCATGGCTTTTTCCATTTTTTTACTCTTACAAAATCCATTAATCAGGACGTTGTAACTATAAGTGGTTGGCAAGCGGCCCCTACGAATCATGTAGTTAAAGACATTCAATGCCTTCTCCATGTTCCCTTGCAGACAATACCCATCCATTAGTGAACAGTAGGTTACGATGTCAGGCTCAAGGCCATGTTCATTCATCAGTTCAAAAACTTGTTCAGCTTCAACAATCTTACCGACCTTACACAGCGAGTCAACCAACACACTATAGGTGTGCACATCCATTTTGATCTTTTTACTCGTCATCTCAATCAACAGCCTCTTAACTTCCCCCCAACGTTCCAGCTTGCACATGCCATGAATGAGGGAGGTGTAGGTGATGGTATTGGGGGAAATGCCCCTATCAGTCATTTGAGTGAGGAGGCCGGAAGCCTCACTCAGGAGGCTATCCTTGGAGAGGCTGTCGATGATGGTGGAATAGGAGATCACATTGGGGGGACACCCTCTCTCTTCCATCAACCTAAGCACCCGGATAGCAGCAGCGTTTTCCCCAATTTTACACAAGCCGTTGATGATTGTGCTGTAAGAAACCACATTAGGCTCGCATCCATCCCGCACCATTTGGTCAAGTAATTGCACCGCCTGGGGTGTTCTGTCGCTCCGGCAGAGCCCCATCATGAGAGTGTTGAACGTGTAGGCGCAGGGGGAGTGGCCAAGTTTCAACATCCTACCCAAAACAGAGAAAGCATAACCCAGCTTACCGTCTAGGCGGCAGTAACAGTTGATGAGGACAGTGAGAGTACAACCGTCGGGGATGATTTGCGACGACGGCGACGACGATGGTGGTGAAGCTGATGAAGATGAATTCAAGGACATGACGTGGTTGAGGATGAGGGAGATGGCGGTGGAGTAATGCTTCATTCTCACGATTGAACCCAACAATTTGTTGCATTCCACGACCCTGGGCCTAGACGGCATGGATTTGAAGCGAAGCAATTGGGCGAATGAATCTAGGGCTTGTTTGAGACCATTACTATTATTATCCTCGCAAGTAAGTGAAGGGGATGGGGGCCGATAGGGTTTTTTTGTGGTCTTCATCATCTACATAGCCATAGTAGTACTTACTATTGGTATGGATTGGGATTATTGGGTGACGATGGTCGTGGTGGCAGATAAAGAAGAGGAAGAACAAATACCTTGTGCGCCTCCTACTTTCATTTCGTCTTCCCTCTCGCTCGCCTATTTTGTTTTGTTTTGTTTTTTGTGTTTTTATTTTAACGTGTTAATATTCAATTTTCTAATTAAAAATATTTGTGAAATTAAAGTATATTATTTATTATAAAATTATTTGTAAATTTCCTTTTGTATGAAATTTTTTGTGCGTGTATATATATATATAACTTTGATTTTATGTTAAGCAAATTTTCATTTGGTAGTTAAAGGTTTTTATTATTTATGCGGTTAAGAAACTTAATTCGATGATTTCATTTGAAATTAGCAATTGGATGCTATGTATCATATATAATGTGAAATAGGTTTATAGATTAAGTTTTATACCTCCAAATAAATCTAATATGGATTGAAATCTCATGCAATATCCAAATGTATTGCATGATACAATTCAGTTTATTTGAACTATTGAAAACATATTCAACGGTTTCGATTGATAGAATTGCATCATGCAATGCATTTAGAGCTCTTGTATGCATGAATCAAATTAAGAGTAATGAAATCTTCATGAGGAAAGGTGTTATGCGAGTCGTATTACAGCTGTTCTTACAAAATATCAGACAGCCAGCCTGCAAGCCTTCGTGAGCGACTCTTTCAGGTCTCCTTCGAAGAGTGAAACACCGACTATAGGCATCGGGAGTGTTCTTCGAAAGATGAAGAGATAACCGGGTTATGCTCACTAATCTCTTCTTGTAGCTTTGGTAACAACATGCAATGTGTCTGCCATTCAACAACCAGCGTTTGATGATGAAATCAATATTTTTTTAATGTGTTTGATATGCAAGGTAATAAATTATAATAAATTTGCATAATTATGAAAATATCCTATAGTTTTTTAAAAGTTATTAACAAAATGCGTCGATGCACTCTCTTCCTTAGCGCTGGCGGCCGCCACCACTTCGGAGATCTAGGGAGGAGAGAGAGATACAGGGGAAGGGGCTGCCATGGAGCTCGACGGTGCGGAGATCCTTGCCGCCAACCAGTCTTTTGGCCTTCCTTTCAGTGCCGCCGCCTTTGGATGGAGAAAACATGCCGGGGTTGGGAGCAGGGTACTGCACAGCGGCGGCGACCATGGAGTTGGGCGCGTTGGACTTACGGACGATGACCCAGGCTCCAATTACACACCAATCCATCATCCGATATTTCCTTCTCGGATCGACCTCAAGCTTCCCTCCAGCGCCGTTAATATCCCGACGTCTCGCAGATACAAGCGCAACGGACGACGGTGACGAGTTGTTCTTCGACAGGGCAGTGTTGCACTGACAGAGAAAAATAAAGCAAAAATAAAGGATCGTGGATTTGTGGGGACAGGGGTTTGAAGGGTCGGTGCTATGAGTAATAAGAATCGTCCTTATTACTTCTTTGTTTTTGGTGACGAGCTGTTCTTCGGTGGTGGTGGAGATCATGGATTTGAAGGGTTGGTGCTTTGATCGATAGAGAAAGACAAAGCAAAAATAGAAAGAAAAAAAATAAGACAGAAAAAATTTGAAGGAAAAAAATAAAAAAGGTTACTAATGCATACATGAAGGGCAAATTATGTTCATGGATGCTTTATACCCTTTCCCCTTTCCTCATAGATGAGCATGTAGGGGAGCAGGGAGAGCGTGCGGCTGCTGTCGGTGTCAGAAGGGACGCATAGGGAAAAGTGACGCGGGGAGGGGCGACACCAACAGAGGGACGACGTGGGGGCACGCAGAGGGGGCGATGATGTAAAGGGAGGGAGGGAGCGACGCAACTAATGGGTATTTTAGATTGTTAACAGAATTGGGGAGTGAATATTAGTTGAAAGCTAAAAAATGAGATAAAACTAAATTTATTGTTATAACTATTGGATATAAAATTTATTTATATTTGATTATAACGGGTTGTCATAGAGTTAGAGTTTTTACTTTCGGGACACTTGGTCACCCTAGTGAATGCTTTAAGTAAGTCAAACTGTTTGGGTACATATAGATAGGTTTTGTCTTGCTTTGAGCTCATCAAAAGAATAGTTCTAGTTCTCAATCAGTTTGTGTAGGAATGATCAAGTCCCTTCTTCTTTGTCAAGTCCTCAACTAGCGGCGTGTTTACCTCATTTAATCAGATTATGACGTCTGAACTTTGAAGGGGCCCCGTCAATCTCCCTCGCGAACCGCTGTGGAACCTTTCCCGTCCACACCAACTACACTTTTCACATTGCCCCTCCTTAAGTAGCACACAGTTGTGCTACTTGGGAGATGCCCGCCAATACCATGTTCAAAGCATGACATCCTCTCCTACTTGATTCTCGCAACGTCATTATTGTGTCATAAAGATGAACTTGGAAGAACTGAGATCGTCCGCCACGCTACTTATGACTCACGCAATGCCACCCTGTCACTTCCACTTTAGTACTCCACCCTTGGCACATCTATCAATCACTTTGGTGGACGCAATACGTGTAGGACCTTCACTTGGTCGACCCCCAAATCTTAGGGCTCCCTCCTTATTTGGGTAACGAGAACTACGCATGTTAGTCACGAGAGTGTTCGGCGAGCTTTCGAATACAAGCTGCAACTGCTCTGATACTACTTTGTCACGAGATTAGAATTTTCATTCATGTGACACTTGATCACCTTGGTGGATATTCCAAGTAAGGCAAACCATTGGGGGTATACGTAGACTGATTTCGTCCTGCGTTGGGCTTATCATGAGAACAGTTTTAGTTCCCGACTAATTTGTGTAGATATGACTAAATCTCATCTTTTCGTCAAGTCTTTGACTAGTAACGTGCTCTCTGCATTTAATTAGGTCAATACATCCAAACTTTGAAGGAACTTCATCAATCTCCCATAAAAACTTTCGTGAAGTATTTTCCATCCACACTAAGAGCATTGGCATCCGATGCATCAAAATGTAAAAATTTGATGAAATGCAATAAATAACATCACATTGGTATCATCAGAAGTCAAATATGAAGTTTTGACCTCCAGTGTTTTTTAATATTTCACCAAATTTAAAGACTTACTGTTCCTTCATCATGTAGATGCTGGTGCATCGATTGCCGGGGGAGGTGGGGGGAGAGGGGGACGACACCGGTGGGGTGGGGAGAAGGGGGGGACTGGGAGTGGGAGCTGGTACGACATCGGGGAGTTGGGAGGGCAGATGAGGGACTGGTCCTCCTTGAGGAGCTCGCAGACGGCAGCAACGTCGTTCTGGTGGGTGTGGTTGTGCCTCCGTCGCTCTGATTCTCCGAGGAGGAGCACACTTCAGATCCCAAGGATCGGGGACATTGCCGGGTGCTAGGGGGGAGAGAGAGAGAGTCGCCGGACAGGGAAGGGAGATTGGTTAATATCGGCGGGTGGGGAATGGGTTGACGGTGAAAAAATGAGTCTGTTTTTGATGAATCTAATGCATAAATTTTATAAGAATCCTTCAAATTTATAGAACAGTGATATTTTTTCATCAAAATTTGGCAATGCCACTGCTCTAAGTACGTTTTTCACTTTGCCTCTCGTCAAATACAAATAGCACATGTGACACTTCATCATGGGGATACGCCGACCAGCATCATGCTCTTCGGGACGTGACCGGATGGTATAAAGATGCTGTAAACCCTCCTCAACTAGACATAAAATTAATTCTGATTTCGTGAAAATTAGGGAAGGAGCAGAAGTAATCAGTCTCAAACGAAGATCTATTCATGCCAAAACAGATCCTAGAATTTTAAGTGATGCCAAACCTAGAGAAAAGAGAAAGATGAAGCCCTACCTCAAGCCAAGACGAACTTGAAGAAGAGAGGAAGAAGACGGTCGCCACTACTACCGTCCACCGCCGCTTCTGCTCCGAAGAATCTCGGCGACTCTTCGGCTACCCCACGCTCCGGCAATCTCTCTGTGTCGGTCTCTCTGTTCGTTCGATCCGCGCAACCCCAGTACCGAAGCCGATCCGTTCGTACGGCGATTGTTTTTTTTTTTGGTTTTAAATTAAATCGGCTGACGTGGCGCATCGGTGCGCGACTTTGCAATAAACTTTTCCATTAGGAAATTGGGGGGAAATAAGCACGCAGTCGCAGGAAGCACTGAAGCAGCGTCGGCGCCAGCGGAGTTGCCGCCGGAGACGAGCAGTGGAGCTCCCGTTTTTACAAATAACAAGCTCCTTCGTCCTCCAAGGATTGAATCTGTAGGCTCTCACAAACTTGTCCGCTCAGGGTTAGGTCATTGCTTCTGCTGTGTGTGTGGATGATCAAATCAACCCTCCGATTTCAATTTGGCTTCAAACACCTATCCCGATTCAATCCTTAAAAAAAAAATCATTTTCCAGGTTCTTAACAGGCAACAACCTTGGGACTAGAAACAACTTCCAACAATGCCGCAGGTAAAGAACATCGCCAGGAACTTCATGGACATGGTCGCCTCCTTGCCCATCCCCAAACTCGACAAGCTCTACGAGAATGCTTTCATCTGCGAAGCCATTCTCAGGTCTCGTGCTTAACTTCACTCGCACTAAGCTTTTAATTATTACTTTTTTATTCCATCCTTGTACGATGAATTAATGACAAGCAGGCAGGTTCACGATTAGTTCGTAAAAATCTATGCTTTATTAATGATGAATCAAAATTGGCTTCCTCTGATACGGTTTATGGTGTTGGGTATGTTCGTTTATTGCTCAGGTCTTTGCCACCTCTGGCGAAGAAGTATGTTTTGCAAATGTTATGCATTGATGTTCCAGTAGGAGCCAAGTCTATGGAAGAGTGGGTACTACCAGATGGTTTTACTAAGCATAAGGTTGCCATTGATCGATTGGTTCAGCTGAGATTGTTTATAAGAGCGGTCGATAGGTATGGACCCCTAAGTTAATCATCAGTGTTCATTTGGGTGCTCGTGCTTAGCTGGAAGTGAAAAATATATCCATGTTTTGTCTTGTTTTTGCCTTCTATTTTTTGGCAAAGAAGTGGGACTGAATTCAAAGCAAAAGTTTTCATCTTCAGTTCTATGGAAACATAAAATAGGCCTATGTGAATCAATGCATAGGGTTGTCAGTAGTCAAAGGTTTATATAGATACAAAATTGTCTGGCTTGTTGGGTTACACAATGATTCTAAACCTTTTGTCTTCATTTAAATGGATACAATGTAATATATATATGCATGATTGCATTGCCAAAACAAAAGAGTTATTTCTGTTGGTGGAAAGTAATTTGTAATTTTATTCCAGATCAATGTCTTTGTGCTCAGGTTTTCTAATTATTTTGGCAGGACCAAGGAAGTGACCTACAGACTAAATCAAACATTTCAGTCCAATCTTCGGAAACTTTTAATATATGGGTTAGTATACAGCTTAGTTACATATTAAGGCCTTTGAAATGGGTTGGTTTTTATTATTCGCTTATACTTTTCATCATAATCCCATGGTAATCACTTGATGCTTTTAATCCAGTTTCAAATTGGCCTATTGGAAGCCCATTGTAGTTTTCAAAATGTGAGCGGAGGGAAGAAGAGGAGAGAATGACAGTGGAGAGAGAGAGAGAGAGTGTAAAAAATGTGTTTACCCTACTAGGTTATACCACCATTGTTATATGGTCAATAACAATCTTATTTTTTTTTTTGATAACCCGGAACTCCTGCATTAACCGGTCACCTTGGACTGCTTGGCTAGGCCCCAAACCGGGGGAGAACTGTCCTAGCCCAGAAGACACTCCCCATTCTAAATGCGAGTGAAAACCACAGATGGAGGCAGAGGGAATTGCACCTGAGCTGTCACAGTCAAACCCAAAACCTTACCAGCCAACAAACCCCGTAGGGGCTATGCAGCTTAACAATAAAAAAAATAGAATCCTTGTCACAAGTGATACATGTGCAGTTACCTGCACACTGTTCACCAACAGGTGGCTGCTGCAACAAGGGCAATTTACTCCCAAATTGTTAAGGCCTTATTTGGTACAATAGAGGTCAATTTGGATTCTATTTTTAAATTCTGAAAATGTAGGTCCCACAACAATTTAATATGATTAAATGTAAATATAATTTTAAAAATACGTCAATAGTTTTAAAAATGTTTAGGTGTTTTATATTTTTAAATGTAAACTCAAATTTTGATAGGTGATCCAAATTAATTTTTTAATTATTTTTACTTTATTATCTAGATTTTCATATTTTTATTTTTATTTTCAATTTTTGTAGGATTCGATTTAAAAAAAATATTCTTTTTAAAACACATATTCTCTTATCACACAAAATTTGTTTTCAAAATTTAAAATTCAAAATGAACTTTAATAAATATTTAAAATCATCAAAACAAAATACATAAACGAAAACACGTATCAAATGGTCCCTAATATTCTATGATCATGGTGTAGTTTCCTTTCATTGGATTAGATATCTTGTCATGGAGACTAAGTCCTATTAAAGTAAGCTTTTATGAGGCTCATGTTGTGAGCTTTTATGAGGCTCCTTACAGGGAGGAGGGACACCCTTGTCTTCTATTAGTTGGAGTCTAGTTTGATGCTTTTTCCGATGGGGATGCTTTGTGGCTTGATCGACCTTTTGAGGAGGTTGAGTGGGTGCTTCGGTGTAAAGGGGATAAGGCCCCTTGGCTCAATGGGTTCCCCATGGTTCTCTTTCAAGATTGTTGGAGTGTTGTGAGAAGGGATGTTATGGTGGTCTGACAGGAATTCCATGACCGGTGCTTGTTTGAATAGAGCCGATTACTTTTTTGACTCTCATTCCTAAGAAATCAAAGGCAAATGATTTGAAAGATTTTTTGTCAATATATTTAGTAGGAAATAATTGCTAAACTCTTGGCTAATCGGTTGAAGGTGGTTTTGGGGAAGATAATCTCTCAATCTCCGAGCGCATTTGTGCAAGATTGATAGATATTGGATTCAGTTCTCGTTACCAATGGGTGCCTTGATTGTTTGATAAAAGCTTCTTTCCCTGGTGTGTTATGTTAGTTGGATTTGGAAAAGGTTTATGAGCACGTTAATTAGAATTTCCTTATTTATTTGTTTGGGCGATGTGGTTTCTTAGCTAATTGGAGGTAGTGGATTTTGTTTTGTATCTCTTTTGTTTGCTTCTCCATTTTAGGCAATAGCAGCTCGTGTGGTTTCTTTATGAGTTCTAGCATTCTGTGTCAACGGGATCTTTTGTCTCCGTTTTTGTCCGTCATTGTTATGGAGGCCTTTAGCCAATTGGTTGACAAAGCTTCCTATGCCGGTTTGCTTTCTGGTTTTTACATGGAGAGTTTGGGCAAAGCCCATTGTTGTCTCTCACTTGTTTTTTGCAGATGATATCCTTATTTTCTATGAGGTTGATTCGCTTCATGTTTTCCACTTGCGCTCAATCCTTGTTTGGTTTGAAGCTACTTTCGGGTTACGCAAATTAGTTTTGGTTTCGGTTGGAGATATGCACCGCATGGAGGAGCTTGCAGGGATATTAGGTTGCCAAACTTCACGGTTGTCTCTCAAGTATTTGGAGCTTTCTTTGGAGGCTAAATTCAAATCCTCTTCCATCTGAAACCTTATTCTTGAGAAGATAGAGCGTCGTTTGGTGGGGTGGAAATGATTTTACCTTTTTAAGGGATGTTAGCTTACTTTGATTAAAAGTATTCTCTCTAACTTGTCTCCTAACATTAAAAAAAAAAAAGTTAATTGTGGCCGGCCTTCATTCACTACGACCGATAGAACCAAAAACCTTACACTCTGCATAAATTGGTCACCGGTGGCCCAATTTTCCCTAAGTTCTCCATTTTTATAGAATTCAACCAAATTTTGGCCACTATTCCATTTCACACTCAAAATTTGTCAATTTCGGGGTCTCAACCACTAATTTTTATTATCATATAACATCTTATTACTTGTATGAAACATAAATTCAAATTGTCACCCAATTCCAAGTTATCAATCATGAACACACCCTAATCTCAAATTCAAGTATTTCATCCATTTTAATTCATTGTTTCACATCTAATCAATGCAGATAAATTAGAAATCCAAGTCTATGCATTTTACAACCCTCAATTCAATCAATAAAACTCATAGTTGTGGTTTCCACCAAATCCCATGATTCAATTAGTTTTCAAATTTTCACTCAAATCATACAAATCAAGTTAATTAAATGGTAGAAAGTAATAGGAATACCTACCTAAAAGTTGTTTTGTGAATTAGATTAGCCAAAATCGTTTAAAATCAATCACCGATTTCCTCCTCTCCTTCTCATGCATATGGTGCAAGAATGGGAAGACTCCCTTTTCTTTCATACCCACAATATATATTTCTTCTCAATTAATAAATTTTAAAAATCAATAATTAGTCTCTCATAATCCTGAACTCCAAATTGATTCTAAATACAGGCAAAACGTGTGTATTGTTGAGCGTATTACCATCTTAATATTCTCATACTCAAATAACAACTAATGCACAAAGTCAATTGAAAGATCAAAAAAATTCAGTAAAATAGCTTTTCAGGGCTCCTACTCTAACTCGGGCTCACGTATTGTCAAAACACTCATATCAATGATTACATCGCTGTACAAATATTTTTATCTGCAAATAATGACTATCTCAAAGGCTGACCCAAACATAAGCCTCTACAATTTGAGGTGGAGAGGAACACCTCATGGAGGAAGCTTATCATGGCAAAGTATGGTACTTCCAATGAGGGGTGGGTCTCTAAAGCTCCTAGAGGGCCTCATGGAATGGGCTTATGGAAGTATATTTGATCTCGATGGGGTTCATTTTCCAAATTATGGTTTTCAAAGTGGAGATGATTCTTCCATTTGATTCTGGGATGATTTGTGGTGTCTTGAGAGTCCCTTGGAATTGGCCTATCCCGAGCTATATTGTATTGCCACTTTTTCAGATGCTCTTGTGGTTGATTGTCTTTTCGTTTAGGATACAACAATACAGTGGGAGGTTGACTTCTCTTAACTAGATTGTGAGCTAGAAGCCTTTGCTTCGTTCTTTGATTTATTGTATTTGATAAAGCTCATCAGTTCTGTGACTAATATGATGTGTTGGCGTCCTAATCGTTCTAAGGGCTTCTAGGTTAAGTCTTTTCATTATCTTCTTACCCATGGTGGGTTGGTGTGCTTTTTGTGGCAAAGTGCTTAGAAGGCCAAAGTTCTCCTTAGGGTGACTTTCTTTGCTTGGACCGTAGTGTTAGGGAAGAGTTTAACCACAAATATTGTGCGGTGGCATGGAATAGTTGTTGTTAGTTGGTGCTACATGTGTAATGTGGCAGTAGAGGCCGTGTACCATCTACTCCTTCACTATCCTTATGTTCGGGTGCTTTGGGATATGGTCATAGAGTTATTTGGCTTTCATTGGTGATGTCTCATAGCCTTTCAGTCCTTTTTTCTTGATGTTTGTTCCTTTTGAGCTGAGGTTCTTTTGTTTTGCTCTCTTTAATCTTGTTGTAATTTTATTTCTTGTGCACATTTTGTGTGTTCAGTATTCTCAATATAATTTTTGCTTATAATGAAAAAGGAAATTTAAATGTTATGTATGGCTACATACATATATATACATCTGTATACACATATACACATATATAGATTAGGCACTTACCTTTGGTCTTACGTGGAATTAATGCCTAAAAATTATGCGTGATAAATGCAAATAAAGATTATATCTAGAGAAAACCAAAGTACAATTTAATAATTACATTCTAATTGATTCTTCAATTGCTTAGTAATTAATGTCGTTAGTTATGTCCTTTGAATTACTTAGTAATTAATGTCGTTAGTTATGCCCTTTGAGTTCCATTAAATCTTCTCTTCAATCTTACTTCTAACAACACACCTACTATCTTGAACTTTTGGTATCATCTAATAATTATAAAAAAAGCCTTATCTATTATTCTTTAAATCAATTATTAAACATTACCCTTTAAAGGAGCTCCTTTAAGTTTCTTTCAATAACTGTAAAAAGCAACAATCATATTTACCATACTTCAAATCAATCAAAAGCAGTTTGTCTATTGATTGCTCAACCATGATATTACAGTACAAACAAAACCCATATATGGAAAATAAAATTTTAAGATGTCAACTAACCACACTTCAAGTGTGCATGGCGCTAGTGTATATATAGGTAAAATTGAATATATTACTCACTAGGTACCTAATTTTCTATAGATTAGCCATAATAATGCTCTTTTGATAAAAATAAATAAATAATAGTCCAGTAAAATTATTTATAATAATTATGTTGTTTAGGTTGATATGTAAAATGTTATATATCTTTATATATTCGATGTAGATTTATAGAACTTGCAAATTATGATACTGCTTCCATTTCATTTTACCTTTTTAGCTTGTTCCCTTAAGATGAAGTGCTAATCTCAAATAGATTCTGTGGGATAAGACTACTCAGTTGGATATTGCAGTGGACATTTAACTAGAGAACCAATGGATTCAAATATTACAGTGAGGCTCCCAAATTTGGAGGATTTAGAGATTTATGCACTCGAGCAGTGGGAGGTGCGAATTTCATCTTTGTGCTTCACAGCTTCTCACCACAACTCATTTTTGCATCCATTAATGATAGTCTAGTATAGTTATGTTTTGTTTTTATGTATATTCAAGAAGAGCGAAGTTTGTTTGCGCAGCATGATTCTTACCTGTAATTCCTCTTATGTTGATCCAACTGTGTAAATCAGTGTTTCTTGCTGCAACTTATTAGCTCCACCCAAGCTGAAAAACCGACAAATATAAGCTCCTCAATGATGAAAATTTTCCAACGTGGCCTTTTGTCTCAAAGGTTTTCATCTATATCTTATGATTGTTTCTATTTTTTACCATTTATATTCTTGTGAGGTGCCATGCTATGTGCTGTGACTCTGGGCTATTTTTACAGAGAGAAGGAGGCTCCAAAACTAACTGAAAGTGGTTTCCAGTTCCTGGTACACAACATATTAATCTTGTGTTGCTTTTCTTTTCATCTTGTGTTCCCTTGAGAACCCCGTTTGACCAGTGTAACTCACAGTTGATGGACATAAATGCACAACTTTGGTACATCATCAGGGAATACATCTCAAATTCTGAGGTATAAGTTTTTACTAAATATATATATATATATATTTTTATATCAAAGGAGAGGATGACCTAGGGAATAGGGGATGGGAAATTACTTGCCAATGCGGCCGGTTTGATTTGAACCATGATATCTCCAATTGAGAGTTAGGGCTGATACCGATTGAGCTTAAGCCCATTGGTATGACTCATCAGATATTTTGACCAATGGATATCTGCCTTTTACCCTGAAAGTGTTCGGGTCTTTGTTCATGTTATATTACTCTATCATCTGTCAACTCTGGATTTTCATGCAAGAAGAATGAAAATAATGTAATGTGATCTTATATCTGGGATCTGAGGAAGATCAAATACTTATAAATGCTTGCCTAGAAGATATCATATGCAACTTTCTGCTTGAAAGGTGCCACAGATATTGGTGCTCTTCATCATGTGGCTGTAATTGATGGAAAAGGTGGGTATAATAAACTGAGCATCTCCCTAAAAATTTGATTGTCTTTCATGTGCAGGCATCACATGCTCCTTTAACTGAAGTTAATATTATGAGCCTGAATTGTTACCTATGTTTACTAATGTTCCTTTGCTTTGTATATTGATGCAGGAGAGGGGAGTGGATTTAGCAGAGTTGATCTCTTTTCTTTTAGAGCTCAGTTTTCACGTCACTGGAAAGGTACTAGATATTTGCTCTTCGAGCAGGCCTTTTTATCTGCAATTGAGGTTTCAAGACGAAGCAATGCTTAGAAAACATCAACTCTTTTGGCATTGAGTAATGGTTCATATATGCCCGTGAAAATTGGTTCCCATATTATTCTCTTTCTGCCTAGTGCTTTAATTATATACTTTTTTCCTTTGCAGGCATATAATTCAAATACATTGACTGAAACTCAGAGATATATAATCAAGGACCTTGCTGACTTAGGGTTGGTTAAACTTCAGCAGGTAAATATGTCCTGTTCATGTCTTACTTAATAGTTGATTAATTGCTTTTTTACAATTTTCAAATATTTTTGAATATTCAGGGTAGAAAGGAAACCTGGTTTATTCCAACTAAATTAGCGACAAATCTCTCTGTGAGTCTATCTGATTCGTCATCACGGAAAGAGGTACTTTCTTAGTAAAATAATATGGAATAAAAGGGAATCTTCCCCACAATAACGGCACCATCCTTTCTTTTTTTTTTTTAAATCATGATGGTGCGGAACAGATTTGTCCAAAATAAATAAATAACTTATTTCACGTTTATTTTGCATGGCATTATTATGTCTGTCTTTGTGTTGATTCTATTAATTTGGTTTTCTGAAACAGGAGACTACTTTTTTGGAAAATTATTATTCTTTTTTCTTTTCCTTCAGGGATTTGTAGTTGTGGAAACAAATTTTAGAATGTATGCATATTCAACATCTAAACTACATTGTGAGATTTTACGCCTATACTCGAGGTACTTCAAAAAAAATTATAGAAGGCATTTGTGGCCTGCAACTTAATGAACCCTCTCCAGTCATTATTCTGCTGATATATGTTTGACTTCAGAATTGGATTTTGTTCTCAAACTTGCAGGATAGAGTATCAACTTCCTAACCTTATTGTTTGTGCAATGACAAAAGAGAGTTTGTATGCTGCTTTTGAAAATGGCATTACAGCAGAACAGGTCAGCACATTGGTTGTCGTTCTAGAATCTTGTAGAATGACTTTAGATAGTTGTTATTCTTCTCCTAAATATATACAGTCAAAACCATGTCATTTTTTCTTCTGGGAACACGTCAATAAAATGTTGCAAGATCTTTTGGCCTGTTTGTAAGTTAACTTGCTGAGGGTTTTGAGTATTCTATGAGTGCTGAGAGTAAGCTCAGCTCCTCATCTGTGTCATTGTGAATTTTTAACCTTGGAGCTTTGATTCACAGATAATTTCCTTTCTCCAGCAAAATGCGCATCCTCGTGTTGCAGGACGAGTTCCAGCTGTACCAGAAAATGTTACTGATCAGGTTTCACTCTTAAATTTTTGTATTTTCCTTTTCATAATCATTAGAATATTTGGATTTCTTCTAGAAAATGGCTTCTATTAAGTGCTAATCTTGTAATACAGTCAAGTTGATATCACAAAATTCATTGTTGAGAGAAAGAGAGTTTATGGGAGAAAAGAATTGTCCTATTGATCCAATCAGGAGTTCACAGGAGTTTAAATAGATAGCACCATTGTATGTCAATAACATAAATACCCTCATATAATTAAGTTGGGGTGTATAATTTTTTTTTTTGGTAAAAATAATTTATTGATTAGAAGTAAATCGCACATAAGAAGTGCACGAAAAAAGCAAAATTACAAAGCAAAGACAACAATCCAATCAAAAGAAACACACATTGACAACATCCCAAGTTGAAAAAAATACATCCTGCCCCGACGCATACAATCAATCACCCAAATAATGAAAAAAAAACACAAAATAGCTCAGCAGGGGCGTCTCCCGATCCTCAAACACCCGCACATTCCTCTCCCGCCAAATACTCCAAAGAATGCAATGAGAGACAACATGCCACACCGCCGAATGCTGCCCCACACCGCTGAGCCAACCAGCAAACAACGCACAGAGAGACGAAAGCATCACCCACGGGATTCCAAAAAGATCCATAATCATATCCCACAAATCCTGGCAAAAGGGCAACGAAGGAAAAGATACTCCGGCGAAGACTTGCGCATGTAGCACCAACTAGCTAGGACAAAATCCGACGCTGTAAATGATCAGAGACGGTAGTCCAAGCAAAGAATGCCACCTGGGAGGGCACCTGCGCCTTTTAAATGCTCCGCCAAGGAAAACGCTCAGTCTGGGCAGGCGTAAGCAGGGAGTAAAAGCTCTGAATGAGGTATCCGCGCTCTTGATTGGGGTGCCAACACAACCTATTTTCGGCAAGACGCGCTTGAGAGACTGAGTACAAGGTATCGAAAAAAGAGAAAAAAACTTTCAATTCTCAATCCTGCGCGGCACGCAAAAACATTGTTTTCCACTGCATGTGAGTGCCCCGACGACAATGGACATCTGCCACAAAAACCTCACCACACCACACCACACCACATATCATGCTAGAAACGAATCGTATCATCTCTTGGGATGTACAAATCATGTACAAATCAAACAGACACAACTTGTTATGTAATAAATTACTCTTACCCTGTAATGACAATGTAAGCAAGCCTGCAAGTTGATTTCCAGTTTAGGTGTGCTGAAGTAGAATCTCCTATTCGTAATGTACAAAATGACTATCGACTTTAATATGCTTAGTCCTTTCATTAAACATTAAAAGCAATATGGATAACAGATTGATTGTGATTTTACAACATTGAAGAGTCCAAAGGAGACATATCTAGCTTTGATAATAACATTCATAGCCATATCAACTCACTGGTTGCATGTTTTATAGCTCGATACTCAGCTTTTGTGCTAGATTTAGACACGACTTGTTCCTTTTTACCCTCCCAGGTAACCAAAATTGCCAAAAAAACACACAATATCAAGTAGTACATCTTTTATAAACAGGGCAACTAGCCCAATTAACATCGGAATAACCCTGTATATCAAGATGACCTCAATCTATGAATAGAAGTCCTTGTCTTAGTGCCCCCTTTAAATATTTGATAATTTTCAATAATGCATCTTAATGTGTAGTGCGTGGAGTACTCATTGGCTTGCCATACAACAAAGGAGAAATCTAGTCAAGTCACTATCAAATGGTTAAGCTTGCTAACAAGTCTACAATATTTGACTGGATCACATAATAGCTCGCCTTGCTCAATACCAAGTTTAACATTTGGATCCAATATGCTTTGCACCACGAAATTCCACATCATTAAGAATATCAAGTATATACTTACATTGGGATAGAGAGAGATTGTCCCACCTAGTATGCCACCTCAATGCTTAGGAAATAACGAAGTCTACCTAGGTCTTTGGTGCAAAAATTCATTTTGGAAATAGTTCTTCAGTTGAATTCCTTTTTTATCACTGTTGGTGATGATAATGTCATCAATATAAACCACCCAAAAAAAACACCCAACAAATGAAGAGGAACTAAATACAATGTGACCAGCACATCATATCTGGAAGCCAAATTGAACTACTACATTACTTCTCCCCCTATGCTTCATATACACTAACTCTGAAAGATGACCATGAAGAAAGATATTTTTAATATCTAAAAACATGAACATTTGATATTTTATCCGTAAGAGAGAATGTGTCATTGTAGTCAATATCATAGGTTTGTAGATAACTTTTGACAATTAATCTAGCCTTCAACTGATCCACAAAACCATTAGGATGAATCTCTACAATATTTTTGTGAGCAAGGGTGTAAGATTCCAAGTAAGAGTACCCGTAAGTGCATGCATTTCATCCTCTATAATTTGATGTCGACAAGGACGAGCTAGTGCTTCTGCTACACTGTTATGCTGTTTGCCCAATTCACAGGTTCCACACAGAAATTAGGTAACTGATTGACAGTGATGAAAAAGATTGAAATTTATTTATGTCAAGATGATCCATATGACAATGTAGACAATAAGCAATTCATCATTGTGGCTGCCATCGATTCCAAATTTAAGTATGACATGGGATCCCGCTAGGAATTTGCCTAGAAACCTTGTCCAACAATCGAATGTCATGCCTCTGAATCTCCACAAGAAAACAATTGAAAAGGTATTTGAGTGGTGAAAGAGGAAGGAATGAGATAAAATGATCAAGGTAGATTGGTAGAACCCAAATCCTCCGATTCCTTGTAGTGGGTCTTGTTCATTTACATACCATTCAACCTCCTCACTTTGATGCTCACGCAGGCCATAATCCTCATTAAGGTAGTATAAGCCATTGGCTTCAATTGCTGTACCAATTGTCTACCTAGTCCTTTGACCCTGAAAAATACTGAGAAGAAGAAAAGGTTATAGTACAATTTAAGGGACTCAGTTAATGAACTAACAAAAAGTAAATTGGGTAAATCTAACACAAAAGAGAGAGCTAGTGTAAGACTAATAATATGTTTGGTACGTTGAAATATAATAAAATCAAATCAAATTCATTCTCATTCGCGCATTTGATAGCCCAAAAGCATGGGAATGAATCATTATTTCTGTAATTCCATTCCTCTCCATAGGTGAAGTTAATTTCGTCCAAGAACCAAGGTTTAATTCATTCCCACATTCATGGGCATTTTCCCCTTCAACCCATAAAGTTCTGCTTGCGTGCAGTTCTAAATGGCAAGAAATGGAGGCGAGGAATGTTGTTGCCAATTCCACTGTTGCATCGTCATCCTCCTTTGCCGCAAATAGGGCTGAACGCCTTGAATTCTTCTTCTTTGGAGACAGCAACCACGATTGCACTCTCTTTGGATTCAATCTGAAGCCCCATAATGCTTGCTTTGTGTGGTTGCAATTCTCCAATTTCACAGCTTCTAGAGTTGCTTGAGACAGTGGGTGATCGTGGTGTTGGCGGCAGCGAATCAAAGGCACAGATGGCAATGATTGAGGGAGGAGGTGTTCTGGAAGCTGCTTGTGGTGATCCGGAGCAGATAGGAACAAAGCCACAGCGTGCATGGTTGTGTGAGTTGCAGCGATACCTGAGCATGATGATAGACGAAGAGAGATGGGGTATCAGATCTATATGGGTGAATTGTGTTTTTTTTTTCTGCCATGTGAAATCATGGTGAAGAGAAATGGCAGCCCTCGGCCATGAATGAGAATGAACGGGCTTGACGTCATGATTACTGTGATTGACGTATTGCCTGTCTGTGAACATAGGTGCATTTGAGAAAGTATAATGTCTTCATGGCTACTCACTAAGTTTGGTCTAAACATTGTGCTGTCTGTAAATACCGCACTTCTGATAAGCTATGCAAAGTGGGGGTGCTTATAGATGGCTCAAAAGCTTTCTGTTGAGGAAATCCACAGCAAGGATGTAATCACTTGGAACTTAATGATAAGTGCCTGCTCTAAGCATGGGAAGTCTCAATAATTTTACCTCCATGCCGGGATGAAGCAATCAAAATTCAAACCAGACCAAGTGATCTTTCTTGGGTTACTGACGGCCTGGATTAATTCAGGGTTTAAAGGAGGATAGCAGTATTTCGAGGATATGAAAGAAACCTACAATTTCCAACCCAACCAGGAACATAATGCCTGTAAGGTGGACCTATTAGGGCAGGCAGGATGTATTGATGAGGCAGCAGAGCTTATCAAAACTATGCCCACCAAGCCGGATGCATGGGTCTGGGGTTTTTTGCTGAGTTCTTGTAAGATGCGCAATGAAACAGGGGTTGAGGAATTTGCAGAAACTCATAGGCATGGAGCCCAAAAATACTGGAAACTGTGTTTTGCTTTCCAACATATATGCCGCTGCTGGGAAATGGGAAGGGTTGCTAAAATGAAAACGTTTATAAGAGATAGAGGCTTAAAGGAGACCCCCAGGTGTAGCTGGCTGAAGATAAATGGGAAGCTATGTGGGTTCTGTGTAGGTGACTCAAAAATATGTTATGTTAAAATTTTAGGAAATATAAAAATAAAATTGAATAGCATTAGCTGAAGTTACTAAAAGACCATTTCTCTCCATCCTTATTAAGCACCAACCTATAGTCCAAAATTTTAATAAATTTTTTTATAAACTTATTTATATGAGACAATATGTCAAATTCTAAATTTTGGTGGTTGGTAATATTTTATTTAAATAATATTTTTTTTATAGACTGGTTAGTCAAATTTTATATTAATATTTGAATTTTGAGTCAAAGTATAAAATTTATAGTCAAGGTAGATTTCCAATTAAATTTATGGCTAAGTTTTCAATTTTAAAACATTGACTATTCATTGTAAGGTTCTTATATGAGACGATTTAGGACAGTTTTTAGTCACACTTGAAAAAGAAAAGTATGTCTGGTAACCCACATTTTTAGTTTTTTAGTTCTCACTATTAATATACAAGTTTTACTTTTAATTCATTGCTCTAAAGCATTAATACACCAAATATGAGCATGCACTTTTGAATTTTGAGTCAAAGGAAGACATGCCACTGGCTAGGGACATGCAATCACACTTGAAAGAATAGTAATGGTAACAAAACAAATTTTTAACACAATGAGTGTGTGCATGCGGTAACCAAAAACTAGAGGAAAAAAACTCATTATGACCAGTCTTAATGTCTTATGGCAATTATTGCAATAACACTGAACACGACTGCCAGTGGGTACAAAATTACTAGGAGAAATATCCCCATGGTCTCTAGTCCCATGTCCACGAGCCTGAATAGGGCTACCACTGCCCCCTCTATCTCTAGGACTACGTCCCTGACCCTCTTGAGATCCTGAATGTTCAGATACGATAGCCATAGTATTACGGCTAATCATCAGCGATTGTTGACGTTGCTCTTTAAGAGTGATACGAGAACCCAAGAGAACACTTCATCATCAGAGTTCAGACGGAAGGAACTCTGAGAACTGACCTGTTTTGTCGTAGAGAAGTATAGGTAGGGCCCAGGCCCTTTAACAATAACATAACATACATATCTTCATCGTTTAAGAAGCTGTCAGATTCTCAGTGGGAGAAAGATAAGCCTCCAATTGTTAGAGACGATTTGGGGTGTTAGATCGTCTCAACCATTGATTTAGCAGGCTTAGGTCCTGGCTGTTCAACAGATCACATCAGCATATAGGGGCTGGGATGAGTATTCAGGTGTCACCCATTTAAGTCACAACTGCCTAGCAAGTTCTAGCAAATAATGGACGGAATACTAATCCGCTTTGGAGTACCTTAACAATCGAGCCTTTATCCCAAATGGGATCACCAAAATAATAAATAAAAAAAGCACTTGGAAAGGACAACTACATCACTCAATAAAAACATACTGAACATTTACGATTAGTACTTGTTATGTTTTGTTAGATCATTTTACAATTCATTTACAAATTATTGCATCCAAATGCTACAGATAGTAAACAACTTTTGTTCATAAACAAAAATTAGCTGCCCCCAAACTCATGTTATATATTTTGTGAAAATTCTGAAATGCATTTAAAAAAACAACAGATCAGGCTTTGGGAATCAGATCTTAATAGAGTTGAAACGATGCCTTCATATCTTTATGACGAATTTCCGTCCAAGGTAACTTTCTAACTCAGTTAAACTCCTTATACCCTCTATTTCACATTCCAAATTTATATTCCTTCCATTTTCTGTCACAGGATGTCTTTGAGGCTGCTTGCGACTTTGCTAGGGATCGTGGTGGCTTCTTGTGGGAGGACTCTAAAAAGATGCGTTTGGTAGTTAAAGCAGAAATACACCTAGAAATACGAGAGTTTCTCCGACGCACGAAGTAGGAACCTTCTGTTTCTATTTTTATACATAATTTTTCTCTTCCTCCGGAAGAGTATTGGCAATTTGATGAAAAGAATCATTTTTGCATAAATCTAAACTACCCATTGTATTAGTTATTAAATTTATCAAAGTAATAATATAATAATATAATATTATTATTTTAATAAAAAAATATACACCATATAAATGGGATGAGAAAAATGAATTTATTGGACAGCTAAATTTTAAGAAAGCTATAGATTTTGGTTAAAATTTACCCATTTAATGTTTTATTTATTTCAATGTCAATTATTTTTTGATTTTCATTAAATTTTATATTTGTATTAGTTTTTGATAAAATCAATGTTAGTGTTTAAGTGTGTTCAGATAACATTTAAGAATTATAAATATTGGCCTAGATAATGTTGTGTTTTTTAAAAAAAGTTATTTTTAATTGTGTTAAGAAAAAAGGTTGCTATAAAATAAATAGGTGAGTATTTAATAAAATATAATTTTAAAAATATTATATATTTTAAAAGTATTAGATAAGTGTTTAGTAATTTTTTGTTAAGATTTAAAAGATTAAAAAAAATAGTTGTATTATATTTTTTAAAAAACATTAAAAATTTCAACCCCCAAGATACAAGTGATAAATTTCAACTCCAAAATTAGTAAGTAATGGCTTATTCAATCACACCCAAAATTCCATTTGGGTTATTTCCATCTCCCTTATTCTCTCCTCCCTCCTCCACACTCCCACGGTAACGACCGCTTCATAGGGGCCACCACTGCCCACTTTGTCACCGCCGTTGCCTCAATTTGTCATTGCCCCTATCTCCTCCCTCTACCTTTTGCCATGCCTCCTCTCTCGCCTCTACATCCCTATGCCCTCATCTCCATTGTCTCCCTATGCTATTGCATCATGTTGCCTCTTTTTCCTTCCCTTGCCTCCTCCCTTTATTATGCCCCCACCGTCGGAAACTACAAATGAGGGACTGCTGTAAGGTTTTGTTTTTAGATCACAGGATTTATTTTAGGATTAATATTGATATTTTTAATATTTAAAAATTTGCTTTGTGGTAAAGCAACTTTAAAAAGCAATTCTAAAATTACTTTTGCTTTTTATAAAAAAAAAAAAAACTTTTTAAATAAGTACTTTTTTTACCAAATGCTTTAATTTGTTTTTGTTTATTTCATAAGCAGAAGTAATATGCCATAAACATTATCAAACCAACCCAATATTTAAGGTTCATGTTGGGGATGACACTGAGAAAAAAGTCTAGCCAATATATCATAAATCAACAAAATATAGATATGAAAAAATAAGAAAAATTCAAGCACTAATAAATGAGTTAAAACACTTGATAACTTGTTTAAGTCGAGTTTGAATTCGGCAATGTACAAACTTGCTCATTATTGTAGAAGCTTGATCTGCTCAATTACATTGACTATATTATTAATTATTAATTTAATGTGTATACATTTAAATAATAGTAGTGTTATATATAAACTACATAATGTTAGTTATGATAATTTTTTATCATAGTTATGATATTATATGTAAAGTGATTATAAATTATATATGTATAAAATGTTGGTGTATGATATACGTAATATAACTATATTTATGACTATAGTCTATATATATTGAGACTTATTACATATAAGCTATTTTGCGAAAGCTTCCTGTGCACTATTAATGTGATAATATTTTATTGGTTTTGATTAAATCACTAGGCAAATGAAATGATGCCACATGAGGAGTGTGCGGGAGTCTTGCACAAAAGTAGCTTGTATATAGAATTTTCCATATATATTACTTATTTTCTTGTTTTTTCTCTTAATGATATATAAATATTTATATTATATAAATTATAAAATTAATAAGAAAAGAACATAAATTATCTTTAAATTTATAGTTAATATACATTTATTTAAATTATAAGATAGATTAGACTTTTGAATTAAATGAGTGGCTTGTAAATTCGACTTGGGCTTAGCTCAATTAATGTATAAGTCCAGTTCAATTACTATATATAAATTCGGCTCAAAATTGATTAAATTAAGCTTGACCTATCAATGTGGACACATGAGATTCTCCTTTAAGGTTTTATTTGTTTTGACGTAAAATAATTTTTGTCGTAAAATATTTATAAATGAAAATAAATTTTTAGATAATATTTATTTTTTTGGTGCCATTTGTATTTAAAAGATGCTTTGGAAAATATTTTATAATATGTTATTGTATTTAATGTGACGTAAAATAAATTGGTAGGATACTCCCACATTACCACCCATAACCCTGTGTTCGGATTCAAGGCCAGCTCACCGCTGTGGTGATTTGATCTATTTCGGACTATATCAATATTTATTTTAGAAATCGACCATCAGATCGAATATTCATATAATATGTATTGTGTTTGTAAAATTTCATGATTATTTTAGGTGATCGATAAGGACTTATTAATCTTGACCAATATCGAAGGCTTCGCAATATAGATAGTGAGAGTTTTTAGGGATCTAAGCTCTCATGTGGCAATATGGCTTGCTTGCCATCATTTTAAATAGTATTATGTTGGATCACACATTCTCCTCCATGAACACAACGAAGGTAGCAGCGACATTAGGTTCAAGAGGCCAATGGTGAGGGTGGAGTTGAATTTAGTGAAATCGTTGATGGAGGCATTGGTGGGGGTGGAGGGCTAGTGGCAATGAGCTAGAGGCGAGAAGTCTATGACTAGAGAGAATGATAACACACCAACAACATTGTCATATTCAGTGTAGCAAATCGTTCTACGCTTCGTTAAAGACGCATTTTGCTTGTTTAGCACTAAATTTAGCGTTTCAGGGTTGGAAATGGTCTTATGATGTTAAACTTAAAGTTTGGCTATGCTATTTCATAGGTATCCTTTATGTGTATTCCTACTTAATTAGTTATATAAAAGTGCTTTGATGATTAATAAAAATATAAATCGAGAAGTCTAAAAATACACTTGTTATTTTACAGTCAAAAAACCAACAAATTAGTATCATAGTCAATTTCTTGAGTAAGTCTAATCATACTAGATGAGTTTTGGAGCATCATCAAATACAATAGTGCATCTGATTTTTGATGGAACAAATGATCAAGTGTGAGTTATCCAAATGGAGGCCTATCTTGATGCTCATGATTAGTGGGAAGCCATTGAAAATACATATGAGGTTCCTCCCTTACCCGACAATCCAACTAATGCTAGAATAAAAAATAACAAGTAAATAAGATGAAGGAAATCAAAGTCAAAAGCTAATTTATTTGCATCTTGATAAATGAAATTTGGGACTTCCTAAAAAAGGAGTACGAAGGAAATGAATGAGTTTAAGGCATTTTAATCAGATTAAAAAAAATTGAGATGCAAAAAATGAAGGAATCAAAAATAATCAAATATTACCTTGAAAAAGTTTTTGGCATTATTAACAAAGTAAGGCTTTTTGGTAGTAGATGGCTTAAAAGGAATAAAAAATAATCAAGTGTTTGTGATATTGCTTGTTTTTCATGCCATCTTGCCAAACAAACTCATTATATACAACCAAAAGCTTAGAAGTTAGTGGAATTGAAGTTGAGTCCAATAGATAATGATAAGAGTCTTTGGAATTTGCATGTAATTCAATCTTTAATTTTCTAGATAAAATTAGACCTAGTAATTTTTGTTCTTAGCACATTAGGTTACTGTTTCATATGAATTTGATGTTGATACTTAGATACACTATTACTCCATCTGTGCACAGATTTGCAATCATTAGCAATGTTGTAAATTTTTTATTATGTTGTTTCAAGTTTTATATTTGTCGATTTTTGCTCAAATTTTAAGTTTCATATTTAATTTTTTCTTTTGTATTTTTGGTTTTCCTTACTGTTTATAATTTATTAATAAATTAATATTTTAAGACTTTAGAGCTTAAATTTAAAGTATTTAAGCCTTTTCAAGTATTTTTACTTGGCTAAAATACAATTTCTTTATGCTTTACATTTTATATGAATAAGCCAAAAAACCTAGAAACCCAATCGAAAAGAAGGAATTTTTAGAAACCCAAAAGAAACACAATCGAAAATTTCAATGCTTTACATTAAAGCAATTTTAGTATGCGAATATTAGTAAGGTAGAATTACACATCCCTTTTTTCTTCTTCCTCTGATCTGATAAAAAATTCGATGTACTATCTTCTCTTCAAAATATAATATTTAAAATTAATAAATCATTATATTTCAGAATGATTGTTTCTTTAAAAGAAAATAAGACAACCAAAGCATAAACATTTACTTCTACTGTACATCAAAACAGCCCAAAACATCATTTGGCAATTTTTTTAAAATAAAACGTCATTTTGAACTGTCTTTGGTATATTACATTACATCATTGCAATAAAGGATCCGTGGATTCATTATGCCTCACAATTAATTGTAAAAGTTAAAAAAAAATTATATACATATTTACAAAAAATAAAAAAGATAGGATATACTTTTTGAAACAGCAACTTCAGAAACATACTCATCCAACGACAAAGCGAAACTACGTAGGCTTTCATACTCATTTTTTCACGAGCTGTACAACAATGTACAATTTTACTAAATACAATTAGGGAAGCACGACAGCAAGCATTACCTTGATCATCTCAACTTCACCATCCCTGCAGCCAAATTACCACATACTGGGGTACTTCCTATTTCTCAGAAGGGGTTAAGCACAGCACATCTAAACCATCTAAACTGGAACGGGAAAACCGGACGTCTAAACCAGCCTGGAACGAGCCTTGTGTGTTACATGTGAAGGTAAGGGAGAACGTATCTAACTCCAACCACCTCAAAGTGAGGGCTTAAGATTGAAGTCATTTATCTCAGGTGAGAATCGTAGGAATCAAAAATTGTATCAGGAACAATCAGAGGTAATTTATCTATATACAGGAACAACCTTTTCAGATTCTCCCTCGTCACCGTCGCCATGTCAACTATGTCACGCATGTCCGTTAATACCCAGAGGTCACCTGAGTTCACTCTCTTCAGACTGTCACGACAGAATGGGCACGACTGTGAAATCAATCGCCTGCAACAGGTGACATAAGCACAGGAATTAGATTAGGAAACAAGAGACCACTACTAACGAACCCAGAGACAGTGTAACAATTAACAACTACAAAGATCAAAGACAGACAAAATACCCAATACCCAATTGGGCCAATTCCAGTATCTATCGTATTGAGCGTATTTTCCGGTACTAGTTACCACGTCAATGAAAAAATAGCAGCGTGCCTATTCGAACTCTACAAAATAGGCCTATATGTCTGCTGGATTTTTTTCACCAAGCCATACACAAGACATAAGATAATGCTAATTACCTATCACATCAATGGTAATTCAGCAGTCTTCCTCCTCAAATTTTACATTCTAAGGCCATACGGGTCGGCTGGATGCCTTTCATCAAGACAGACACAAGCCATAAGGCCAATTACTTGCCAAACCTTTTTATCCCCAGAAACAACAGTAAAGATTATCATATTGATAATTTAATTAAACTCATTCCTTGTTCCTTAGAGCATTGGTTTCTAATAAAATCTTTACTCCTACAATTTTCTTTGACACTGGATCATATAGCTTGTAGGCTTTAGACTCCTCGCTAACCCCCAATAGCACACAAACAAAACTTTTATCTTCTAGCTTGGTTCTTTTGGCATCAGGAATGTGCACATGGGCGACACAGCCAAACACTGAAAATGAGCAACTGAAGGTTTTATTCCACTCCAAGCCTCTTCTGGTGTCATATTCTGGACAATCAAAGTTGGACTTCAATTTAAAACGTGTATTGTCCAGTTGACAGCTTATCTATAAAAAAATTGAACTTATTCCTAAATATATAAAACATCCTTCAAAATTAATTTGGGAAACTAGCGTCATCAAGAGTTGGTCCTTGACATATCAAATAGGTCTATTCCGGCTCAGGGTCATTGTTCTTTCAAAATCATGAAGATTTTCCGCACAAATTTATAATTACATAGTAGAGTGATGTGAACCTTAAAAAAACACACATTTGGCACCCGTGGTTTTTCCTAACTCCAACCTGAAAACAAGATCTTGATATTGCAGTTAGCAATTAAATGGACAGAAGAAATAAATTTAAAATTTTAACATTGGTCCCCCCCCCCCCCCCCCCCCTTTTTCCAATTCCTAACGGTACCTAGATATAGTTTAGATATGCAAACATAATAATCATTTAAGCAGAAGGTAGGCCTTGGACATGCATTCATCTGCCAACATATAAAGACCTTTTCAACTTAATCAACTCACAAACATGTCCATAATGAAATAATGCATCCAAGACATCCCGACTCTTTTTTCTGTCTAGTCAAAAACAGAACTGCTATGATGGGCAAAGCAACTTAGTAAATCAGATAAAATTTGCAGGCTAATTTATTAAACAAGTCTAAAATCAGAAGCGTCAGTGTGTGTGTGTGTGAGAGAGAGAGAGAGAGAGAGAGAGAGAGAAGAGAGAGTATGTGTACCAGTCATGGTAGCATTTCAAGCACATTGCATGGTTGCAGTTGGGCAAAACAAATTTACTGTTTGCCTCCATGCAAATCCCGCATTCTTCTTCTCTTTCAATGTCTATATCAGAATAGTTTCCATGATCATCTCTTCTTCTATACCTTTCCATACACACAGCCTTCTGCTTCTTATCTTCAAGATCAGTAACACCACTTTGAAGTTGCATAAGAGAAGGATAAATAACAGCTGACCAAGATAAAATAAAAACTAGTCAGAAACATAGTTTGACAACCATATAGGCTGATAACTGCCAATTCAAACTCCCACAGATAAAAATATAATGATTTACCATAAAAATCTCTAATACTTGCTTTCCGTTCATGGGTAGACATGGTGGTTGAACCATCCACATAAACCTACACAAACAGAACTTTTAAGAGTTTTAATTTTCACTGACACAACAAAATACGAAATAAAACAAAACGGATTTGGAAAATATAGATTCTCGTAGAAATGAACAACCCTCAACCTTGTAAATTAGGATCCTCAAAAGCCCAAGGGCACCTGCAAGGTGACAGTCTGTCCATTGAACTAGAAAGAGAAGCAGGTGAGCAGCTGGACTGTACGACATTCTCATCTGAAGACAAGCACCATCGTACTCCCTGGAATAATCGGATGCCCTGTAGTTCCCATCAGGGAAATTTTCACACATAAACATGAGAAGGTAACAGATCATTCTAATCGAACATCAGCACACCATGACAGAAACAAATCCTTCTAAAGACTACATTAAAAAGCCATGATGGAAAGCAAATTTTACCAAGAAAAAAAAAACACCAACAGGCCATGTTGGAAACAGCAGAAGCCTCTGTCTACACAAAAAAGATTACATTTTCAAAGATGGTTGGGCCAAAAAAAACACACTGAATTATCAACTTAGTTTTCTTATTTTTGGTTGATTATAAACTTTATAGGCATCCACACAGAAGAGACTGTAGCCCTGAATGACAATCATGTTCTAGCACAGCATTTTTGAGCAAAATCGAGCAGTGGGTAACAAGGATAGGTTGTCATGGTACATGGTATTGAACATTTTCTCTCAACAACTTAAAAACTAAGAAATAGGCCCAAATGCTATGAGTGAGCTCACCACAATAAAACTTAAATATGATTATAAGTCAGTGTTCAACACCAAAGAAAAAAGATAAACGAGGAAAAAAAATAATAGAGAGAGGGGGGGGGGGGAGCGGTGAAGGGTCGAACTCTGATGGGATCCAAAATGGTTTTAAAATTTTGTCAAAACCCACTGAACGTGAAGTGACAAACGCACAAAATAACACTAAATCATTACAGTTATCTCTTATAATCATTTCAATTGAAACTTCTTCATCTAGGAGCCATATAGCCTACAGTCTATACAATAGCAAAACATTGTGATACATTAGACTAAATGGGTTTGTATATGATAAGCTCTTCCAACTTCCAAATAAAATAAAAACAAAACTTGCATGACATTTTGCAAAAGCAACAATATCTGATCGAGTTTGTCCAAACTAGTTGACCAAATTATAAATCAACGAAAGAGGTAAAATCAAACCCACCCGTAGCTATACGAATAGATTACACAAACAAAAAACAAAAGCAAACGGAACGGAAATTCTGCCAACCAAACCACAAAGCTCACAATCGTCAAACACTGCTACAGATCAGAGCTCAAGTAAACAAACAAACAAAAACACAGACTTTTATGCCAAACAGCCAAATTTATACGGTTTCTTATTCGATTTTTTAACCAAAAAAAAAAAGTAGAACGAAAAATTGAAACCGCAACTGGTAACATACAAGGTATTGGCGTGCTGAATATCAGCTTCGAGAACCTTAAGAGAATCCTTGAACGATTTTCGCATGGAAGCTATATACATCCCTCACCGATCAATCAATCAATCAATATATGAGACAGAGCACTCCAACCCTAACAAACGAGACTGAGCACCACCAAACACCCCCCACACACACCCTCTCTCTCTCTCTCTCTCTCTCTCTCTATATATATATATATATATATCGTGGGAGACAACGAGTCAATCGCTCGCTCAAGAACCGCCCCTTTCTCTCTCTAGGACGTCACGACTCTCTCTCTCTCTCTCTCTCTCTCTCTAAATAGTCGGAGGTGTGGGGCTTTGGGACTTCGCGCTCTGTTCCTGCAGCCTCCCCTCCCTATTGAATTCTCGTTTTGAAAGTTGAAAGCCGAAGTGTCCAGAGAGAGAGTGCGTGTGTGGGGGGGGGGGGGGGGAGGGGGAGGGCGAGGGCCTCTGCACCCGCCACGTGGATGATCGAAATGCCATGGTGTCACCGCGTCACTTGATAATTCATTTATTATATTAGCTTCCATATAATGTCAGTCATTTACTCCATACATATCCATTTAATTTTATAATTTGTTTTTTTTGTAAATAAAACAAAATTAATGTTTCTCCTGTGATGATGATGAAGAAGAAGAAGAGGTGAAGAATGATCCAATTTAGGTATGTGATGATGCGGGGTGACAGAGTTAATTTTATCGGGTGTCAGAAACCTCTTTGTCTGGTGTGGTGTTTATAAATTTGTATTTATTGATGGGGGAAGATAAAAGCTGTTCTTTCTTATACTAAATTTAATGGGTCCGCCGGGTCCATTAAAATTTGTACACCAGACAGACACCAGAGAGAAGATAATGACGAATTAATAATAAACAAACGGACCTACCCACACCTACTGTTCTTTTCCCCTCTCTCTCTCTCTCTGACTCTCTCTCTCTCTCTCTCTATGTGGAAGTGGAAGTGGAAGTGCAAGTGCAGCCTCCAACTCGGACGTCTACTGATTAATTAAAGTTAAAATTGAATAATTTTAAAGTGATAATTATTGTTTTGTTTTTTTTTTGGGTAAGTGTAGGAAAAAGAAGTCATAATTGTGTGAGGAGGACTTTATAAGGCATATAATAATATGATGTTTTGTTTTTGTTATAATCAACTAATGACCACTTTTTATTTATTTATGTTTGTTCTTTCTCCCATTCTTGTCATTTTCCTCGTCCTCCGCCCTCGCTTTCCCCGCACGCAATGTCACTTGCACCGTCCCGAAATTGCTCCGATTGGGGCCTTGTCCTCGTTATGTGTATATATATATTTATGTGTTTGCGCGCCAGATTATCATTATAATAGAAATTTCAAATTATTCTGTATTATACATTATACAGACTGTATAGTAAAATTTAAAATATCTGTTCACATATATTTTAATTTTAAAATTTAAAAATTTCACATTACTTTTTACATTTAAAAATTACTATATTTACTCTTTACAAATGAAGAGTTATTATTTATTATCTATATTTTATTTTATTATTTTTTCGCTCTTCTCCTCTTTTCATCTCCCGTTCTATGCAACTCGTCCAAGCTCCTCCATCCACATTGCCCCGTCCCAGCGTCGCCCGTCTAGGCCTCTTATCCCCTCATCGCCCGTTCAGGCCCCCTCTCCCCACCGCCCGTCCCAGCCACCCTGTTCAGTCCCACCCCCGTCCCCGCGTCGCCTGTCCCCACCCCATCCAGGCCCCTCGGATTCATGCTGCCGGATTCATTCTTTCCATCTTCCCAAACGTCGATGTTGCCATCGTTCGTATGTAGGGGTTGAAACGTTGACAGGTGTTTGATGATTCGTAAAAAAAATATTATTTTAATATAAATACATAAAAAATAGATAATAGTATTAAAGTTAAACTTAAAAAATATCTCTCTACATGTGAAAAATTCTTTACATATAAATAAAAAACACAGAGTGCTCTTGGAGTTACTCTAAAAATGCAAGTAGTGAATTATTATATGTATTTTAGGCGGAAATCAATTTAGTTTTCATTGGTTCGACGCAATAGTGGACTAATCCTGTTTGGCAAAATATGAAAAAAAGTTTTTAAAAAAAAAGTGAAAAAGGATTTTAAAAAATGAAGGGAAACAAAATTTTGTTATATCTATTATTAGTTTTGCCTTTCATAATTACTGTATATATATTTCATCATTGTCATAGCAAAATAGGTGTGAAATTTTTTAAACGCAACCCCAGCCTCCAAATTGGTTTCTACATTTCTTGTTGTATCTTTTTAGTACAACGAAGTGAGATAGATAAATAGGGCCAATAGGGGTGTAAAACGGGTTCAAGCCCACGGGCTTGTGAGCTTGGAGCGGGTCGGGCTAATCAAGGCTCGGTCCGTTTAAAACACAGGCCTATACAGGGCTGACCCGTTTAGGCCCGTCCCGTGCAGGCTGCAGGCCAGTCCGCGGGCTTTTTTTATTGTTTTAATTTTATTTTTTATATTTAAATATATTAAAATTTAATGGATATATTGTATTATATAGCTTTAATTAAGTAATAAGATTTCATATATGAAAAATTTAAAAACAAATTTAAAATAATATTAGTTATATTTAATTTTATTAATTAATTTTAAATTTTAAATAAAAAATAAAATAAAATAAATATAAATATAAAAATGGGCCAGCCCACGGGCCCCTGCGGATCCCTGCGGGCCGGGCCAGGCTGAGCCTTGGCTAGTCCGTTTAAAACGCGAGCCTAAATGGGCTGGTCCATTTAGGCCCGGTCCGTTACGGGCCAAGGCGGGGCGGGGTGGGCTGGCCCGTTTTACACCCCTAAGGGTCAATTGTTTTTCTATTCATTCCAAGCAAGGGGTAAGGGGTAAAAGAGACATTACAGATTTTTCTTACGATAACCCCCTTATTAGAGCATCCATGTCAATTTTGGTATTTTTATTCCTATTTTAGGGATGAACAGTAAAAAACTTGCTTAATTTTCAAAAACAACAAACATCTCATTCTCTATTTATATATACATTTATTATTTAATTCATTTTATATTATTTCTCTATCATCATTTTATTTATTATAACCAATAAAAAAATTATAAGTTTAATATATATATATATATATATTAAAAAATTATAGGGAAAACATTTAGGAATTTACTATTCATTCCCTGTTTCTATACCATATTTTAGTGTTTCTATACCATATTTTAGAGAACCTGCTGCAAATGAATTTTTGATGATTTTGTATGTTTTTTTCATAAATTATAGGAAAAGTTATATTATAGAAACATATTGTGGATGCTCTTATTGTGTTACTTAATTATCTAAAATATAAGCACACACCACGGCCAAACATCCATTGACCTTGAGGGTATGTTTAGTATGATTTTTGGTTTTTGTTCATATTAAATTATAAATTGAAATTATTTTTGAATAGTATGAAGAGAATATGTTTTTTTTTTGAATTATAATTTTTGAAAAAATAAATTAAATAATTTTAAAAAATCTAATTAATAAAATTTTTTAAAAAATATATTAAATTTAAATTTAAAAATATAAAATAATTAAAAATCACTTTTAATTTATACTGCTTTTAAATTAAAATAAATTCGCAGTAAATGTTTAAAATTTTAGTACGCCTGATTCGGACGTATGAGTATTTAGTAGTTTTAAATTGAGAAATTTTCATTGGCAATTATTAAAGTTAATCACTGATCTAACTATTGTCAAAACATATATACTTTTTCGTCTATAGATGATGAATGGTCACTATCACAATTACTGATGAAGTGAGTGCACTTTTCAATTATTATTTATTGGTTGAGTTTAAGCGCATTGAATCGGGGGTTGTTTGTCTCTTCTCATAATAAAAAGCACCGCAATGCGTGGTGGAACCACCAAAACGAGGCAAGGAATAACAATAGAGGGTAGGAAACAAAGAAAAACAGAGGGAATAAAAATAACCCTGCCACATGTGCTTGCCCATTATGTTAGGGAGGGTTTGGTGTGGCTAATAATTTTAATTTTAGGCTGTAAACTTTTGTTATTTTAATGCTTTATTGATATTTGACCAGCGAAGTTGACAACTCACAAACAAATACATTGTGCATGCTCCCATTTATTGTTTTGAAATATAACAATGGAACTAGTTCAGTGGTAGAAATTAGAAAGTTAATTATAGCAGATGAGAAATTTAAAATCTAGCAGTGTAATATTAAAAAAAATTAAAAAAATTAGAACCATAGAAAAAGTTATCCATTTACTCAAAAACAATACAATGGGGAAAAAACCAGCACTAACTTAAAAGTTGACGTTAAAACATACCCTTAAGGGTATGTATATTTGATGGTATGTTTTGAGGAACCAGATGTTATTTTTTGTTTTATGTCTTCAAAAAAGTATTTTTAAAAATGGTATTTGAATTTGTTTTTTGGACAAATTGAATATAATTTTTTTATTTAAAGTTTGTTTGAAAATAAATTATTTTCGAAGATTAAAAATGAAATCAAACATAAATAAGCAGGTGTTTTTTTACATTCAGACTGCTTTTGAGTATAAAAAGGAACAAGTACTTCATTTTCGCACTCAAAAAAAATAAGGAGAAAGAAAATAAAATGAATGAAATTTTCATTTTTCATTTTTTATACTTATTTTCTATTATAATATTAAAAATATGTATTGGTATTTTTCAGCTTATATTTATCAAACACGATCCTTTCTTTTTTGAAAAAAAGTAAATAAATAACACACGATAATTCCTCTTAGTCTTAGAGCACAGATAAGATCGTTTTGAATTTTACTGCTGAGTAGTGCTATGAAAGATACAGAACCTACGAAATTGTATTTTTATTCGTAAAATCAGACTATGCCCCATAAAAATACTTCGTCCCTGAAATACATTTTTTTATCTGAGAAAATTTAAAAGTTGACGTTAAATGTAGTTTTTTTAATCGCATTGACACAATTTGTTCCTCTATTATAACATGATTTAGCATAATCGAACTTTCTTTGTAATTTAAAAATAAATAATATAAATTTATAAAAAGATTACATATTTAAAAATTTACTATTTATTTTCAAATATTTTATCTAAAATATTTTAATATATATTTTTATACGTATAAATTACTTTTGATTTATTATAATAAAGGAAGGAGAAAATAATAATAAATAATAATAAATAAATATTATTTAAAGGAATAAAAATAAAAATAAATTATAAGAAATAATTATTCTATTCATTTCAAAATAAAAATAGAGAAAGCTCTTAAGCTCAGGTTAAACAGTCAAAGGCACTCATGAAACACAAATTTAAAAGTTGGCGTTAAATAATTTTGGTTTTTTTGAGATCATGTTGACCCAATCTGCCCCTTTAATACACTCAGGTTAAACAGTTAAAGGCATGGCACTCATCAAAAGTATTTGTTGGTAAATTTATTTTTTGAGGAGATATAGCTTACATTTTATCATCTTAATAATCTGTGAGCTTTCACAAGGGGTGGCATAATGGTTAATTTTATATATATATTATAGAAACACACAACTTCAATTAGAACTCAATGGGTCACAAACAATACCTCGCTCTATGTTCGTTGAACCTATACATGGAGATTATTTATTGACCTTTTTGGCACCCCGCATCAGCATGTGGTTTCGATCTGGAAACCAACAAGCGCTGGTAGCTAGACACAGTTTAATATTATGCAGTGCACATGACATCTACCATACTTTTGACAAATTTGAAAAATCCATGCAAATCTTATCATGTCACGATCAAATCAAATTAGCTGATTCGCAAGAAATAATGTGACTTTTTTCCCCCCTATAAGTATAAAGTTTTTTTTAAAAAAAATCAATGCATTTACATGCACAGAGACAAGGTAAACATATGTTTCTGACACGAATAACTTTTTTTAGAAAGATAATGGGACTGGAAAATCCTAAATCTTTTATGACAGGAAGAAAATTTATTATAATCTAATTACATGTAATTATTTAAATATATATAGTAATCTTTATTCGTTCTAAAATTAAAGTATATGTTTTAGATTCATATTAATATTTTAATTAGGGCTCTTATTATTAGGAGCAATGTTATTTTGATATTTTTATCATTTGTATGAAAATACAAAGAACTTATACTTTTTTAATACAGAGAACTTAAAATGTTCTCATTTGAAGGACTACATTTTAATTTTTTTCTTTATGTGAGTTTGGGTATGAGAATGAAGACAAACAGATTCAAACATAAGAGAGCAAAATCAAATGTGTCCTAAAGTTTGGATTAAATAAACGTAATATGAATATAAATGGGGTTTTAAAATAAAATGAAATATGTTAGGCAAATGAAAATAAAAATAAAAATGTAAAAGAAGATTAAAAGGTGAAAACAAACCATTAAATGGTAGCTCTCGGTCAGCAGCTTTGGTTTGGCTGCTTTGAGCAGGAAGCATGGTTAGTGGAGAGAGAGGACAACAACAGTTTTAGGATATAAAAATGGTCGGAAATAATACAATCTTCTATTGATTGTATACAGCTGATCATGGAGATAACTTAGACAACGACAATTATAGGTTAGGATGGGGGAGTTCAGATCGTGACCATGGCAACAGAAAATCTAGAGGTTTAGTTGGTTGAAGCTACATGGGTGGTGGTAAGAGCATATATAGTTATTAGAATCGAATTGGATATCGATCCGACTAAGGTATCGGGTGATTGGATCACTAGTTCAACTGTCGGTTAGTGGTTGAACCGAAATTATTAATTATATATAAATATATATTAATAATATATATATATATATATATATATTAAACAAACATATTAAAATTATGCTTCTAATATAATATTATTTATTTTTAATATGTATTTCTAACATAAATTCTTAATAAAATTAAAAGTTTAGTGACATAAATTCATAGTAAAAGAAAATTTGAATAAAGTTTGAAAGGATATTGAAGTGAAATGTTAATATTAGTTATTAATTTTAAATTAAAATTATATTATAAAATAAAATAAATAATGTTTTATAATTTAAAAAAATCAGTCGATTCTGTAAAAATCGTCTGGGTCAGCATGGTTTCTCTAGTTTTTTTTTGCAAAAAAAACGGTCTAATTGGAAAATCAGACCTATTAAGCAGTCGGGTCACCAGTTCACCGGTCCGACCGTCCGGTCCAATCCAGTTCTGATAACTATGGGTAGGAGTGTGCATCTATCCATTCAACCCACTCTATCTGTCCGATTCAATCTGAATTTATTCGCTATTCGTGAATAAAAATTATACAAATGAGTGATTCAGTTGGCAAATGATCATGAGAATCATCTAATACCTGGTATATAAGAGTAGTGAAAAAAAAGTTTTCCATGAAAATGAGATTCTCATGGGAATTGGTTAATCCTATTCCCTCATGTTACTATACATGACAATTAAAAATGATTAATTCTATATTTCTATCCCCTTTTACTAACACACGCCTTAAGGAAATGACCTATCATTTTGTCCATCACTAGCATAGCTTTTACTCTCCCCCTTGTAATTATTTGTAATTGTTATAAATGGCGTGTAGAATTGGTTGGAAGCGGTAGTTAATAAGAAGACATCAAAATACAACTTGAATTAGCTTTATGAACACTAGATTGGTTTTATATTGAAAACATGATAGCACAACTGAAAGTCAACAAAGTGATTGTAAGGTTAGCCTTACGAAAGTTAATAAGAGTTAATGTTAGATGTTAGGTGGTCTACAATAGTTGCATTTGAAGCTAGTAGCCATCTACACACAAAGTTGTGTGGACAATCTAGACTGCCAACTCGAACTCTAAGTTGTTAGAATAATCCAAAAACGGTCAATCCGGATACAAAAGACTTAATTATGAAGTAAAATTTTGGACACAGAGTTGTTGTTAAACCGAATATGCATTTAAATTAGATGACGCTATTTAGATAATTAGATTATCTTTAACAATATGTAAAGATATCCTTATTATGGATAACTGGATTAAGTTTGACAGGGTTGCAAATTCAAATAGTATTATAAATCCAAATAGTGTTATAGATCCAAAACAACATTGTCAATTCATACAATGTTGGAAATCCATACACGGTGCGCTTTAATAGATCGCTTACTCCAGTGCAACAATGTTGTTCAAATGTATGTATTTACTTGTTACTTGAGCTTTTTTGAAGTAATGTTCAAATTGCGATGAATAGTGAAAATGCAATGTTGAGAAAGATAAACAATGGACAATATTGAGAGGAATAACTTACCATAATTTGAATAAATAACTATCTTTAATTTAGACACACAACTAGACCACCTAGAATAGCTAAATTTAAAGCGAGTGAGGGGTCCCAATAATTGGTTTAGAGGGTTTGACAATTGGGAAAACCTAACAAAAGAAAACAAACTCATATTTCCTTAAGAGAAATAGCAAGCGTTTTGGGTGATCATAAAACTAAAGTGAAGGAAATGTCACAAGCATGCAAAGGTTGAATAAGAAAAAAAGATAGACATTGCATGTGACATTCTTTGATGGTAACCAAACCTAAAAAACTTAGATCAACATCAAAACCATTTTTTGTTGAATATAGAATAGAAAACAATTGGCTAATCTAACATGGGCCATAACTCTCTTGTTCTAATTCAAGCACACATGAAGCATTTTTAATAATAGCCGCTCCCACAACCTCTTGAATGTGCAAGCCAATTAACAAAAAAAATTGTAGAACACAAATTAAAGTCTCATGCAAAATCTAACCACTATTAACCCTTATTAATAAAACGGGTGCAAAATAAAAGTTGAATACTCAACTTAACCCTACCACCACTAAACACTCATTGTGCGTTGGGATAGCTAACCATGTGTTAAAAGAACAATCATATTGGAATCATATACTGTGTGAGCAATCTTATTAGTTATGAGTGGCCCAACTTTGAACATACTTCTATAAAAATCTATGCATTGTCAAAATAAATAATTTTTGCAGTTAGCATGTATGTTATTGTTGTGCAGTCAAATAATTTGGTATGTATTCATTAGATACAATTAAATATATTAAAATTTATAAATCAATAAATACACATTATATCAATGATAACGTACACAATCATAAAATAAAGATCGAAAAGAACTCAATTGCCAAACAAACATCTCAATATTTGGTATAAACTCGTTCCTTCCTCATGCGACAATACACTATTTTAAGTTTATGGCAGATTTAATTAGGGAAAATACTAGAACAAATGATGTAGGTCCAACACAAGCTCATCTGTGATACTTGCACCAGCCATTAGTGTAACGCCCCCAAATTTGAACCTCCAAATCGGGTGCGTTAGTGGAAATTAAATATACAAATTATATATCAATTTCAAACTATTACTTATTTAATAAAACAAACCATTCATTATTACAAATTTCAATCCAAGATCTTTAAGGTTTAGGGGTTTAGAGACTAAGTATCCATAACCCATTATTACATAACAAAGCACACGAGCAAACAACTTAATAAATCTTTAAAATTTCACACAACTTTATTTCCAAGCACTTCTCGACTCCTTATCCTAGTTTCTCCATCCCTTAATTACCTGGGGTTGGAAAAGAAATCATAAAAAGGGTGAGCTCAAATAGCCCAGTAAGGGTAAACATAAGTGGGTAAGGAAAATCATGAAGATATCGAACATAGGAAATACCATATAATATTTGCACATCATACATGATCAACATTTCACAAGGAAATCATAACATGGAAGATTATGTTTAGACATCGTATCATAACATCATGATCTAGGTTAACTACCCAGTATACCGTATCATAACATAACACATTATCAATTTGGATTGACACTCTCCAGTGATGTTCTTTACCCAATGCATTGGAGGTCTTTCTGGAACCACCTATCATAAACTTACTTTGTCCAAACATAAGAGGTTATAACAACTTTAACATACATAACATGAAGCATCACATAGAATTTCAATAAAACATTCAAAGTTAACAAGGATAACCACGAATATCAAAATGGTTATCTACCCCAATCAATAGCATAGATTACCAAGAGAGAGATTAAAAAGAGACTAATCTAATCTTCTCAACAATAAAATGGAATTAGAAGAATAAGAAACATAAAACTCTTACAATAATAATTCCAAACAAGATAAAGAGGAAGAGAAAGGTCCCTTACAATAATAATGAAATATAGATTATAATGAAAAAAGAAAAGGGGGATGAGAAAAACCCTTACGAAATATAGACTATAATGAAAAAGAAAAAGAGGGATGAGAAAAGCCCTTACTATCGCTTGTCGTTCTCCGCGTTCTAAACCTTAAAAATATCAAAACACTAAATTAGCATTAATGCTTGAAAAGTTCAATATCACACATATCTCCTTATATATATATATATATATATATATATATATATATATATATATCATACTTTAACTTATATCTTTTAATAGGCATACCGTGCTTGTGGGGTTGAATATTAATTTGGGTTCCCACTTCTATTGCTGTTCCATATCCTATTTCGATCACATGCATCATAAGCCTTGAGTTGTGCACTAACTAGGTTATATGCCTTGAGAGTTTTTGAATAAGATTTACTTCTTGTATTGGGTGAACGGAAAAGACGTGCGATAAGCTTATTTTTCCTACGTGTCTTCCACCTTAACCATGAGGGGATATTAGACACGGGTCTAAAGGGAAGATCAGGAGGAGATAAGGATGGGGATAGGCTGTGAGGTTAAGCATTAACAATTGGGGCTGCAGAAGAAGAAGGGCGATTGTCGGGGGAATTCATTTTGGAAGTCGTTCCTTACAATCTTCCGATATTTAGAACCTTAAAATAAAAATAAAAACATAAGTTAATATTCTCGTCTTTTCACTTGAATTATAGAATGACAACGCTATGATAAAATACTATAATTTAAAATAATTACATAGGTATGTATATGAGGTGGCAAGGCCAACCATGTATGTATATACGAGGTGGTACAACTAATCATATAAATAACATATGTAATGTGGTAAAACCAACCATGAATATAGTATATATGAGGTGGTAAAACCAACCATATAGATCTACATAATAAATAAGAAGCGACTTCAAAATTTCAAAAATCTTAAGTATTACCTTTCGTAGAACTTCGACGTTTGGTAAGTACCAAAAGCAAAAGAGGATTTGAGTAGAGTATTTGGGATGTTAAGAGGGCTTAAGGGAGTGTTTTGAGAGGGAAATTTCGTGGTGTGGCTTGAGGGATTTGTGCTTAAGAGGAGAGGCAAGACACTCCTTATATAGGCAAGGATGGTGGTAGGTGTGTAGTGTGAAAGTAGTGTATGAATTTGACTTTGGCATCAAATTAAATTATATAAAATATATAAAATACTTTATTTTATTCCTATTATCCTCTCTTAAAACGTGGGTATCTTCTCCTACCATTTAAAAAATGTTTTAAGACTTTTCAACCTAGAAGGTTCCTTTGGCATCAAAAGTCCACATTGGTGTACTCCCTACTAATTCAATTATAACGTTTTTAATTTTGTAGTTTTCGACAAATTGCCAATTGTATTGCATTACTAACTCAAATATCTACAAATGGGTATCAATTTTATAATTTTTAAATATGTATAACAAAAGTTATTGAATTTTAAAGTCGTACTAAAATGTTTACCCGTTCATACTGAACCTATGTGTAGTATTTTAAATTCTGGAATTGATTGGCTTCATATTAAATTCTGAAATTTCTACACATTTTAGCTAAGTCATAAGTGAACAAATGGGCTTTGGTTTCATGTCAATTGGATCTGTATAACTCAAGTTATGAATTTTTGAATGGGACCTCCAGAATCTGCCTCATTCAAATTTTTGGGCCTTACCTATGTTTTATACTTTTGGTAAAGTTAAGGCTTGTAATACTTATTTACCCATAGTAATTTGGCTTAAGAAACTAAATGACATAATATATAGCATCTAAACTTTTTATGACATATAAGAAATTATTTTATTTTTTTTATAACATATTTAATATTTACGCGGATAAAATAATATAATTGCATAATCAATAAACAATAAAGTAAGATAACATTATAGCATAAAATATTATAAACTTAAATATAAACATTAATATCATATTCTATGGCCTTCGTAAAATTTCTTGAATTGTATTAGCGTAGGTGCGTAAGACGTGTTGTGCTTCGCGATAGAGTCGCACAACCCTTCGGCTAACATTGTCGTGGTTGTCGCATCGAATAACCTCAAACTTCTCCCTGTGTCTCGTTGCATTATATTGCAGCCATTGGACACGAGCATTTAGCTCATCTATAGCAAAGCATAGCTTTGTAACTTCAAGTCGTATTGCTCGCCGATCTTCATCGCGTACACTATTCTCGGATGGCAGTACTTGAGAACTTGATGCCATAACTCTTATTATTCTTCTTCTTACTTCTATACTCTCTTATAAATAAAATCCCATGCTCATACCTATTTATGGAAGTCCAAACGGATACTATTCATAACGGCTAGTTACTATTCTAACGACTACTTATTAGTCACATGTTATTTGAATGACTATATTGGGTGCTTATTTTTATCGTGATAATATCTAAAATATCCTTTCTAACTATTGTTAACAATAACATTATTATTTTATTATTATTACTCTTTAAGTAAGAACTTAAATAGCTAAAAATTTTACGGGTCTTACAATTAGGATAGACTTGATGACATCAACAACATTATTTTGAAGTACTTAGGGTGTGCTACTACTTCATGTCCCAACGGCCCTGAACATATCCTTACCACAAAGTTGAGATCAATAAAATAAAATATTTACACCATTCATAGTCAACCATTGCCATTATACACAGTTAATCACTCATCAGTTACAATAATTTTGTTATAGAATTCATTATTTTTATTTTATCTTATTTTTCAAAATTTGTAATTGTACATTAATAAAGTACATGTTTACTTTGTAATATTTTTATTAATATATTTTTATTTTTTTCTAATTTAATTTATACAGGAATCAATCATCAAATTATCATAAAATTTTATATACATAATAAACACTATATAAATATTCAATATAACAATTAATTTTAGAAACATTAAATACTTAAATATAAAAAATTTACATCAAAATACACTAACAGTACTCTCATCGGTCTCTTAAAAAAATCTTCAAAATTTGATAAAAAAGCCAACTATCTATTAATCATTTTATTCATCAAATTAATAATATATTATTATTAATACCTCACACTGCATCTATTGTGGTGGAACGGATCGACGAGGGCAGCATTGGCGATGAAGAAGGAGAAGAAGAAAATGGCATTGACAATGAAGAAGACATAATAAGACGGTGTCGGCTAGGATGTCGTCTGGGGAGGGGGGAGGGGGAGGGGGGTGTGGTCACCGTCGGGGGAGGGGGAAGGGGAAGGGGGCGTGGTCGCCATTGAGGGGGGGGGGGGGGGGGTTATAAATGGAGATCATAGTGGAGGGGAAATGCATCAATGGGGGGAAGGAGGAGGGCAACGATGCATGATGGTTTTAAAGAGTGTACGGGAATAAATTATACACTTTTTTTTTATCATTAATGATAATAATAATAATAATAATATTATTATTATTTATATGTTATATTATAAATATATATAATAAAAATAATTTAATCTGATAGTTAAGTGATTTGCTGCATGAAAGAGAGACTTTAAGTTTAATTTCTGGTAATATTTTGCTAGACAGCAGGCATGCTTGCTGAATGGGACGGGGCGGGGCGGGGCGGATCCCCACATTTACCAGGTTCAACTACCACCATCACATTAAAAGACGAAAGTGTCCAAATATAATGATTCAATGACGGAATTACCCTTATCACTGTTGTCGCGTTCTAGCACCCTCGCAGACCACTAACGAACCAGTGCCCGAACTTCGTAAACTCCGCCGGTGAAGAAACGATAGAGCATGACGTCAGCGCGCTCCTCCTCCTTCTCCGATGGAAACCCTAATTTTTGAAAAATCGATTCCCCTATTCAATTCCCGATTCGCAGGTCCAACCCTTCTAATCAATTTTTCATCAATTTGCCGAGAAAATCGAAGCTCGCTTTGCTTTTTCCCGCGAAAACTCCTTGCCAGTCCCAGAAACGCGAGCTTCTCGAGCCTCGCAGCTTCCCATGCGTCCAGCTCCGTGTCCTATGGTGGGTGGGACGATCCGAGGTTCGTCCTTGGGTCGGAGGAGGATGGTGAGTCGGATCAGTTTCAAAGTTTTTTTATTTCCGTCGGAATCAATGACCGAAAATACGTGTTCATGTTCGTTTCGGGTTTCGTATCGGCACTGGTCATATCTAGGGTTAGGGTTTCTTCAATTGTTGTATTTCCAGCTTGTGTTGTTGTTTTTGCCGCTGGATTTTTATTAGGGTTTGTTAGATGGAGAGGCAAGGGTTCGATGGGTGCGAATCATATTAAGGCAAGTTCCGAAGATAATAGTTTTAGAGTTTATAAAGAAAATATTGGGAATTTGATGGGATTTTTCAATGGGTTAGACGGAAAGGTCAGTGATTTGAAGATTGGTATAGAGAGAGCTATTGTTCAAAAACAAATCACAGTGACTGATCTGGATAATTATGTTAGAGTCATTGAATCAATCAGGTTATCAGCCTTCTCTGCTAAAAATGTTGTTGTAAGTTCAATTGATAGGTTGGATATACTGGGTAATGTAGTTGAATCTATTTGTGTTCTAGATGTGAATCAGAAGCCAAATAAGAGGAAGAAGGAGATTGGAAGCAGGTGGTTCGAATTTTTTAGATTTTTTGGGGTTTTTTTAGGAGTAGATTCTCTAGGTTTGAAGACTGAGAAGAAAGATATTGCTGGTCAAGAGTCTATGATGACAAATGTGAACAATAATAAGCAATGTGCCGAAGGACCTCAAGCAAAAGAAAGTGTTTTGAATTCAGCCAATGACAGTACAAGAATAGCAAATTTTAATTTTTCAGGAGATGCGTCAAATGTATCTCCCCGGATTCTGGATACCAATGAAAAAGTAACTGATAGAAATGGAAGAATTAATATGGTTCTGAAAAACGGGAAAATGGATTCGTCAATAATAAACAGCAGTCCCAAAAGTCCTGTTGACAACGAACAGTCTAATTACCATAATAATGGTTCTCGATTCATGAAGGGCCACCAGATCTCTCTGAGGATGGGTCATAACAATGAACTTGAAGCTAGGGGATTCAGCTGCCCTTCCTCGGATTCCCTGGGATTTAGGGACAGCATGAAATATATGAGAGTGGATTTATCTTCTGAGCAAGAGGAGGAGCTCAAGAACACCTATGGGGCCTGCATGCCTCATCACAAAAAGGATGGGGACAATATCCAGAGTATTGAATCTGATTCCAGGTCCAGACAAGAGAGGGCAAATCCTAAGGATTGTTGTCATCTGGCTAACACTCAACATACTGATGAGAGTGAGATTGGTGACGTTGGTCACTCTTTCTCTTCAATGGCTTCTGATGATGTGGTTATTGATAGGTACCTTAGAGAAGCTAACGACCTTCTCAAGCAAGCTAGAGTTTGTTTAAGGAATGGAGGCGATGAAGGCCATGCAGAGCTCCTACTCTATAAATCTGCTAATATACTGACCAAAGCTGTAGCTATGAATCCCACGAGTTTATTGGCTGTGGGTCAGTTAGGGAACACCTTTCTTGTTCTTGGAGAGCTAAAACTAAAGATCAGTCGTGAGATGAGAAGTCAACTTTCCAGGTATTATACATCACTTGTTGAAAAACAGGTCAAGGGACCTAAGAAAATCGATGATCAAGTCAGGAGTAGAGATGAAATAATATCTGTTCTTGTAAATGTGTGTGAAGAATGTGAAGAACTCCTTCTCGAGGCTGGAAGAAAATATAGGTTGGCTTTGTCAATTGATGGGAATGATGTGAGAGCCCTATACAACTGGGGTCTTGCTCTTTCATTTCGTGCACAGTTGATTGCTGACATTGGACCGGTAAGCATTGTCCTTGGTTTTTTGTACCCATTAGATTACGTGCCTTTTCTTTTCTTTTTCCTTATTTTTGCAAACACTAAACATCTCTTATCACATTCACATTTCTCTCGAGTCTGGCAGCGGTGGTTCAAGCCTCTTCTTGTTTTGCTGTAGTGTTTTGATTATGGCTTTTCATTCATATTAATTGTCTTGAAGTCCATGATTGCCAACTTGGCATCTTAATGCATATTGCTGATATTTCTGTATTTAATTGTTGCGTCTCTGCAATTATATTTTCAGGAAGCAGCTTCTGATGCTGATAAGGTTTTCTTGGCTGCAATTGACAAATTCGATGCAATGATGTCCAAAAGTAGCATATATGCACCTAATGGTAAATCTGTCTTTATTTATAATCATCAATTACTATGCTATGCTCTTGCTAACGTTTCTGGTGAATAGAACTAAGTGATTTCAATCTCAAATTCTGACAAAAGAAAAACCTGCGCCTCTGAAAATTGCTAGACTGAAAGTGAAGAGTGGATTGGAATTTTCACATTCAGTTGTATAGTATTTTGAACATGGTTTTTTCTACTTCCTTCACGCCTTTAAACTCAAATGCTGTGAATTTATAATGCTTTCTGTCCTTTTTCAGTAGAAATGCGAGCTATGTTTTATAATTTAAGTGTAATGCGACCCCCCTTGGATTATTATTCCTGCATCCAAAAATAAGTTGCGTCTAGAATTTGTTGACCAGGTGATCTGCATCATTATTTGGCTCCACCTTCTTGTGCAAAATTTGTTTTGATCATGATACCCAAGCACCCCTCTGAATCTTGATAAACATATCAGTACTGCCCAATGTTTTTCTTTTCTAAGTTGATTATTGCCTTTCTTTCAAAATGATGTTGACATGTTCTAAATAGGATTTGGCGTTACAGCTCTGTTTAGATGGGGAATGGCGCTACAGCAACGATCCCGTCTAAGGTCACGAAACAGTAAAGAAAAGGTGAAATTGCTTCAGCAAGCGAAGAGGCTGTATGAAGATGCACTCGAGATGGACTCGGAGAGTACCCAAGTAAGAGAAGCCTTATCTTCATGTGTTTTGGAGCTCAATTATAAGCAGTTATAGCTATTTCACGTGAACAAAGAAACATGACTTGTACTGCTCAGTACATCCATGCTTCCCCTGTATCTTCTCTCTCTGCGCAAGAGATCATGTCCAAATGCAGCATGGACAGGCTTGCATTTGGACAATAATTGCAATGGAGGACAATAAAAAAGGAGAGAATGATTTTTTGTTCCATCTTCACTTTTTTTATTAAACTGAAGACAACGGTAAGCTATCAAGACCGTACATTTTTCACACAATCATCTCTTGATTATCAAAATAGGCATGGAAATAAAAGCTTGCTCAAGTGTTCCAGGCAAGGCCTTCAAGGACATCACATTCGTTTGGTGTACAAATTTAATACCAGTAACATTGTAAAGTAAATCTTGAACTCTACATATCTATTATGATCCAAATCATCAAACAAAGCTACATTTGAGCACCCATTTAAAAGAAAAAAAGAACCTCACTTTATTTCAGATATTAAAGTTGGCTTTTAGAAGGTGTTTGGGGGAAATTAATTTGTTTACAGACACTTCTAGCTAGTGTTTATAAACAGTTTTGTGCATGGAACATCTATTCTGCTTATAAACCCTCTCCCGAGCATCGTCTCACCTCTCCATTTTTATGGCTGGGCGCATATGTGATTCCTCAAAATTTCAAGCATGCCAGCTAGTGTCACTATTCCTACCAAGCTGAGGTCATCTTCAACTACCCAAACATAGTTCACACGATGGGCAAGCGCCTGAACCATCACAGCCACCAACGAACTCCAAGGGTAGCAGGCAATGGCTTCACTCCCCCTCGCCATCTTGCCTGAAGCCCTGCTGGACCATGGTTGCCTAGTACCTAACAACCCAAATTCATCATCTGAGGACGAACATGAGGAAGAAGACAGTGAAGAAACCATTGACAGCTCATCTTGTTCCATGAGCTCTCTTGCTATTCCCAGGTTCCTCTCTTCCAGCCGGGCCTTCACATCCTGGAGAAGGTACTCTGGTGGGTTACTGTGACAGTCAATGTAGGTCATGAGGTCCCCAACAGATAGGGTTGCAACCACCACTGCCACCCTCTCATCGCAGCATGCAATTGTGAGGGGCGATATCTCGCCTTGCAACCTGCCATCCTCATCGATAACAGCGACAGAGGTCTGCTCAAGGAGGGAGCTGGCAATGGCGGGCAGCATGGAAGAGGCTGGGGCGCTGTACTGGACGGTGAGGCCATCAACGGGGTCAATGATGTTGAGATGTCGAATGGAGGAGAATGAGGTGGGGGAGAAGGCAGCAATGGAGTTGAGAAGGAAGCGAACCACATCTTCATGTGTGAGCCAGCAGTATAGGCAGCCGTTGTGGCTGGTGGAATTAGGCGACAACAGCTTTTTCCTCCGGTTGTTGGGACTCTGGATTGGCACAACCAGGTTCTGTGCACCTTCCTGGATCAAGTCTATGGCCTCTAATAAGCTGAGGATTTAAAAAAAAAAATTATTAATTAGAGGATGATCCAAATTGGCTAAAACCTGATTGCATCTTGAATTTTCAAGCTACATGTATCGATATGCTCTTTGATCTAGTTTTTAAAGAATATATTAAAACAGCTTAAGAGGAATTAAATGGCTGATAACAAAATTGATGTATCAATCTATGAACACGCTGGACTAAGAAATGGGATTTTAGGGTTACTTTTTTGGAATAGAAAATAAAAAACTGAAAATAAATAATATTTTTATTACAAGCGTTCTTTAAATTAAAAATAATATTTTATTTTTTTATTTTTTGTTCTATGTATCTTATATATGGGTAATATTTTATTTTTTTATTTTTTGTTCTATTTTTTAACTGTAGATATGCCGCTATAAATATTTATTATATATATATATATATAGCTTTTTCCAAACATGTTTTAAATTTATAAATTAAATAAATAAATAATAAAAACCTGGAGTTAGACTGGAGATGCCTAATAAGTCCATTGGGGACCTTGGGGAGAAGAACATAGACTGGAGATTGCAGCGCGGAGGCTGGGGACCTAAGATTCTGGTCCTGGCAGAGAAAGCATACAACGTCTGTCATGCAAACCTTACCCACACATTGGTGGTTGGTTTCGATCCCCTTAGTCTTTATTGTCGGCGCGGCGTCCTCGGCGCACTCACAGCTCCACACACTCAGAAAGCTCTCGCCGGACCTCTTGAGGGCGGACACGGCATCGCCAACGGTGGCCGAGGCTGGAAGCGATCTCAGCGCCGGCTTCCCAATGCATATGTCGGACACTTGCTTGGCCAACAAGCTCACTGCCATAAAACGCACAGATCTAGAGAGCCGGAGCGCTAGAGGAAGGAGAAGGGATTAAGTACTGAGACAGAGAGAGGAGTCCCTCACAAAAAAATGGGGTCTGAGAAATATTTATAGGGGCGGTTACCAGAAATAGATTATCTTCGCCTCGAGTTATGGTCTGTCAGGTCTCTGTGGACAGGTTGCCGACGACCATCTCCATGCGCATACCATCGTGGCCGTTATTTGTTCCCACCATTATGACGTATATTACTACTATAATCTAACGTGCGATGCGGAATCTCTATACAACTTTTTATTACTTACTACTATAATATTCGATACCCGTGCCCGTACGGAACTTGGAATTATATTTTCCTCTGTACAAAACGAATTGCCAATAAATTAAATATTGAATTTATTAAATATTTTTTGAAAAATATTAATCACATCATTATAAATTATCATGTTTTAACTAAAAATTTTAATAAATTATATATTTTACTTTATTAGTTCTTTATAATTTTTTTAAAAGAAAAACAAGTGTTCAAATTTAAGATGGAGCATACTATTGTTAAACACTATTGCACTATTCATATTGGCTTCCGACAAATATAATTTTGAATTTCTCAAGGTTAAGCTTGCAACTCCTAACTTTAGGAGCCAAATTGTTGGATTGAAGTGGTGCCTGTGTGGAGACTCCAGGTTAGTTGATTGTTCAAATGTGACAAGCAATGTTTTTGCTATTTATAGCATTCTGACTTCTCTTGTTTCATATATGACTCATATGTGCACATACAAGAAGAAAATAGCTATTGAGACTAAACTAGAGACGAAATATTTATAGGACGTGCTAACTCTTCGTGAAGTATTTTGAGTGGTAGAAAAACATCTCACTATCAATTGTTAGATTTTAATTGTTAGATTTATATTGTTTAAGTATTTTGATTGCTAACGAATTTATATTTTAATTGTTAGATTTCAATGATTTATCAAAAGCATAATTTATAATGTCTTGGTAAAAAATTGACTTGTCACATCTCTAAAATTTCAATTCATTTGAAACTGGATAAGTGACTCTCATGCTTGTCTCCAGATCAAGGGTTGGTGACTAGCACTCATGTGAAAACTAACAGGTATTGTCCTAACCCACCACTTGTATATTTATACAATCAATGTATTTGTGTACATTCTCATATGCCACAACATTATATGATGAATGTGAAGTAATTTCATGATATCTCAAATAAATGTTAATATAAGTTTGTTCTACCTTTGTAAAAGATTTTTATTGTTATCAATACAATGATAGAATTGGTTAGCAAGTAGTAGTCAAGGAAAAAAAAATTCGAGCTTGAAGATGTCGAACAAATACATATCATGCCTTAGGAAGTGTAGTAGGAAAGAAGTCGAGTTTTAGCTTGATTGTAGACATTCTAAATCAATAAACTTAAAAGACTAGAGAAATCAGATAACTTTGAAACCTATTAGACAAGCTTTGAAGCCTATCAAAACACTCTAAAAGAAAAAGATCATATTAAAGAAAACAAACAACTTACGTAGCTATTCAAAGACAAAGAAAAATAGATAACTTTATAGGACCAAAAGATTTTAAAGGTCTAGAGGCTAAAACTCTTATCAAAATACTTTAAAGTCAAAAAAGTTAAAATTAGATGACTTTAAAAATAAAAAAGTTTTGAAAGTTGAGATTATCATCAAATGAGAAAGCTTTTGAAGTCTACGCTGAAATCAGAAAGTTTTTAAAGTTACAAATTATAAGACTTTTAAAAGTCAAAGGACTTTCATCATAGGATTTCAAAACTCAAAGATTTGAAATCATAAGTGTTTTATCAGAGTGCATTGTAATTAAAAAGCTTTTGAAGTTAAAATAAAAAAGACATTCAAAGCTCAAGTTAATATTCAAAGGATTTTATAGGCCAAAGGACTATAAATTAGAAATATTTCATTAGATGACTTTCAAAGTTTGAATTCGAGGACTTTTCCTAACATAGAGGTTATCCTTATTGTTGGATGATAATTTGACCAGATTGGACATAAACATGCTTCTTTCCTATAAGTTACTCACTTTGTATAGGCAAATAAACCGTTAATTCAAAGGGTGTACCTTCAATGGATGACTTATTCGAAAAGGCCTTCAAACGCAAAGAATTAGCTTCGAGCGATAGAAAATCAAATTTAAGGATTAACACCTTTGACCATGCTCGATTATGGGATCAAATAAACTTTCAAAATGACACTTCGGATTAGATCATGAATCTCATTTTCCTATTATATTTGTTTTTTTCGAAAATTTTGATATATATATATATATATATATATATATATATATATATATATATATATATATATATCATACATTTGCTTCCAAAGTTTTTTTAAGAAATTAAAAATTATTATTTTTCTGCAATAAAATGGTTTAAGGACACATACTACAAGTTTGACGCAAAAACGAAATCATTTTCAAGTAAAAATGACACGAGATCGTTTGCCGTAATGCTCTGAGTCCAAAAATAATTTTTCCGTAATTTGTTGAAACCTGAATCGTCTTTTCAATCCAAAAAACCTAAATACATCAATTAAAAAATATCTAATTCAAAAAACAAGAAACCTTAGCCATCACCTTCTTCTCTTTCCCGCTTATCTTAGTTCACATGTCAAGCACAAAAAACAAAAACCAAAAAGAAAAATCTACACCACATCCTTATCTCTTTGCGTTGTCTTTTTCCTTCTCCTTTCTCTCTCCATCTCCCTCGTATTGTTGCTGTCTTCACCTCAGGTGTAGAGACGTAGTGATGCAAGCACGTGAATCCTCTCACACCCCGAAGTCAATGATGCTTTGGGTATGAATTCCTTCCCATCTTTCCCGTCTTGCCAAAACCAGCTTTTCCTCCTGCCATTGCACGTCCAGCCGTGTCTCCCCATACCCCATACCCTGCCAACCACGCCAAACCCATCTTCAAATCGTATTCTCGTCACCCCAAATCAATCCCAAATCCCATTTTCTATACAAACACCAAAATTGAGCTATGATGGTATCGGCATGGTTGAAATTTGAAAACAACACAACTAAAACCCCTCACCATCTTCTTCGTTGAACCAACAAAGAGCCCCACTCCCCTAGCCAGAAATCACACCATCATCCACTATGGAGCATAACCTACCCTCTTCCTCAAATCCGAACCTAACATCACCTAGTTGGTTTTAGGGATGACAATTTTATCCTGCCCTGCTCCAACCCGATCCACCCCAACCCGACACACCATCAGGCTGGGTTTGAGTTTTGCCCGACCCGGTATTTTTAAACAGAATTAAGCTAAAAAATACTGTTCCACCCTGACCAATCCGACCTGAAGTGCCCAAACTGACAGATCAGGGTGAGCTCGAGATGTAAAATTTCAGGTATCTCCTTAAAGAACTTAAGAAGCAACTAGTTTAATTCCCACTCTTAGACATGATTAGAAACACGATAGCTGCGTTGCTTTTGCTTATATGCCTTATATGTCGGATCAAATTTCCGCGAGCTTTAATAGTAATCATCTCTAGTCGTGGTTCACCAGCAAGGGGCAAGCAAATCCGGCTGTTGCTCACTGGGAAAGCCATGTCTATCGAGTCTTTAAAAAATAACATTTCGCAGTGGTAAAGTTTTTTTAAGGTAGTGCTCTGCTAGGTGCGTGCTTGCTTCCTTCAATAACAATGGTATTGTCCCTGTGCATGTGTAAAAATGAAGACAACACCTCATAGAGAGGTGGAGCACAATACGCAACCAAATTAGAATTGGCACGCTTGTAAAACCAGGTTAATAATTGTAGAATTGATGTGAACAGCAGGGCTGGCAAAAACCTCTGTCATGGCAAAAATCTCTCCTCTGGTCTTCTTTTTTTCCCTTTTTCTTTTATGAAAATAAAATTAAGAAACACAAATATGCTAATCAAATATTTTACCCTGTGGAACCGACTTCATAAATGGTTTTGGATTGAATCTACAATAATGCTTAAATTCAGAGACCGAGCATTGTGAAAAGTCCATGAAAATAAACATAAATTAGTAACTATTCCTAAAATGCACGGAGTGCTATATTCCAGTACTACTTACCAATAAACACAATATTTTTTAACAAAAAAAAAAAACCAAGAGAAATCGCATTAGCCAATGCAAGCTGCGAGCAGAATATACCGGGTGCTAAAAACTTGCATTTGCTTCTGCAATGCTATCAAACCATATGCACATTCTCCTCACATCTACCAAGGCGGCATCCATTGCCACCGGCTATCCATAATCAACCAAGGATTCAAGGTATCCAAACCACCATGTCAAATAGGATTAAGCGTTGCAAGCTACCCATAAATCAATCTGAATCCACATATATCTGCAGCATAATGGACAATACCAACGATCAGGCACTCCTAAAATTGCTAACTAAATGGCAGCCCTGAAGACAGCATCATATCATTCCCAGCACTTGGGGATTTTCCTCCACTCACTAGGATTTGAAACATTTATTTTACAACGTTATATTGCAAGAATCCTCCACATGCGCCAAGCAAGTGGTTTCGTGTCTGGAACTAACCAGACAGGATGTCTTGGCTATTTTCCTCTAAAAAAAACTACTAACAGCATGAAACAACTAATTGATTTATATAACTCTGTATACAGACAACCAACCTCCATATCAGGCAATGGATCATAATATTTCTTCTCGCGTGTGTCAAAGACTGTAATGCCTGCGATTTTCTGAACCCCGAGTTTTATGGCGATCAGATTCTACATAAACCGACACACCAGCAAAGCATCATTAAGATAATTTACAGCAATAAAAAAAGATTTAATTCATAGAAAGTCCAAAATTAGGTATTAATCCTCATCCTACCGCAGAACGCTCATAGGAAGAATGAGTCATTCAGAAGTGGAAAGGTATTTTTACAGTATTAAGCTGCTGGTGGATAAATCAATAATAACAAAGTAACTATGGTCCAAAATCTTGTTTAATTTACAATAGGGTAGAGCGTGAAGGGAGGACAACTCCAGCAATTAATGTGGCAACCCAATCCCACATGGTCCTTAAATAATGTGCTATATACATACACCCTTCTTCATGCAATTATAAATCATTCTAACCCTTCTTCCCAACTTAATCAGTCATCAGTCAGGAAGAATTAACTTGAGGTCTCCAAATCATACGACGTAACCTGAGGGCCTCAGTTGCACAAATTACATTCCTATATTTTCAAGTTTCATACAAATAGTTTTCCTAACTGAAGAGTACCTAGTCAAATTACATATGAAATAAAATTGACCTATAAGGTGAAGACAAAAGATATCCTTCTTACCAAGTGAAATTTTGTAGAGCCAAATGCCTCCATTTGAGGCAAAACCTGCACATGGGTGTGAAAACTAAAATATCAGAAATACATTTATAGTTTCTCACACTGTTTGCACTGAAGTCTGAATATTGTGATTGCTAACGACAAATTAACATTCCATGTGGCGTATTTGGATGGCGCCTGAAACTCACATGACGGACACACTACATCATGGCTTCAACTGAAGAGCTATCCTATCACAAAGAAGTAGATCTCTGGAGAGTATCTAACGCTATGCAGTACGAGGGCATTAAGATTGTTTTAACTTTTAACCAATTATAGAAATAAGAACAAATACAAGCTCAAAACCTTTAAATGACATAGAATTAGTGGTTAGCACAGTCTCAGAAACCAGTTTTAGTCTAAATAGATCATTACCAATGTCTGGAGACCATTAATCATAACAACCTTTTCTTCATGTAGGCTGACTTGAGATATGCAAACTTCGAAGGGGCCCATCTTCCTATCTGTCTGGTTCGTGAGATTCAAGCGTACCTGTTGACACACTAGCTCAGTTTGCAAGTTCGTTTTCATATGGGTGCTAAAATAAGTGTCAGAAGCTGCACACCACACCGTTAAAATTTTGCAGCAATATCCAGGATAGTATTGATTATTAAATTTGAGTGATGTCTGGTTTATTTCTTGGTCATGTATCAAGATGGTTTTGTTTCGTAAAGGAAAAATGCATGCTCATGACAAAGTAGATTAGGATATCTTATCAGCAGCAAGATGTGCTTTGTGCAGCACTGGGATACGCTGCTTCCATGTTGAAGGGTTCGTTTCAGCCAACCAAAAATGAAACTATTGTTAACAGGTGAAAACTTGGTATAGTAATATTATAAACTGCTCATGACTCATGAGGAAAGGAATATTCAAAATTTTGTTCATTGCTGCATGTAACTACGCATAATTGGAGAAAAATCCTAGAGGCTTAAAGATGTGTAGTAGTTACAGAACAATAATTCACATCTATAACAAGACAGGGAATTCAAAGAAAAGGAGGTCACAATGTATAAATGTAATAAAAGAACAGCATAGATATTAAAGAAATGTATAAATGTATATATATTTTTATAAACAAAATAAAAGTATAGATATTAAAGAACAGCATCAAAAAATTTAAGTTTAAATAAAAAAAATTGCATGCGAAGTTCACAATATGACACCATGAAAGCATTACCAAAAAGGGCTTTCCTAAAATGATGACAGATGGAACCTCCTCCACTTGCAACTCAATTTCTTTGTGTGCAATGGGCTGCAGAAACAAATTCCATGGGTTTTTATTCTTATCAGGAAAAAGAAATTTTATTAAAAACCACCAAGAAGGTAGTAGAATTACATGATAAAACAACAAATCATGTAGAACATGATAGAACGAAATTTAATGAGTTTGGACACAACAAAAAATAAAGAACATGATAAAACCATAAGCATTGGTATAGCATGAGTATAGAAATAGGGATAAACATGACTCTACACTTAGCCTTAATGTCTGTTAATAAAAATCAGTTCAAATTTTTTAAAAGGAAAACAAGTATTAGAATATTAGACAAAATGTCCACTTTATGGCTGCACCTACACCTGAGTTGTGAAATCCAGAAAGATTACTTCAGATATATTGCAATTGCAAGATATCATATGAAATACTCAACTTGGGGAAGTTTTAACAGTGCATTTCAAATTGTTTCCATAAATATTTATATAAACTAGAATGTAAAGAGGGAATAAAAGTACTTATATTCCATGCAAGGAAATCTACTCAACTGCAATGTGACGTAAAACATCAAACCTACAACAAAAGGATATGCTCCGTGTGGACTGTATCATACATACCTCAATAATTGGTCAATACTCATACATCAATAGTTTTGCAGGTAAAAGATGGGAAAATATACCTCTGCTGACTTAATAACACGAGGTTGAGAGGTATAACCAGGCCGGCCAGTAAACCTCTAAAATCAAACTAAGCCATATAACTACTACTCAAGTGAATTCATAAAGTCTATGTACCAACAACAAAAAAAAGTTCTCGAGGCTGCTGACCTGTCCCATTAAAGGACAAGGGATGGGACCAAACATTAAAGAAAGAAGTTGAGATATGCAGAGTTAACAAAACCATACTTTTAGAAGCTGATGAAATAGGAAGGAACAAATGAATAAAAATAAAACAACAAAATTATGGCATGGTATACCTACAATAAAGAAATATACAAGATTATAAGACTACATTTATGCAGAATTTTCAAAATGCCAAAGATATCAAGAGACTGCCAGAGAATATGCTCTTACAGTGCCCAGGATTTGCTGAGTCTGCAGCCGGCCAGGTTCACCCAAATTTGTCCGCCATGTTATCTGAAGTTTACCAAGGAAATTACTTCCTTCTACTTTCATTTGTGTAGAACCATGTGGAGACAATTTCAACTGATAAAGATAGTTGTGAATTCCTCCTCCAGATCTAACTAGTGTTGGTGGCTTAAATATCTCTCTGTCATTCCAAATTGTGAATCCAACACAAATTAACACACTAGGTGATTAGTGTTAAAGCATGCGGAAAAGAAATGAAGAGAAAATATGCATATAAATTCAACAATAAACCTCAAAGCCAATAATTCATTTTATCACAAAACCTGGCAAGAGCATCTTTCTCGGGATGGTGCTCATCAGCTTTCAGTATCTTTGCACTCCAGTGCTGTGATGGCTCAAATTCAACTTGGTCCATGTAAAGGCTTGATTTAGTATGGTTTTCAATGCAAGCTTCCAGAAATGTTTTGTCCTGAGATAGATAAGGATACACCAATCAAGGATAGATGAGGTAGTATGATGCATACATTTAACAAGAATCATCTCAGGAAAATAATTCTAATGTGTGACAGAAAATTAAGAAATAGTAAATTAAGCACCAAGCAAGCAGAAATTAGTGTGCTACAGATCAAAACAAAACAAAAAAACATTTACAAGGAAACAGGTAGGTATCAGAACCTATGCGTATATACCTCATAATCAATGTATCATGAGAGATTTCAAGTGTCACAAGGGAACATGAACCAAAAGCAAGTCAGAGTTTCTGATTGTTTGGATCAGTGAGAATAGAATCATATGATTCACGATTATAATATTACAATTTGATTCAAGAGTAAAACAATTTGAACCAATTCATATAATTATTTTTCACTGACAATTCGATTATATAATTATTTTTATTTAAAAAAATATAAATTGAGCCTAATTCTTGGGTTTTTAAAAATTTTAATAACTTTGACTTCTAGGAAAGTTATATTGGGCCACTTTAACCAACTTATTGGCTTATTATAGTCTAGGATATTATTTTATTATGTACAAAAAATAAAAGTTAAAAATATATTACTTGTAACCAAAAATCAATCCAAGTTCAAGCCCTAAAAAAGCCCAGCTCTTTTTATTCTCCTTTTATTCTTCTATTCTCGCTCTTCTTCTTCTTTTCTTTTCTCATATTTTCTTCTCTTTTTCTTAATTGTTGTCCACCACATTTATATGTTCTCTTTTTCCCTTCCTTTCTCTTTCCTAGTTTCCTTGTCTACAATTCTAATTTATTTCATTACATTAAGCTCAATAATGATAGAATGAATAATTAGAAAATAAAATCTATTAATATTACTTTGAAACAAAACCAAAATGTAGGTGAAACTAAAGGGAAGGGAAAATTTAATAGAATGAGACTGAAATGTAATTCTGTTCAAACAAATATTACTTGGAGATAATAATAATAATAATAATTAGTTATTTTATTTCTATTGAGCATTTCACACTCTTGGACTTAGTGATGTATGATTAGAAATATTTGACATTTTATCTCTTTAATCAATTAAAGGGGATGCAAACTCATTTAAACAATTTAAAGTACATATGTGTTTTTAGGTACAAGCACTGGAGAAGTAGAATGCCTAGGGCATGTCTTGCCCTGAACTATAGGTGGTTGTAATTTTATAACATAGATCTAATATGATAACCAAAATGATTGGCTATGCAAAAACTGAAAAACCATAACTTTAACTCCGGTTGTAGCAGTAGTCATGTACCTAAAGAGGATTGATGGACCTACCTTGACAATGCGGACCTGTACGGGAATAAAAATATTAATTAGAGAAGTTGAACAAAGATTTATGAAAACAGCTAAAACAACATGACATGAAGCAAGAACTGCTGGCGGGATTATTAGTTACACATAGTAATCCTTGAGATCATTTCAAATTTTCAAGCAAATTGCATCATCAATAATAAATAGGAAACGGTTGATATACCTTTGTCCTGACAGAGAGCGGATTTGCTACTATGAACTTGAAAAATTGGGGAAGGTATTTACGTTCACCATCACCGTCATTGTACAAAGCAGAGCACACCAGTCTACAAATCAAGGCAACAGAACATGTAAATCAAGTTACATAGCTCGGTGAAAGGTTTAGATCCATGAAACAAGGAACATGTACATATGATTAGCAATAAATGACTAACTAACGTGTGAGCACCGAGTTCCTTTACATCATGCTCCACAATAAAATCATAACGCCCTCCAGCACGGATTGATTCAACGGGTGACTTGCATGTATCCAGAAGCAGTATTCTCTGTTTTTCGGTTTGAATTTCTGCCTGCAATTAATCAATGAACTTTAAGCTACTTTCCCAACTAAAGAAACTTCTAGCCGACAGCTAAAATAGAGCTTCCCAGCTTAGAGGGTGTTCAGGGGGAGGAGTTCATTTTTGTTTAAAATTTTTTATAAACATGAACAACAAAATTAGCTGTTTTTAACTTGTGTTTATAAACAAAAATAATAAGCTCCCCAAACACCCACTTGATGAATCAAAACAATGCATATATAGGGTTCAATGCGGACCTTAATACTGACATCCCTAACTTCAATGTCGGAGCTGTTATTAATGCTAATGTAGCTGCAGAATGTCTCCCCAAGATAAATCGCCCTGAAACCTCGGCAAAAAAGATAATATAATAAAAAAAATTAGCATCTAGGGTTCTAGAGTCTAGGATCACGAATCACACAGACAAGGTCACAAGATACGAAGGTTGAAGGGAAAGGAGGAGAGAGAGGTAGGGGGCACGGACCCAAAGGACTGAGGGAGGACGAGGAGGCCAGAGAGGCCCATGGCGTCGGAGGAGTCGTGCAGGAGGAATCGGGTGCGGTAGGTCGGATCGGAGTCTGCCTCGCCGGCGGCTGGGTGGAGGTAGCCGTGGGGGTGAAGGAGGGAGGGGAGGTGGGGAGCGGCGGAGGGATCATCGAAGAGGTCTTCTCCGACGAGGAGATCGGCGGGGTCGATGCGGAGGGGGGTTTCAACGTGGAAGGACGGCCTGCATAGCCTCATCACCCGGAACGCCAGCGAGTGCGATCCGACACCGCTGCTCATCTTCTTCTCTTTCTCTTACACCACTCCTGACTACTGTTTTTCGAGAGAGAACAAACCAAAAAAACAAAACAAAAAACAAAAGAGGTGCTTAGTTGTCATCTGTTGTCGTAAACATATTTTTTTAAGTAATGCATGGTTTAAAACATATATATATATATATATATATATATATATATATATATTCACGTTCTTTTCTTTTGCATGCATTTGCTTAACGCTAAAATTACAAAATTAATTACCCTGAATTAACAAAAATAACAAAATAATCAATTATAAAAAAAATTAATAATGAATAAGTACGCAAATATCTCTATTCTAGATTGAAAGTTAAGATAAATGTGAGCATAAATATTTTTTTAAATCATTGGTTTTAATTGGCGTGAGTTTAGTTTGTTTATCAAAAATGTGAAACATTTGTATTTAAGGTTGTATCTGTTTCCAGAAACGATTTTTCGTATTTAATACAAAAAATATCACTTAAGTTTTGATTCCGTTTTACTTTTTTGTTTTTGAAAACTTTAAGTTTTCAACTAAAAAAACGATAACATCTTTTGGAAAAAAGTAGATATCAAAACTTTTATGAAATTTTTACATAATGGTACCAATTTTTTATAATTCTATGTTACTTATTTTTCTTGATTATGAAATTTATAAAAACAGGTTGTCATATATAAAATAATATAACATGAATACGTGTGTGTTTTATTTCGTGAAAAATTATACCTTTGATCAATTTTGTTGAAATAGTATGTTAGATCATTCACAACAGTCCTTTTAAATTTAACTCTTCAAAATAATCAAAAATATTACTTTTTCATTTTAACAGTTAATTTTTAAAAGTTTACTTTTCAGCATTTCTATTTTAACTATTTATCAATTAAAATATAGTTTTTAAAATATTTATTTATTTAATCAAAATTAAATATGATGAGAGAAAGAATAAATCGAGAAGTAAATGTAGTGAAAGAAAATATAATTTTTAAATAAATAGAAAGTAAATAGTAATTGGTTAAATATATAGAAAGACTATTTATTTTGTAATTTTTTTTGTTAACATAGATAATCTAAAAAGTATAATGTTTAGGTTTTTGTTGAAATAATTTTTTAAACTAACAAAAATATGCATTTGAATAATCTATACCTATTGATCTTATGATAGTAATTTTTAGGTTTGGGAAAGTTTTTTGACTTTTTAGTTACAAAATTTTATTTTGTAAATTCATATAACAGTTGCATTTGTTAAATTATGATTTTAACCACCTCAAAATAAAGAGTTAACCAATTAATAATTACTCAATTGTAGTCATATCTTTTTTATAATTCTAGCACCTACCTTTTCTATTCTAAAATTGATATTGAAATTGTATAATTATGTATTATTTTATTTATTCTATTTATGTATAGTGTGTTTTTTAAAATTCAACATCATTATTATCATTTTAAAACTATATTTTTATATTATTAGTTTAAAACACTCTTTAATAATTATTAATTATCTTTTAAAATATTAATTTATAACTAAGATTTTATTTTATAGCTTTCGTACAAATAAAATATGATTTTGGTTATAAATAACAATCATACATTTAAACAAAACATAATTTTGTAAAACCTAGTTTCAAAGCTGAGAGAACATAGTAATTTTCCAAAACATAATTTTGGTTAGTTATGTAATTTTAGGTGTTTATTAATTAAATATATATGTATAAATAGAAGAAAGAGAAATAGACTCATAGGCTCCTAGCATGTTGTGATATTGTGTTTTACGGCCTTGGTGAAAGAGAAAACATAGAGAGAGCTTAGAGGTGTAGTTTGTAGAATCAGAGCTTAGAGCTTGATTTTGAGTAGAGATATAAAACAGACCGGTCTGGTCCAGTCCGCTATGGAGTGGGCCTAAACGGACCGGTCCATTTAGGCTCGTAGTTAATGGGCCAATATTTATCCAGTCTAATCCAGTTCGCGCACGGACTGAACCGATCCACGGACCAGTCCATTTTTATTGGCTTATTAATTAATAAAAAAATCTCTCATTACAATAAAAAGCTTCAAAAGGATAAATAAAATACATAAATTGTATTCTTCTACAAAATATTACAATCATAACTAAATTCTTAGTCTTCAACGTTACATAAGAAAAGTAAATAACATAAAAGTTTTATGGTAGGCCCCTTTAATTCATTTATCAAAAAATCAGCAGTATCTATGATGGAGTATTTACAAAAGACTACTTCAACCCGGCCATTTTATTAACTTTCACAACTACTTGTGCCTGGATAGACAAATATATACATATATATAAAGCTAATAATAATAAATAGAAAAATAAAATCAAGATTGTCATAAAATCACATAAAATATTAGAAAATAGAGGAAAAACAGACAGAATATAGCAAAAATAGTATTAATAAATTAACAGAAAATAGCATAACAAAGTGATAAAAACGGCAGAATAAAACAGGCAGAAAACGGACAGAAAATAGCTGAACAAATTAGAAGAAAATGATAGAATAAAACTATAGAAAATAACATAACAAAGTTTTAGGAAGAAAATGAATTATATAGCATTAACTCATTGATTGATACAGTTTTAGCAAAATATTTATGCTTTTGCTTAGCACCATAGTAGTACCAAAGTAAAAAATTAAAACTGCACGTTCAAAACAATGTTATAAACTTTTGTTGACATCAAAATAAATGTATAAATGCCTGATAATTGACATCAAAATATCAATGTTTTGTTTTGACAGCAAAACACTTCATCCGCTATGGAAATTAATTTATGCGTTAAATTAATCAGTTCATATATGTGAGATCTACTGTCTACGAATAAAAAAATCAATCATTCATATTATGTGAGAGAGAGAGATATACAATCTGCGATTTCCGGCATCGTGAGACGGGGAATGAGAGCTCCGGTTCGAGCTGTTTGGCGTCGTGAGAGTGGGGGACTACGAGAGAGAGCACCACTACACCAGTCTGGCGTTGTGAGACAGATCGAGAGACAGTAAGGGTTGCAAGGCCAAATCCGAACCTCCGGTACCGGCATGAGAGGGGAGAATAACTTGCGCTGGTCGCTGAGATTCTGAGGACAATTGGATAAGAGACTCAAAGTTGGAGAGAGAGAAGACTGCGTCGATTTGAGAATGAGATAAATTAGGTTTAGGAAAGTTATAAATTATAATAAGATTTTAATAATTAATAAATAATTATTTTAAAAAATATTTGTTGGTCCGCGGACCGCTTCGTGTCCGCACAAGCTAAACCCATGCGGACTGTGGTCCACTGGACCAATCCATATAGGCCCACGTTTTAAACGGGCTTATACTTATTTGGTCCATCCCGCTAAAATCCGCAAACCGATCCACATGGTTCACGAACTTTTAGTCCATTTTACACCCCTAATTTTGTGGTTGATTTATTTGTGAATCCTTACCGAGTATGTGTTCTTAAACTTCTTACCTTTATTCTATCCTGATATGCATGTTTTTTGCATGATTTGTGTGATTTCGTATGAACCATAGATTTTGGAGGGAAATCCAAAATTGGGTTGAATATTATGATTTAAGTGCATAATATGTGATTAAAACCTGATATGTAGTATTGTGTATACGTTTTATGAGTTTTCATAGGGTTTGTGAGGGTTTGGGGGCAGCTGGATTGATTCCAGACAATAAAGAAATAAAAATGACGATGAACAGTAAACTTAGTGAACTGTGCGGTCGAAGACTCAAAGGAGCCTCAAGGCATCAGACATTCGAATTAGGACATTCGACCAGAACATTTAATGAAGACATTCGATTAGGACATTCGAGTTATACTTTTGAATGAAAACATTCGATCAGGGCATTTGAGTTAAACTTTCGGACATCCAAATCAGGACATTCGATCAGGCTTTCAGATGAGGACATTCGAATTAGTAAAGTTTTGAGGCAAGGGTATTTGGGAGTTAAACCTTTTTGTGTTATTCCTATTACTTTTCAACCTAAATTTTATGTATAAAATAAATCCTTATGCCTTTTTCGAGGTATAAAATTTTATTGTTTGCTTAACATAAAATATTATGTGGTATTGATACGATCATGGGTTTCGAACCTTATGGCGTTTGGGGGCTTGATTTTGTGGTGTTTTGTTGGTTTGATTGGCTAGTCAACCTATGTCCCATATAGGGTTGGCTGGAAGCCAAGGTCCCCTACATGGCTGGTTGACAGCGAAAGTTCTCACGTGTGGTTGCTTTTCATGCTATGTTCTCAATATGTCGAGCATGCTATAAAAGCTTTGCCCTGTGCTGATCAGCTGAGTTGTAAACTATTTGTGTGACTTGATGGTGTGGACCTTATGTGTTTATGCTTTCATTAGTATTGCATAGTATCCTATTGTGTGGACGCCGTTATGTGTATTTATGCTTTCATTGGTATCGTATATTACACTATAGACATTATTGTGTGGTTATGCATCCATTGGCACTATATCGGTCTACACTGACACCTGTATATATGGGCAGTGTGTTGTAGATTACCTATTGAGCTTTTGTGCTCACCCTATGTTGATGTATTGACTTTTAGGTTCAGGTATAAGGTAGCCATAGGGTTTGTAGTTGAGCAAATCGAGCAGACTGGACCTTGTTGATGTATGGGACTATGTCCATTTTGATTGTTTTGTATCTTACTATATTTTTCTTCCCGGGCATGGGTCTATGGTTGTTTTACTAAGTGATACATGATGTGTATAATGTGATATGATGATATTTCATTTATTGCATGATTTCAATAGTGTACAGGAATAACCTTGTTGTATGATTGTACATGTGTATTTGGACAGCACCCGCGGTGTGGCCATTTCGATGCTAATTACTAGCCTCTTGCCCTCAGGTGTGGGTAGGAGGTAGTCACATGCTTGGTTTCGAATCTTCTATTATTGGGAGCATGACACTACAACCCATAAAGTAAGCAGTATTAATCGAACCATGTACATTTTGTCCTTTTTTTGCATTAACTATCTTAACATTCATCTTAGTAATAAAAGAGACATATATCTCAGGTAACAATAAAATAGTTTCAGTATTTGATAGAACAAACTTTTAGATATAGAGAACAAATATATGTAAAATGTCTTTAGATATTTAGGAGTAAAAATAGTGAAGTGTACAAAGGAAATGTATAAAGGCCCTCTAAAACATAGATAAATGATCCAAATGAAAAGGAGACAATTTAAGGTAGATGGTAAAACCTATAATATCATTCTATCGACTCTAATTGATTTTGAGTTTGCAAAATTAATAAAGTACAACATAACGAAAGATATTTATGACAAAATTTAACTATATATATATATATATGTGAAAGTAAAAATACAAAATTTTAAAATGGTGTATGCAAACTCAAAGAGGACTACCAAAGATAAATAATCAATTAAAGAGTTGTTCACCCAAGTAATAACAATAATGAATGACCTAAGTAGTCGTTGTACGAATGTGAAGGGATTATCCATGGTAAATAAGATTTTAGGAAAGTTTTCAAATACCTTTGATGTGAAAGGTATTTGTTATTGAAGATAAAGATATAAACACAATGACTATGGATAAGCTACAAAGCACCTTGGTAACTTATAATATAAGAAAAATGAAGTAGTTTTTGAAGTTTTTAAAAAGTTGAAAACCAATGAGGAAGAGAAGAGATTTCTTAGGTGACCATAAAGATGATGAGTTAGCCTACGTTACTTTGAAACTTAGAAAAGAGAATTAGAAAATATAGAGTTAAACTATCTCTTAAATGTTTTAGGTGTGACAATATTGACCATTTCTTTGAATAATCATATTTGAAATAGTTTACCATATAAACTTATGAGAATATTATATTAGTTATATGGTTATCATGGTCTTTTTTTTTTTTTTTTTTTTTCTATAATTGGATTTAATTGAGTTTGGAGTCTCAAAGGGCATTTTGATATTTTGTATATACTTTTTGGAATATCAAACTTTAACTAAACAAATTATTTATTAATTTAGGTATATATAAGGTAATAGATTAGGGCTAAGACTTATAAATCCCATGACATACTAATAATAATAATAATAATAAGTAATTTTTGACATTAAATAAATTATTTTGGGAAAAAGTATTTATCATTATTTAGATAATAATAACATTTTTATAAGTGAATTACCTTATCAAAACAAAACTACATAATATAGTCATTGAAAATATAATAGTTAGAGTAAACTAGCCATTATAGTTATTACAATGATAACTAGCTATTAGGTAAGGGTAGTCATTAAAATAGTGTTATTGGTGGTATGTGTGAAAAAATTATATGGTGAAAATTTATAAAGAAGAATAAGATGATATTTAAATACAAGTAGCAAGAAGATATGATATCAAGTGCTCAAGTGCATACATAATCAAAAATTGTTTATATGTAAGATAATGATAGACACAGGGTATGAATTGAGATTACAACACCACTCATAATTATTAGATATTATTTTGTTAATGCTAGATACACACATATTCATTTTTGTCTTCTCATATTTGTTGTTTTATTTGGTTTGTAGGTCAATAAAGAGTCATGACAATCATATCCAAAGTGTGTGATATTGATGACTTTTATGAAGGCCTCAAAATACCAATGAATTGGTTCTAGATAATAAAAAATAAAATTTGAGTAATGAGAAACATATAAGCTATAGTCAAAATTATATTTTAATTGCATTAGTTTTTATGTTTTTAAATTCAAATTCAATTATAATGTGAAATTAAAATATTTATATTTTATTTTTCACTTTTCATCTATTTTATTATTTGAATCCGTAAATATTTATAATTTTCTTTTAAGAATTCAATTTTAAAAAATTACATATTTTCAAATTACATTTTAATCCAACAGAATTCATTAAAGAGTAAAGGGAAAAAATAGTAATATACAAAATACCTACATAATAATCATAACAAAAGAAATCAAAATTCATATTAAATATATCTTAAAAAATTATTTTTAATAAAAATAGATTGAACCTACTTTGGACAGACTTAGACTCCAACATAAAATTTAAATTAAAAATAGGTTGGGCAACTTGGGCAGACCTATTATAGACTCGAATCAATTCCTTATCCCAGACGCTTTTCCAAATTTCTTTGCTATATATATATATATGTAAATAATGATGTGGAAGTGTGGAAAAACGTTTGTCCTGAAAGAAAACGGCAGAATTGATTTAATTTTAATATATATTATATACCCGAAACAAACGTAACCCACCTTTATATTATTAAATAAATAATAATAAACGTCTCGTCCGACAAATGTTCATTTATCGAGTCTCGTTTTTTTTTTTTTTGGTTGGTTGGTTCATATTTTATTAATTATTCACAGCTGAACATGCCTGATCACCTGTGCGCCCGTTGAGCCCGGTCTCAGACTCTCAGCCCAGCCCCCGCCGGCCGCCACCGGGAACACCCGCCGCCGACGGGTGCAGCACCCGTGATGGGAGCAGACACGTACACTGTGGCACGCTCGTTGTGGGACCCACCACAGGGGACCTAGGGAGTAGGGATACGCAGTACGGCGGAATATCGGAGTCATTGCCTGAGGCCCTGACCCCGAGCTACTACTACTGACTGCCTATAAGAGTAGAACAAAAACGTCAAAACCCTAAGCTGGACTGGAGGTGCCTAAAATGGTTGGTCAGACCCAACAAATCAAGAATCAATTTAGGGTTTGTTGATTTCTTCTCATTTACGCAGACAGAGAGACAGAGATTGTTGCCCAGTTCCGGTATGTCTGTTCGCAAGTGTTCTGCATAAGCAGTTTTTGTTGTTCTTCAATGTTTCGATTTTCAACTGTTTTGACCTCTTTGCTAGGTGAATTGAACCGAACCGAATTGAAGTAGAAAGAGTAAGAAGTTTTTTTTTTCTTTTTTTTTTTAAAAGCAGCAGCAACAAGCCAACAACGTTTTATGTTTTTTTTTTTTTTTTTTTTGAGCGCCCGCGGCGCGTGTGGTTTCCTGCTTTAAGCGCTACTGGATTTTTTGACGTACTCTGTGATGAAAATAGGATGGCCCTGAGGCAGCGCTCTCAGCCCACCCGGGGAGGCCGAGGGCCGTACCACCCACCGCTGTATCCGCGGACGGTGAACGAGCCGTACAACATCATCCCCGTCCACGACCTGCTGACGGACCACCCTTCGCTGGGTTACCCGGAGGTACGCGCCGCTGCAGCCGCCCTACGCACCGTCGGGGAACTCCGGAGGCCGCCGGACAGGGACTGGCAGGACGGCATGGACCTCCTGGACTGGCTGGGCGGCAACTTCGGATTCCAACGCGACAACGTGCGGAACCAGAGGGAGCACCTCGTCCTCCACCTGTCCAACTTGCAGATGCGCGTCACGCCGCCGCCAAAGCCGGCGGACCTCCTGGACCCCGCCGTCCTCAGGGGCTTCCGCCGCAACCTGCTCGCCAACTACCAGTCGTGGTGCTCCTACATGGGGCAGCGATCCAACGTCAGGCTCAAGAACCGGCACGAAGACCTCCGGCGCGAGCTTCTCTACGTTTCGCTGTACCTTCTGGTTTGGGGTGAGTCTGCGAATCTCCGGTTTTTACCTGAATGTTTGTGCTACATATTTCATCACATGGCCAGGGAACTCAACAAAACACTAGACGGTGACATTGATGATGACACGGCAAGCCCATATGTTCGTCTATACTCCGGCGAAAACGCCTTCTTGAACGCCGTGGTTATCCCCATTTATGAGACAATTCAGACCGAAGCACAGAGCAGTAGAGACGGCACCGCACCCCACTCAGCTTGGAGGAACTACGACGACATTAATGAGTATTTTTGGAGTAGAAGATGCTTCAAGAGGCTCGGGTGGCCTATTAAGAATAATAATAATAGGGCGAGTAGTTTCTTCGCCACCACCGAGAAAAGCAAGCGAGTAGGCAAGACTGGGTTCGTGGAGCAGAGGTCGTTCTGGAATGTGTTTCGCAGCTTCGATCGGCTATGGGTGTTGCTGATTTTCTTCTTGCAGGCTTCCATAATAGTGGCTTGGCAGGAGACAGGGCTTCCATGGAAAGCACTGGAGAGGCGTGATACTCAGGTGGAGTTGCTCACTTGCTTTATTACCTGGGCTGGCCTGCGGTTTCTCCAGTCGCTGCTCGATGCTGGCACTCAATACAGTTTGGTGGGTAGGGAGACCATGTGGCTTGGGGTGAGAATGGTGTTGAAAAGCTTGGTTGCCATGGCTTGGATTATTGTGTTTGCAGTCTTCTACGCAAGGATTTGGAGTCAGAAGAACTCAGATAGAAGGTGGTCCGATGAGGCAAAAAGGAGGATCATTAGTTTTCTTCAGGCAGTGCTAGTGTTTGTCATCCCGGAGTTGCTGGCATTGGCTCTTTTCATTCTCCCTTGGGTCAGGAACTGGCTTGAAAAAACAAACTGGAGGGTATTGTACCTTTTGACATGGTGGTTTCAAAACCGATGCTTTGTGGGTAGAGGGCTGAGGGAAGGGCTGGTAAATAACATAAAGTACACTTTGTTTTGGATTCTGGTATTGGCTTCAAAATTTGCCTTCAGTTACTTCCTTCAGATCAAGCCTCTAGTTGGCCCAACAAAAGCCCTTTTGAATCTCAAGAATGTGCAATACAACTGGCATGAATTCTTCAATCACACCAATAGAGTGGCGGTGGTTTTGTTGTGGGTTCCCGTTATTTTAATTTACCTAATGGATTTGCAAATCTGGTACTCCATTTTTTCTTCCTTTGTTGGGGTTGCAATTGGGTTGTTTTCACATCTGGGTGAGATTAGGCACACTGCACAAATAAGGCTTCGGTTTCAGTTCTTTGCTCATGCTCTCCAGTTCAATCTCATAGCAGAGAAGCCACCGCCAAATCCAGAGTTAACGCTGATAAAGAAACTTAGGGATGCAATCCACCGGTTGAAGCTCCGCTATGGACTTGGCCAGCCTCGCAATAAGATTGAATCAAGTCAGGCGAATGCAACTAGATTTGCATTGATATGGAATGAGATAATCATTGCTATTAGGGAAGAAGATCTGATTAGCGATAGGGAACTTGAGCTGCTTGAATTGTTCCCAAACAGTTGGAACATTAGGGTTATTCGCTGGCCATGTGTACTCCTGTGCAATGAACTTCTGCTTGCTCTCAACCAAGCAGTAGAATCGAAGGATGAACCTGATGGGACAATCTGGTCCAGTATCTGCAAAAATGAATATAAAAGGTGTGCTGTGACTGAAGCCTATGATAGCATCAAGTACTTGCTTCAGGAGATCGTTAAGTGTGACACAGAAGAGAATCTCATTGTCACAAACTTGTTTGCCCATATAGATAACTGCATTGGCAGTGGGAAGTTCACTGAGACATACAAGATGCAAATCCTCCCACAGATTCATGCGGAGTTGATAATTCTTATTGACCTTCTACTTAGACCTCCCATTGATACCAATAAGGTGGTGATCCGGTTACAGGCATTGTATGAACTTGCTGTTAGGGAGTTTCCCAGGGTTAAGAAGTCCCATGGTCAGTTGAGGCAGGCACGATTGGCGCCAATTAATCCAGATGACAAAAATGCAGGGTTGCTCTTCGAGAATGCCATTGATTTTCCTGATGATGAAAATGCATTTTTTTATAGGCATCTGCAGCGGTTAAAGACCATCCTTATTTCCAGAGACTCAATGAACAACGTTCCAATGAACCTCGAGGCAAGACGGCGTCTTGCTTTCTTTGTCAATTCACTCTTCATGAACATTCCTCGTGCACCTGAGGTTGAGAAAATGATGGCCTTTAGCGTCCTGACCCCATACTATGATGAGGATGTTATTTATGCCAAAGAGATGCTCCGAAGCGAAAATGAAGATGGCATTTCCACATTATTTTATTTGCAGAAGATTTATGATGACGAGTGGAAAAATTTTATGGAACGAATGCGCAGAGATGGAATGGAGCATGAAGACGATATATGGAAGACCAAAGCGAGAGATCTCCGCCTTTGGGCATCATACAGGGGACAGACACTATCTCGTACGGTGAGAGGAATGATGTATTACTATCGAGCTCTCAAGTTGCTTGCTTTCCTTGATAAATCACCAGAGATAGTGTCTCAGGACCTTTCTTCTCTTGGTTCGTTGAAGCCAAGTGTGGGCTTGAATGGTGTAGCCTCCAGTAAACAGCCATATTCAAGAACACTGACCCGAGCCAGTAGCAGTGTTAGTCATCTCTTCAAAGGGCATGAGTACGGGAGTGCTCTCATGAAGTTCACATATGTGGTTGCATGCCAGCTGTATGGGCAGCATAAGGCAAAGGGTGATACTCGGGCTGATGAGATCTTATATCTGATGAAAAAGAATGAGGCCCTTAGAGTGGCGTTTGTTGATCAGGTTGACTTATCAGCGGGAGAAGTGGAGCATTACTCTGTTCTTGTGAAGTACGATCAGCAGTTGCAGAGGGAGGTTGAGATATATCGGATCAGATTACCTGGTTCCCTTAAAATTGGGGAAGGAAAACCGGAGAACCAAAATCATGCCATAATCTTCACTCGGGGTGATGCGTTACAGACCATTGACATGAACCAAGACAATTATTTTGAGGAGGCACTCAAGATGCGAAATCTCTTGGAGGAGTTTAAGACACTTTATGGAATCAGAAGGCCAACCATCTTGGGAGTCCGTGAGAATATCTTTACGGGGTCTGTGTCCTCTCTGGCCTGGTTCATGTCTGCTCAGGAAAAAAGTTTTGTGACCCTGGGACAGCGTGTCTTGGCAAACCCATTGAAGGTGCGCATGCACTATGGCCACCCTGATGTGTTTGACCGGTTCTGGTTCTTGCCTCGTGGAGGGATCAGCAAGGCATCACGAATTATCAACATAAGCGAGGATATATTTGCTGGCTTCAATTGCACACTGCGAGGTGGCAATGTGACACACCATGAATACATACAAGTTGGCAAGGGCAGGGACGTTGGGTTGAATCAGATTTCAATGTTTGAGGCTAAGGTAGCTAGTGGCAATGGTGAGCAGTTATTGAGCAGAGACGTGTACAGGTTGGGTCATAGACTGGACTTTTTCCGTATGCTTTCATTCTACTATACTACTGTTGGATTCTACTTCAATACAATGGTTGTGGTGTTAACTGTTTATGCATATTTGTGGGGCCGCCTTTATCTTGCTCTCAGTGGTGTTGAGACGGCAGCCCAGAACAATCTTAAGAACAACAAAGCCCTTGCTGTTGTCTTGAACCAACAGTTCATCATTCAGCTTGGTCTCTTCACAGCCCTCCCAATGATTGTTGAGAATTCTCTTGAACATGGGTTCCTTCAAGCAGTGTGGGACTTTTTAACAATGCAGTTGCAGCTTGCATCGCTTTTCTACACATTCTCTATGGGAACTCGCACCCATTATTTTGGCCGCACTATTCTTCATGGAGGTGCAAAGTACCGATCCACTGGACGTGGCTTTGTTGTGCAACACAGAAAATTTACGGAGAACTATAGACTCTATGCTCGAAGTCATTTTGTGAAGGGAATTGAGCTTGGCATTATTCTTACAGTTTATGCTTCTCAAAGCCCAATAGCTAAGAACACATTTGTTTACATAGCCATGACACTCTCCAGTTGGTTCCTTGTTGTGTCATGGATGATGTCTCCCTTTACATTCAACCCTTCAGGGTTCGATTGGTTGAAGACAGTGTATGATTATGATGATTTTATGAGCTGGATATGGCGTAGTGGTGGGGGTGGGCTATTTTCAAAATCGGAGCAAAGTTGGGAAACTTGGTGGTATGAGGAACAAAACCATTTGAGAACAACTGGTCTCTGGGGGAAGATATTAGAGATAATCTTAGATCTTCGTTTTCTCTTTTTCCAGTATGGGATTGTGTACCATCTTCGCATTACGGGTCATCACAAAAGTATAGCTGTTTACTTGCTGTCTTGGATCTACATGGTTGCCGCTGTTGCCATATATATAGCCATAGCATATGCCAGGGACAAATATGCTGCAAAAAAACATGTTTATTACCGGCTAGTTCAGCTCGTCGTCATCATGGTTACAGTACTTGTGATTGTAATATTGCTAGAGTTCACACCTTTCCGGCTTATTGATTTCATCAAGAGCTTCTTGGCATTCATTCCAACTGGTTGGGGTCTCATTTTAATTGCCCAAGTGCTCAAGCCTTTTTTGCAGTCCACTTTGGTGTGGGAGACAGTGGTGTCTTTGGCTCGCCTGTATGATATGATGTTTGGGATAATTGTTATGGCTCCCATGGCATTACTGTCATGGATGCCAGGATTCCAGTCGATGCAGACCAGAATTCTTTTCAATGAAGCATTCAGCAGGGGACTTCAGATATCTCGGATTCTCACCGGAAAGAATTCAAATGCTAACATCTGATTTATTGAGGTAATTCTGTATTCAGCTTATCTGATGGCTGTGCTAGTTTTATTTGTTTTTTGTGGGGCAGTCGTTTGTGCATCAGTCGATGCTTAATGAATGAGTCAAAGTTATTGTATAGCCATGTCTTCCATTTTAAGTGTAAGCAAAAATAATGGATTTAGTTTGGCATAAGTTAGCCTCTCTAAAAAGTTTAATGAAGTTTTGTTGGCTGAGGAAGTAGTGTTTTTGATGGAGAAGGGGAGCTTATGGTATTATGTGGTTTCCGTTTTTGGGATAGAACACTTGGGTGGATTTTGAGCCAGACACAACTTCCTCAAGTGATTGGGTTGTGAAAGGGGGTGGGGGCTGATGGAGAAGCTTTTGTGTGATTGCTAGATTAGAAATCGAGGAAGGGTACCTCTATTTCCAAGCTTAGGTGGAAGTGGTGGTTTTTTTGGTCCCAAGAATGAGTTAGAAGGGGAGTTGAATAGCTCACTCTAAAATAAAATGTGAAATTAAAACTTAATTAAAATATTGAGGGTGAATAGATAAAGACAAAGATGCTTTTATTGTGGTTCAAAGTGAACACCTCATACTCTACTTTTTTTTCACTACTCCTACAAGGTTCTATTATCACGTAAACGTTTACATATAGTTTTACAAGTTCGCTGTCAAACTTAGTTGTTTCAACTCATAGTCAAATTTTAATTTCCTGTACTTAGATAATGCTTCAGATAGGATGCTTAGATAATGCTAACAATTCGTAAGGAGACTTACTATAGAGGTCCTCAACCAATAACAATCATGAAGATAATGAATAGTTGTAAAGTATATGGTTTATGATATCCATGAAGTGTATTGTCACCAGAATGTTTCACAGGTACTTCATAAGGTTCTCGTTTCCTCAATGACCTTTTCAATGCCATCATGAGATTTTGGAATTACTTCATAAGGTTCGTGTTTTCTCCATGATCTTTTCCATGTCATTAGAAGGTTTCTGCCACACTTTTTGAGGTTTTCGTTATTTTCAGTTTTTACGTCATCAGAAGGTTTCTTGTTATCTTCATGAGGTTTTACTAGGCATGACAACAGGTTGGATCGGGCTCGGATACTATTCGACTTGAACCCGATCCAAATTTTATAGGCCGTTCAAAACCTGCCAGTTTGGACACTTTGGGCTGGGTCAGAATTTTTTTGTTTAATTTTGTTTAAAAATACCGAATCAGGATAGGTCGAACAAGACCCGAGCCGGGCCTGATGGCGGGTCAAGGCAAAAATCGATCCCTCTTGGGTTCTAGACTTCTCCATGAGGTTTTTCGCTGACTCTGACATTACTTCTGTACAGGCTTTTGATGGTTTTTTCCGGCGATGGAATACAGTGTCGTTTAAGTATTTAGCAGGCTTCTTCGTTAAGTGTGATCTTTGCATCTGCTGCTCCAATATTCTAGTCTCAAAATGTTGTCAAATAAGGTTTTTGTTTATTCATATTACGCCATTGAATGTTTGATAACTATGTAAAAGTAGCACTTACAAGTTATGTACAACTACGGCAAAAGAGTCCTCCAAGACACCAAGAAGAAGAAAAAACTAATCAAGAGAGCTGATAAGAAGAAGCAAAAGATAGAGCCACCTATAATGAATTCGAAAATAACTATGACAGTGAGAATGGCCCAAATGTAGTGCTGTCTGAGATCCCTGACGGGCTCCTTCAAGAAAATGAGCATTCAGGCTCATCTTCGCTGAGAATACGGTCTTCCTGTGATCAGACCACCCCATCTTCCACACACCTCAGCGATTCTGTCTTTGACAGTGCTGCCGCATCCGAGCTCTGGGTAGGCCTTGTTGTCACAGAGCAGCCCCTCTCTCTTGTCTGCAGAATTGTGTCCAATCAAACCCATTTCTATGCCTCTTCACTAATTCTCAAATCCCACAATGAAAACAGATGCGAATATGCGACGAAGACATAAAAGATAAGATCATGAATTTTTGGTAGCATCCCAGCTTGTGGTCGCTTTTAATCCCATATGAGGTGGGAAGACATCAGAACAGTGGCAAGGTTGAGAGATTGAGAAATGTAGGAGGCGGGTTCCGGGCGGTTGCAGCAGCAGAAGTGGCCTAGGCAGGTGGCGCAAGACAAGCTGAATGAAAAAAAACTTTAATTTTTTTATATTTGCAAATTGTACAGTAACTCATCATTTTGAAGGGATACGGTACACTTTATAAAAACATTTAAAGATAGAAGGCTGTTTTGGAACACTGCTGGAGCTGGATTTTTTGTTTTGTTCTCTAAAAATAGAGATGAAGAGCAAGTTTGGAAAGCTGATGGAAATGGCCTAAGGTTTGCTTAACATAGTGCCTAGCCTAATTGGCTAGTTGAGGAAATAAAAAATAATAATGATTTAAAATTTAAAAAAAAATCTAGTTTGCACAATCATCGAGGAAGTAACTCACTGACTAGCTTCTTGTTTGTACAAGTTCTAGTTAATTTCCTGAGTTGGGTTTTCACCTTTCTAATAAAGAGATCACCTTCAGATCTTCACCACTAGTACTACTGCAGTACTGCTTGGTTGGGTTTTCAACTTCCTAATGTGAAAGCCTTTCTTGCTTCAAAATTCTAAAATTACAGACTTTTGAATCTAACATCTAGTTTCGGACCCAATAGAGCCCTGTGTAACCACCATTTGGACTGTGGTTACGTTTGATACTTGTGTAGTTTCAACTGTCTATCTGTTTGGATCTTCCTATGAGTTCAACAGAAACACCCTTTGCAAGTTAGTTGTATTCTTTATATCTAACACCTCCTGAAGATCCAATCAGCACTCCAATGCGATTCCACCCTTTGCCTGATTTTGAATTTGATCGATGTCATGAATTACAGTATCCTAACCGTCAAATGGATTTATCGTGGAGAGCGAGATTATTTATTTTTGTTGCTGGGCATGCAAATTAGGGATTTGTCCCGCTGGGAAGTGAGCATTTAGCAACTACAGTAATACCACTATTTGTTCAATGACACCTCATCGTCTAGTGTTTGAGAAGTGTAATCTTACTTTTTTACTTCAGCCTTCTCTTTTTCCCACTGGTGTAGTCTTTTGTTTTTAATTGACATTCAAGGCATGAACAGTTTTATTCCGGTTCTGAAGGTGTTCAGGTGAAGAATTTTACATTGAGTACATCAGACTGAATATTTTTGCATTGATGTCGTTGTAGAATATCTGGGTTATCCATACATTCAGTTTTTGTCACTTATTCAGATTTTGCATTTATTTCTGCTCTTGCCAGGACTTTCTTTTGGGTAAAGAAGACCCGGTGCTCCATCAGATTTTGAATAATTTTGCATTGATGATGTTGTAGAATATCTGGGTTATCCATATATTCTCCATATGCTTGCTCCTTAAGTGACACAATTGGCTGAGCACGTGGTGGGGACTAATTTTGATTTAGCGCCTGGTTATGTCCATATTTTCCATTTCTAGGATGACTTGTGTGTCAAAACTTATTAGAACAGTATGCACGGACATTTCATGTTTTTTTTTTCCACGATTGTTCAGGTTTGAACACCAATTCTCCTCTGACCCATCCCAGGCTTTCACCACTTGAGCAGACTTTTTTTTCCTTTCCTTTTCTTTTCTCGCAACTTATGATTTTTTTTCCTTCATGGCAGAGGTCGCACTTGCTGCAGTGGCAAGTGCATTTGCCGCTTTTGAGTGGTTAATGTCTGTGGTGACTTGGGAGCAGCAGCCTATTTAGAAATAAGGTAAAGATTTGTCTCACCTCTCCCATATCCACTTACAGATTCCTGTGCCTAGAGTAAAACCTTTTATGATTTTCTTCATGGCATTTAGGCCCTGCCACCTGACCCATGCTTTGGTGACCAGGCGTCCAGTGGAAGGCAGTAGAGCTGAGAGTTGAAAATCAGTAAATTTGTACTCATTTATTTTTTTCTAAGGAAAATTGACACAACACATTACCATGGTTTGCCATATGTCCGAATTGCATACCTGTCTGTCGTTCAACATTTGCAGTATGCATGGTGTACATGTTGATACTACCTTATGCAAACTGGTCTGTTGGCGTAATCATAGGATGCGTTGTGCAAATTTATCACTTTAATAAATGAATAAATAATTTAGGTCACCTGCCAAAGTAAAAAACCTCACTCTCTATCACATTTTTTTTTTCTCTCAGAGGATGTATAAAAGAAGTTAAAATAAAATGAAATAAATATTATTTTAATAAGAATAAATATAAAATAAAAGATTGTGTTGGAGTTGGAGTTAGAGTTAAAGTTGTAAAATGATTTTTTTCATGTAAAAAAATTCTACATGTAAAAAAAAATAGAAAGTAATATTGGAGATGTTAGATAGAAGTGAATGTTTGTGAAGGTTTAGATTGTTTTCATTTAAAAATTATGCTTAAATATGATCCCTTTTGGGAGCACAAACAATATTATAAATAAATAATAATAGTTGCAAAGATAAAAGTTATCATTTATAGGGGTGTAGGCAACAACGAAAATTTAATGACAATTATATGATATGTATAAAAAAAATTAATCCATGACAGTCTTAGTTGCTGTCATATCACAGGTTGAAGGAACTTATTGTAATTTAGGTTGGAGGTAAGTTTGGTAATTGGTATGTTTCTAGCTGCCTTGTGTCACGGGGTCAGGTTTCCTGCGCCTCTCAACCTATTGCGGTACTTAGCTTTTCTATCCATGGTCCGCTAAGTTTAGCCTTTGAGGGTTGAAGCGCACGTAGACTGGTTTCGCCCTGCCACTGGGCTCATCAGGAGAACGGCTCCAGTTCCCGACCAATTTGTGTAAGGATGGTCAAATCCCTTCTTCAACGTCAAGTCCTCGACTAACGGTGTGCTCCTCGCATTCAACCGGGTCGGCACGTCTGAACTCCGAAGGGGTTCCATCCGTTTTCCTCCACGAACTGCCTAGAACCTTCCGCTGCGCACCATCTACGCTTTCAACCAACCTCTTTCCTTTACGTAGCACGAATACATTCCTGAATCGTGCCACTGAGAAACGTCCCGTCAGCACCATGTTGTTCGGGTCGTGACATTCTCCTCCACCCAATCCTCGCAACGTCCTCGTTGCGTTTGTCGACATCGCTTCCTCGCAGGCGATGACATCGTTACCTCGACGCCCTCTCACTCGCTCAATGTCAACAGCTTGGACATCGCTTCCCCGCAGGTTGCAACACCTTTACCAAGATCGCTCCGACGCGCTCTCAGTGGATAGAGAAGCTAAGTGCCGCAATGGGTTGAGAGGCGCAGGAAACCTGACCCCGTGACACTTGGCCTGCTTGTTGATTCCTTCAAAAGCTGCTATCTTTGCTTGCTTGTCGATTCCTTCGGTATCTGTTTCAGCTTGCTCATTTCGCCTCCTTAAATCACAGTATAAATAAGTTACATTTTACATTTATTAAATAGAAATAAATCTTATTTAATTAATACAATATAAATTTGAATTAAATAATTATATTTTATTATTATTTCTAAGTTTAACTTATTTATTAAGCAATACATGGAATATTATATTATTACATACAAATACAAATAAAATTTATTTACCTTCATTTAATTTTAGAAAGAATTTTAAAAAAGGCTTGCCAAATTTCTCTTTCCATCCTCCTTCATGGAGTATTGGAATTTTAAAAAAAAAAAAACACACGCACCCATCTTAATTGCTCAGTCACATCAATTTATGTTTATTTTTAGAAAAATAATTTATGTAATTGACTTGTAATTTTATTAGAAAACCTTAATAATGTTGATGCTTATAATTTTTTCTTTGATATTTTTTTTTCTTTTTTCCTGTCTGAAGTACTATCATGTTATTATAGTTATCCGCTAACACATTACTTTTTATCTCAGATTCTCACACCTCTATAAAATGATCTAACACTCACAAAACTAGTAGATCGATACTGCTGAAAAGTAATAGCATCTTGAACCTCCATTCAAAAAGTTCAGTACTCGTTCATCACTCAAGCAAGCAGAGACAATTTAAACATTGTCTTCGCCTTCACAGGGCTTCAATTCATCTAATCCTATCAAGGGCGTCAAAAAACATATTATCGTTGACGTCTAGGCTTTTTCGCTTTGATAGGACTGATCCAACCAAATCCAAACCACTAAGGTCGTAAATGATTTCAGCCCAGCCGAATATGCATACTAAATTATCATATTTATGTTTCGTAATCAATCACAAGTAATATTCATGAATATATCAATATATTTTGTTATATTTTTACTTTATTTATGAACTTAAAATATTTATTTGTTTAATTATTCATGAACTAAAATACATAATTATTAAAAATTTATAAATAAATTAATTCATTCTGTTTCAAAACTCATCAAGTTATTCATTTATTTGATTATTTATTTGATTATTCATGAACTAAAATATTAATTATTAAAAATTATAAATACACATTCAAGTAAAAAAACACATAACTATTAAAATAATAATTTTTTAAAAAATAAAACTAACATATAAAAAAAATATTATCTTCAAAATAAATTCTACTAAAATGTATCAATATGATACAAGAGCAGAAACTTATAAAAGCAAGAATATAATTATTAATTTTCTTAAATATTACTAACAAATATTCAAAAATACAATCTTTCAATTTCGTTGATTCATATTCACAAATAAAAAAATATTTATAAATATCACCAATGAATAAGCATAAATAATTTTTTATCGAACTAAATGTATCACCATGGCTCTAACCACCACCTTTCAAGTACTACATATAAAACAACAGAATCCTTAGTTATGTATGATCTACCTAATAACTTCATCAAATAGTTTTCCAGTTTTTTCGATGCTATCATTTCTCTCTCTCTCACACACACACACAAGTGCATGTACATATGATGTGCATGTATATCACACTATAATTATTGTAAATTCAAACTATATGATGTGCATGTACAACAAAAAAATTAATCCAAATAAAGTCCAGGAGGGGTAAGGATCAAAACTACACCCTGCAACGATTGCATAGCCCCCCTGAAGAATGATTTTGATAAACCAGGGAAGGTCTTTTTAAAATAAAAAATCAAAATCAAAAGCTAACCTACACTGTTTTTTCATCTTCTTTTCAACTTGAATTGAGATCCCTAGATCCAGCAGCCACTTTACGGTGGCGTCTTCCCCTGCCACGCTTTGGCAAAACCCTTCTGGGGCGAGGATTTGTGATTCTCTCTGCTGAAGATCTCACCTGCTGCGGCAGTTCATTAACTGAAGCCGACGCCGGCGGCGGCGGCGGTAATGATGGCAGAAATGGAAGAGGATGCCTGGTAACAGGAGGGGGCATACTATCCATTACATCTCTATGGTAAGCCTGCATGTAAAAATACCCCGGTGAGTTATTGACTAAAGGAAAGCAACTACAAAAGCAAAAATCAAATTCTATGATGGCCAGAGGTCAAAACATCAAATGGGAATTTAATAAAATAACACCAACTATAAAAACCAAAGGTAGAATTCTATGAAGGCTAGAGGTCAAAACATCACACGACAATAATTTAATATGTCAACTAACAGAACCGTAAAGAAACTATCCTAATCCTGGCAACATGCTACGAGATACATTCCAGCCTTAAATTGATTTCCCGGCTGTTAACTGCAAAAATTTCTTGGAATGGCAACCATGGTAATTACTTTACGCAATTTCACATCACACAGTTAAAGAGTTTAATTCCAAAATGATGTAATATTGACAGCTTCAACTCGCATGCAGCAAATCAATGTCTTAAATGAACCACAAATTTTGTAACCTAGAATAAAAGTTTTCAGATATTTGAAGAGTCACCATTTTTACAATTTTTTTAAACTGTGATTATGGACTTTCAGATGCAAGTAAAATTTATCACAGAGAAAGTTGTTACCTGGACAACAAAATTCCGCCTTTCACAGTCCAGGAACATATTAATACTCCAATTTACCTTTGACATTATTTTGTCCCTTACTGTGGAGAAACTAATTTGGTCCCTAGAAGTAAAGCGGTCAACTTCATTGAACCAAAGACACGTAAAAAGATTGGTAATAGGTATATGTTCCTTTATTATAACACATCCTTCGGGAACATCTGCATGCACATATAGTAGCAAAACAAACTGATATCAAACATTCAGTGGTGCAAAATAACACATGAAAAATAGAAAGTGTACTTACCACTTGTAATAGGAAGCCTAGCTTGGGAATATGGGGTTAAACCCTCCTTTTTATAAAAATCAATCTGGAAATCAATGGATGCATTATCATACTTTCCCGCAGCTTTATTTGCCTCAGCTTCCACAAACACATCAAAGCGCTTATAATGCCTAGAAATTGCAAAGCTACTATTTTTCCTCCATAAAAACCTGGAGAGCAGAACCACAAAAAGCAGAGAAATCAGCATGGAGTGAAATAGATTGGAAAGGTATTGCTTTTGATCTGAAACAAAATGAATACAAGGAGTCAAGGACGATAACGAAGGGTTATTTTTTAGGTTATTCACATTTAAAATACATCGACAATCAAATTAAAACAGAAAATTATAAATATATTCATATCACATCTCTAATTTGGTTAATATGCAAATAATGAAACTAAATAGGGGCTTTAACTTGACCTTGCTCAACCTCTACGTTCTATCACACAAGTCGTAGTTGTTACCAATAGCCTAGGTCACTAGTTGCTGAAAAAATCATATATTCTTAAAAGTGTCTGCCCAAATTTGACCAAATTTGACGCAGAGGCATAATAGTGTCTAAATATAATACTGCTTTTTATAATAAAGTGGTTACAAAGCATTATCTATGTCACATCAGGGTGATTGAACCAGAAGAGGGTAAACACTTGACCAAAATGAAGGTGGCAGGGAATACCATCAGTGGTGGTGACAAGGCATACTGGTGAGATCATTTCAGAGTTCAAACAAGACATTATCAAAAGGATACATGCCATTCTTGGGGTTTTCTTAATGGAAAAAAATTGGTAGGCTTTTAAATTTAATGAAGACAACAATTCCCTGCTGTATCTCTCCCTATTTAATAATTTACCTGGTCCATGGAGCCTCTTATAATCTAAAGAGGCTACATGAAAAGTCCCTTTCCTTTCTCTTTCGAGGCAGTTGAATTGATAATTCAAAATAAAAATAAGGTATTTATAAGTACGAAAAATGCATAATTTGAGTCCTTAAACTTTGCAGGATCGAACAGTTTAGCTCTTCAATTTTGAAATAACAATCAAGACCTTCAACACTCAAAACCGTTTAAAGTAAACCTGACATTGACAGAAACTAAATGTAACATGGAGTCAACCTACTACATTGAGGACCTATAATTGATATTGGCGACGCTTGACTACTAGAGATGCCTTAATCATCAGCCGACAGACTATTTCAATGGTTACCATTGCAAATAACATCTCTCAGAAATATTGTAATTTTGAAGAAACCCTAGTGCAGTTGAATGAGGCTAATGCATGCCTTCTCAAATGTGACCACTATAGTAACACTAAATAAATATATGGAGAATTTGGGATCTCACATCGTCACCATCATTTTATGCTTTGCTAGCTCCAGTAGCATGAAGGAATCATCACTGGAATCACATAGCTGGCCGGAATCACACTGGAGTGGCACTTTAAACTTCCCTTTGCTCTGCAAAAACCCCTTTCGGAATTTCAGAGTGAAGCTTAAATCCAGGATGAACAGATGAATTTAGCTGGAGAAAATAATGGGTTTTCTCATAGCATTATAAGGATGAAGACATTTTTGCTAGCGTTCAATTGGTCAAGTTGAGTTGGTTAGAGATGAAAAACCTTCAAGATAGAAAATTGAGTACTTGCAAGCCCATCACCAAAAGTTAGATGGACAAGGATAGAATCAATCGGGCTTTTTTGATTGGTAATCCAGGGAAGGAATTGACCCATTAGAAAGATGCTGTCTAGACTACTTTGGAGAGAGATCAAGCCCCTGAAAGTGCTAATATTGGGGTCATGGATTTTTCTATTTGGTTCCCCTCTCTTTGTTGTTGGCATTTTCCTTCAATGGAGGATGCTGCTATGTTTTGGGAAGATCAAGATTAGGGTGCAATTATACACGTCCACAATCTGCGTTGGTTGCTGCTGCAAAGTAGTTAATGTTTATTGGTGAAAACAAGTATTTTTTACCATTGTAATTGTTTTCCTGAGTGGCTTTCTCAACCATTCTTGCTTCTAATGTCAGCTTAATGGTCAACATTACTCATAAGGCCTAGGTGATGTGAAAATTTTTGATGCATGTAAAACTCGCCTCAGGGTGCAATGTGCAATTTCAAATTGAGTAAAAAATGCATGATTAAGTTCCCCTACTCAGATATGTTTTCTTTTTATCCATTTGGAAAATATCTTCATGGCTCTGTTTACTGGGCAAGACTGTGATGATGATGATGATGATGATTGAAATTGTCTGGATGTGGAAGGCAAAGGAAGTTACATCATCGATCTCTTGCTTTGGTGATCTCTAATATTTTGTGAATGAGAGCCCTAAATTTAATTTGATACATTATTTTATAAATATTTTAATCGAACCAATTTATGGCGAGGCAAAAAATTCACATTAACATAACCATTTAAGACTAAACCATAGCACATTTAATGTCTGTCACTTATTGTTAAGGTCAGAATAATTTTATATGTTATGAATGGCCATGATCTCGATTGCTTCAGTTCAAAGTTCATGAACTAAATGCTTCATTCTATAAATTCAACAGCTTAGCTATGCATTTAGCCTTAAAATTAAAAATATAGAGTTATGTAAACACTCTGAAAATTTTTATATATTTCAAAGGAAGTTCAACAGGAAATTTCTCTTATACTTGAAGGAAGCTCTCTAGTCAAAGTGGGAAAGAAAACAAAATAAGTAAACTCGTTCATGAATATTCAGAGTATACATGGTGTAATTTCAACAATGTTCAAACGCTTCAGTTTCTAGCTCATGTAAACCAAAACTCACTCATGTACTTTCTGGGATAGAAGGAATGGGTCATTTCATCTATTGTTCTCACAAGTGCAGCGTTAAAGTAGAGTTTGAAATTTTGAACACAAAATTCTCAATGTTCAGTGTATACATGGTGTACTTTCAACAATGCTCAAATGCTTCAGTTTCTAACTCATGCAACCAAAACTTAGTCAGACACGGGTCTGAGAAAGTATCAGAAGGTAAGACACCATAGCTTTGTTTGTGTGGGATGAAAGGAATGGGTTATTTCTTCTAATACTGTCACAAGTGCAGTGTTGACGTAAAGTTTGAAAATTTTGGACACAAAATTCTCTGCAGCATTAACATTATGTGGTTTATCTATAGCGGTATAAGTTGAGGTGCTAAGTTTATTCAGCACAGTAAGCTCTAGCCGGACTGGACAAAATAACTAGTTTTTGAACTCGAAAAGATATCAAAAAATAAAATTATGCAGGGCATATAATCAATAGAAGATCATATTTACCTTTCAAGGATTTGATATGGATCCACAACAAGTTTAAGTTTTCCATCAATCCAGATGGAATACCGGGCATTTGGGAAGATCCTATGCAGTAGAAGCTTTGGAACCTGCATGGGCATAATAATGCAGTCCCATTGGAACAGAACTTTAAAAAGAAATAATGCAGACTAGAACTTGAAGTCCATAATGACTATGCACACAAAAACATGGCAAGGCAACAGGAAGAACAATCACCCAGCAGCTAACCTTTCCATTACGTCTGGCATCAGTGTAAGGGAGGTTATGGACAACAACTATCCTCCACAACCCAATCCTATTGCTGCTGTCTAGACCACTAGAGTTTTTCAGGTATGCCTCTGTTTCTTCATCCACAAACATATAGAAGCAAGCATTCTTCTTTGTAGTATCGCTAATATTATTAGGTTGCTGTATGATATCATAGTTACCTGATCAAGAACTCATTCATTAGGAAGGAAAACGCCCTTAAACAAAATAAATAAATAAATAAATAAGCAATACATGGATAGTCATAGCCATACCAAATATTGCAGATGCAACAACCACCCCATCACACTGATTCATCTCACGAATGTCAGAAGCATCCATGTTAAATCCTGCCTTGTGTCCATGTATAGTTCCTCTGAAAAATCTGACACACATGAAATGAAAATGATGGAAATAAACAGTTAGCATTAACAAGTAATCTGTTTTCCGTTTTTGTTTGGTGTTTAGTTCACCTCGACTTATTTTCTCTCTTTCTCTTTGATAAAATTTTTCTTTCATTAATTTTGTTAACATTTGACTTAACTTAAATTATACAGTAAAAACAAACAAAAAGAGGTTAAGAAAGGAATAAAACACAAATAAGCATTCATTATGAAATTATTTGAGAAAATCAAAGAAAATAAAATAATAAAAAAATCTTACCCACAGTGCACATTCATCGACTCTCTTATATCATATGTATCACGTCTTTGTTTTAGTGATGGATATCCACCAAACTCTGAACCCCCAAATTCGCTTTTAGTCAAATTATCCCCATACACGTAGGTTAAATTAGTCAAGATAGGGGAAGGTGATGGATCTTTTGGCATTAAAGCAATTGCTTCTTCCACGGGAAGGTAGCACACTGGACATGCTGAAACATAAAATAGGGAGGAACTCAGAAACATAACCAACATCAGTATAACATGTTCATAAGAATCATAACAGAATCCTAACATGCCCAAAATAATAATAATTGTTAAAAGAATCCTTCTGTGTGCATAATAACGTTTATTGAAAGGGGAAAGTAATAAAACTTACGCCGTGGTCCAGTTCTTTTCTTGTCTACTGGAGGGGGAGGAAATCTGAATAATTCACACGGGTGCCCAGGAGGAAGGGAGTAACCCAAAAAAACTGCAGGTGGAGGCGGTGGTGGTGGAGCAGGAGGGTGATGTGGAGGGGATAGTGCAGGAGGAAGAGGCTGATTTAATATTTCACCACCTCTACTAAGGTTCAATGCAAAAAAATTACTTTCATTGTTAATTGAATCTCTGTATACAGGCGATGGTTTGAGATAACCTAAGGACAAGCTGTTATTAACTCTAATACTCTGGATCTGTTCTCCTTCATGTGCATCCTCCCCTGAATACAGCCCCAATAATAAATATTTAAAAAATAGGGGGAAATGCATTATTTCCTTCCATAAAATATAATAAAGATGTCAAAATATTTCAAATCATCAAATTCCAGCAGCAAGATACATTTTTGCTCCCTCAAAATCTCGATATGATGCTAAAACCATAAGGAGACAACATTGTGCTTGGCATACTTCACCACAATCAAAGGCTAGTGGCAAATAGATAAAGAGAGCAAGCATTCCCGCGAGTGATTTCTTTAAACTTACATCACAGTTCATGCCCACTTCTCCATAAAGGTTTTTAATGGATAGAAACAGAAGAGGCCAATCATCTCAAAGCATTCAAGCAAAAGATACTAAAGTTCCAACAGCTAGACAATCAATATGCAGAACCACTAAAAGAAACATATCAAGCCTTTGGCGTCGTACAAGACTCATATAACAACCAGTGTGCAAAAATACATATAAGGGATGAAACCTTTGGAAAAATGCAAAATCCATACAAAAACTATTATGAAAAAACACACAGAAAAGGATCACATCCTTAGCAACATAAAAGACCCATAATAATAACCTATATATATATATATATCATTGTGCAAAAACATACGGAAAGGAATCAAACCTTTGGCAACATACAGGACCCCTATAAAAACCAGTGCAGACGCCGCACACAAGAACAGCATTCCAACCTTCTTTCGACCGGCGAATTTGAAGATCCAGTGGAGCAAACTCTCCTTCTCTCTGAGCATCTTGTAAGGCTTGCGGGGGGGGCCTGGCGATGTGTTCGATTGAAACTGAAAATGGATTGGAGACGCACCGTTCTGAGGCGGCGGCGGCTGCTGCTGCTGCAACGATCCATAACTTCCAGATCGAAGACCCAATGACCCTCCAGTCATTCTCCCTCCAAAAGCAGAAGTGACCCACTCATCATCTCCCTCCCCACCCCACGCACACAACAATCATCCAAACAGTAACGTGTTTGTTCTTCAGAACTACAAAATTACACCACCCACAAAACTTGTCCCCTACGAAACAATGTATTGGAACAGACCCAACTCAGTGGCCCTCCCCGGTTTCACTAAATCGTCGCTTATTCTGATCCGGCGTGCGGTCCAATCCCAACTGTCTCCGGCACAACAAACACACGAAGCACACAAGTGGGCACGCAACAAAAGACAGAATCAAACGAGGCCTGCCTCCAAAATTCAGTACAGTGACATACCCAAAATCGACAAATAAAACTAGATTGTTCTTTTAACGACAGAATGAAAGAATATACGGATTCGATATCTTCCACACAAACCCAGTTTTATTTTTAATTATATATATATATTGGAAAAGAAAAAAAAAACCCAATATGTCGAAAGATGTGATTAAAACCTAGGCCTTGCCGAGATTTATAGGGGGCTTTTGGGGATTAAACTAGGGATTGGGAGATGGAGGTTTTGCGGCACAGCGGCAGTGTTGATCCGATTCAGGGGTGAGTTCTCTCTCCCTTTGGGAGTTATTATTGTTGAATTATATTAGGGGTATTTTTTAATTTTAATTTTCCTTGCCGTACAGTGATCCGTTGATTACAATTTCATATAAATAATAATAAATGCGGGATTGGATTGGACGATACAGTACAACAACTCTCGTACATTGTTTTTTAAATCTGAAAACGATGGAAGGTATGTTTTTAACATCGTGCAATGCATCATGGCGGTGCAACCTCATTTGTGTCATTTTAAAAGCAACTTGGATAAAAAAAAATAAATATATATAATATAATTTTTTTCATGATTTTTTTTGTTAGGAAGTAAAAAACTTGAAACTAATTTTATAATTTGGATCCTTGTCGATGTATCTTGATTTATTATGTTAACAATTTATAATATACTCTCTTTCTTTCTTTTTTTACTCGTTTCATACGGAAAAAGCATAAAAAATAAGAGAGGTATTAAAAAAGCATGAAAAAATTATTTTCTCCTGAATTTTATATAGTAAATATAGAAAATGCATTGAAAAACATGAAATTTTTTTACATGTAAAAAACACACAAAAAACCAATTAATAATTGGCATATGATAAAATTAATAAAAAAAAAAATTACATTACTTTTTCATATATTTTTTATCCCAGCCAATCACCACACACACAAATCAAATTTCACACTTTCTCTTTACCTAAATTCTATATTTTATCAAGATTAAAAAAATAAATTTAACTGTCACTAGGGACGCGTGTCCGTGTACTGTTGACCAAATTATTGACCGACATGATCGATAATTGGTTTGTCGGTGTCAGTAATTTTTCAAACATTTCATATTTTGAATATATATATACACAACTTGAGTGTAATTGATGTGATGCATGGTAATTAGAAAAGTAAAGTCTGTTTTCCAATTATTAAGCTAAGTTATGATTGTGAGGGGACTGCACCTCCGATTATATATAGATTTATTATATATTTCAATAATCATTTAATATTTAAAAAAACAATAATAATAATTTCACCGATTTGTTAAGTTTGCTGATGCGGACACCAATTTGAGTCCTACATTTATTTTCTCATTTCATTTATTAATGCTTTGATCACATGCATTTGATAAGTCCTTACTTGGTTTATTAATAAGCCGTGGATTCGGAATGCTATCGGGGAGTATCATTAAATTCGGTTGTGGATTTAAATTCATCGAAAATAATAATAATCAATTACATCGTGCGTATCAACACGGAAATTTAATGTATAATTCTCACACGCACACACAAAAAAATCCAATCTTTGAGTATAATTTAGTTTTAAAATATGGTGGGAGAATTTCTTGTTATAAACTTATAATACTTAACCTTGTAGCTTGATCTTTTTATATGTATCTGAATATTAATTTATCAATATTACCTCCTTGAACTAACATTGATTTCTGGCTTATATGTCTCTAATTCCTAGATAAAAAGTCTTTTGTTATATAAGACTAATCTTTCAAAAATGGATAAGTTAAGTTACATAAGGTTTTGTCAAGTCTAATATTTACAAGGTTAACTTTTCTCTTCAATAAGCTAAAGAGTCATGCACAAGATGCTCCACATACCTGACAAGAGTTATAAGTGACTAGTCTGATAGAAATATGTGTAGCGTGTTATCAGTTAATTTCATTTGGCTCATTGGTAACTCCTAACAAGGTGGTATCTATCATGGTCCTAGAGTTGTCATTATGCAACAGACTTACAAATAAAAAACATTACAAGATGAATATCAAAAGCAAAATAATCGTCGTCAAACAACATAAATGTGTGATTGTTAACCTAAAATAATTATATGGTTTTAAAAAATATTCGATAGTCGCTTACGGGTGAGGAACTTAGCATCTCACAATACTTAAAATTAATATCGAGTCTTAAAAGGAGGGAAAGTTAGCTTGTTTGATTTTTTTTTTTTTTGTAATGAAAGAAAACATGTTTTTTTTTTTCCATGGACGAATAATACGAAAGATCAATTGTGACAAAGACTTTGAAAAAAAATAGCAAGCTAAAAAATCATAGGGGAAAAATAAATATTACAATTAATTTTGACCCAAACAGTATAAATATGAGTTGTCCAGCCCACAGCCACTTGGATATATTTTTTATTTTCTATAAAACAACAGAATATAATTACTCTTATGCTAACACATTATATAAATTTTATTATTTTAAATAACATTTTTAAAAAAACTTAATTCTAAACATTATGAGTTATGCCTATATTGCTTTTTTGTCAATAATTACTGCCATTTAAATCATCTTTTAAAATAAAATAGAAAACAATAAACTAAAAATTCAATAGATTGAGAAATAAATCAATTAATTTATGATGAGAACGGGTATAGTATTAATTCTACATAGATAAAAAAAATTCAAATTATTAAAAATGAGGAAGAAAACGTATAATGAAAAAAACTCTGAAATAATGATGGCCAACTTAAAAGGTTTAAAACTTGTATATAAGATGCTATATAGTATTGTAGTTATAATAAAATTTTACTATAAAATCATATCTTTTGGTATAAAACTCTATAAGTTGATGTGATGCATATAATAATAAATATAATAATAAATATAACTTGTTTAGATATTTAATTACTTAATTTAATATGTTTTTTCTTTGGTGATTAATTAAATATATGAACTTTATGTTTTTTAAAATATAATTCCTAATTTATAATTTTTATTACATTTATCATTTCTCTCTCTCTCTCTCTCTCTCTCTCTCTCTCTCTCTCTCTCTCTCTCTCTCTCTCTCTCTCTCTCTCTCTCTCTCTCTCTCTCTCTCTCTCTCTCTCTCTCTCTCTCTCTCTCTCTCTCTCTCTCTCTCTCTCTCTCTCTCTCTCTCTATGTGTATATATATAATGGAAATGCAAATGAATGAATTCCATTCTCAATTCCACATTTGTTAGAATCAATAAAATGTAATGTTTGACTATTCTGGGATAAACATTACCTTAAATAAGGTAATGTTGATTACCCTCACCCCTTGGTATTGAGTGATTCTCTTACATAGGATAATTAAATTTTCAACATTATCCTCATTCACTGATCTGTTCATTTATTTGTCCAATCATCCAACGCGCCCTTCCTTTCCCACCTCCCTTGACACCTCCCTTGACAACCTAGGCTCTCCCCAACTGCCCCCTCTTCTCCCACCTCCCTTGACGATTCAAGCTCTCCTTCACTGCTGCTCTCCCATTTTGATCCCTTCACTGCCGTCGATCTCCTCTCCCCCCCACGACGATGATGGCAACACACGATGATGACGGCGACACACAATGTAGGGGTGGGAGCCTGGGGCGAAGGGGTCCGGGTCAACGAGGCCATCCGAGGCAGAGACGACCTCGACGACACTAACAAAGGCGCGAGAGCTATTGAGAGGGATAAAGCAGAGGGGCAGTGTTTGGTTGGTGAGGTGACGTAGTGATGGTGGAAGGATAATAAATTTGGATAGATTTGTAATTTTGAAACAAATACTCTATTAATGGGATTGTATAACAATAAGGGAATGAATGATATCATTTTAATCTATTCCATTTCATTCCCATGATAATTTTATTATTCTTACTTTTATTCTTGCTTGTCAAATGAGCACTTTATTTTACGTGTTTTTATTACATTGTAAATAGATAAATATAATATTTAAAACATGTTATATTTTATGGGATTCTAATACGAATAATATAATAATTTTATTGTATAAACTAATTGACTATATAGTTAATTTAATAAGCATTACTCGTTTCCCTAATTAATGCAAATAAATATGATATTTTAAATACGTTATCTTTTAAAAAAATTTAAAATAGATTTAAATTTTATAAGTTCAGGATATTTCTGCATTTCAAAAATAATGTGAAAATTATTCATTATATATTCGATCCGGAATATGTGGATGCAGCATACTAAAAGCCTGCCTAGAATCAGGTTAGAACTGTTTGTGGGGTGTATGGCTTAGTTTCAACTGGAGAGCGTTATATGATATTTACCTACAACATTTCACTCAGGCCACTGGTGCACCAGTGGTCTAGTGGTAGAATAGTACCCTGCCACGGTACAGACCCGGGTTCGATTCCCGGCTGGTGCAATCTTTTTCGCTTCGGTGAAAATGAATGGAAACTTTAAGTGAATAAAAAGATTAGGCAAAACAGGCTACATAAAACTTTGAGACCTCCACCACTTTTAGATGGGATAACTAATTGAATAAATAATATTATACTTGTGGTAAGAATAATACGTGAGCTGGTTGGTTTTTCAAGACGAAAAAGTGACCCAACATTTTAATTTTACTTGAATTTAATTTAAATTAATAATTTTTAGAAATTTAAAACAAATAATTAAAATAAAGTAATGAGATAAAAGACAGTGGGTGAGGATTCGCGTATATACAAAAATTTGGGATTTCATTGTTGGAAGTTTTGCGTGATTTGATCTTCGAAATGAGTTTTACGTAGTTATTCATATGATTATATATCCTTCTATAAGATTAAATATACTCAAATTATGAGAATTTTAGAATATTAAATGAACTCTATGAGAAACTAAATATGTTCATATGTTTTTGTGCGGCCGCATATTGTGCTTATTTATCCCAACTGGTTTTTTATATTTTGAATTTTGTTGATGTTATTTTTTGCCCTATTTTATTGATTTGATATGTAATTAATGTTTTTTATGCTTTATATGATAATGATAATTAGAAAATCCTAAGAGGATTCAATTGATAATTATGACTACGTGTGACAATGAATAGCTACGGTTTATATGATTATGTAAAATTGTAATTAATGTCACTATTGGGCTATGCATGTCGATGTTTGCATGTGATGTAACATATGTCTTGAGATGTGTATCGACTAATAAATATACTTTTGTCATATTTTTTATTTTAGGTGTTATTCATCTCGGAGAGTTAAAAATATGTTTGTTTTGTCCTTTTTTTTATTTTAAAAAATATGATAGTTATTTTTAGTATAGAAAATAAAAAATAATAAAATTTTATTTTTATTATTCGATACTAAAAATGTTTTTTTATTTTTAATTTTATATTTTTGTGTATTTAAAAATAACTTTTATATTTAAAAATAAAAACAAAAAATAAATAAAACAAACGTGCCTTGATGTATCATATTCAATTCCTAAAATTTAATGAAAACTAAGGTGCTATGTTTGTTTTGATTGTTTTCTGTTTTTATTTTTCAAATGTGATAGTTATTTTTAAGTTAAAAAAAATAAAAAAAATATTTCATTCTTAACTTAAAAGGTAAAAATATATTTTTTATTTTTAATTTTATATTTCCTGTATCTAACTATTAAGGGTGGGCAACGGATACCCGCTCCCGCTATGCGGGGCGGGTTACCCCAGCCAAGCAAGAGCGGGGTGCGGTTTTTAAACTTGACACCCCGCCCCAAGCGGGGACGGGGAGCGGTAATAGGTAACGGGGTACCCCGCCTTGCTTAATTTTAATAATATTTATTTATAATTTTATAATATTTTAAATATTATTATTTAACTATTATTTATGATTTTTGATATTTTTGAATGATATTTATTATTGTAAAATTAAATTATTTTTAATAATTTTTTGGTTAAAAATGATATAGAAATTTGATTTAAGTCAAAATTATTGATATTGACAGATACAATAACAAGCGATAACAAGATATGGGCAAATCGAACCTCATTCGTAGACACATTAAAGAACGGTATATCCTATCACGCCTATATATGGAACGAGATACAATCTTAAAATTTAATCTACTGCCTAAGCAAAGACAGGATGCGATAATAGGTTGATTCCGCTTCCGATAGGACCCGAATTACTTCTATCAACTGCTTCGTAGAGCCTCTAAAAGTCAAAATTATCTTAAGAGAGAAATCAATAAAAGTCGGTAGCGGGGTACGGGCGGATGAAACCTCTCCCGCTTACCCCGCCATAGAACGGGGTATCCCGCCCCGCCTACACATGGGGCGGGGTATGATTTTAATTTTTTTTTACTTGCTTAGGTGGGAGCGGGGTACGGTAATAGATAAACCCCGCTCCTGTTATGGCGGATAGCACTCTACTAATATTTTAAAAATAAAAACAAAAATATATAAAACAAACGTGCCTTTGCCTTGATGTTTCATACAGTTTCCTAAAATTTAATGACGCGAGAGACAACACATATATGGTTGACCTGCCCTAGCATGCGAATGATCAGTGGTTGGACGTTTGTACTCGTGCAACTGGAAGAGAAGTCTCGTGAATGTACTGACTCGCGAACCTCTCAACATATATCTGCATCTGCTAGCTAGGTCTCTCTTACTTTTTGGTATATTCTCAATCAGCGGGGCTTGAGAAACTTTAATGTCGGAGACGCCAGCCTTGATCAGATCTCGAACCATGTCCAGAGCTTTAAGGAACCGCCGGACAGCGACAGTAGCTCGGACAAATCAGACAAACGTATAATTAGCTTTCGTTTACCCGCGTTTAAATCTTAACTAGCTCCACAAATCCGACAAAAGTAGTATAAATAAAAAGAAACCCAGCATCTCTTAAATTATTAGTTACATACATATATATTTTAATCGCATAGCCTTGCCCACGACAATATAAATTATATAATAATATTCGCACGCTATCCATCGTCTATACCGGCTACTAGACCCTGACTCATCAATCTGTGGACTCTATCTATGTTCTCCTTTTCCATCTCATTTATTTTTCATAAAAATAGTTTTCATATCTTAATATCTCATCTTATAATAACGACAATAAATTAAAATAGGCTGTATATCTAAATATAATATATAAAGGAAAAGGATGTAATGATTGACACTGACAGCAAATGAATTTGTTTGCTTAAGAAAAATAAAAAAATAAAAGCAAAGAAAATGACTTTGTATCACATCATATTTAAAAGTTTTTTTTTTTCATTTATAAGTAGCGGTTAAAAATATGAATAGTATTAATTTTTTATTAATACCGACGTAAAATCAATCTTAAAAAAATAGTTAGAATTATTAATATATTAAAATAAATAAATAAAAGAGCGTTGTTGAGAGTTCAAAATCAGGCAGATTGACCGAATTAAACATAAGCAATAAATCTAACAACATATGATTAAAACTTACGCTAACGCTCGCAATTTGCTTATTTGTAAGAAGCAATTGCAGGCGGTGGAGCGAATGACCAAAGTGCCACTTGGCAACTACCGTTTCCGAATCTACCTCATCCCATCCCACGACCACGTCAAGTCGCCGCGTCCCTGAGACATTTTTTCATGCTAATCCACAGCCGCACCAATCAATACACAAGTGACCTCGGACAACCTGTCTGGGGTCCCACCATCGACGTCCCATCGTACAGCTCATTCGCTCTAGATCCATCTGTTTCGGGTTCGGGTAAGAAATGGAATATTCGGATGTCCATGTGCTTCTTCACCATTTTAATTATCATTTTTTTTAATAAAGTAATAATATAAAAGTATGAAAATAATAATAAAAACACATATAATTATTTAAATTAAAAATAAATAAAAATATTGTGAATGTAAATCATATTATATCGGTATCTATCACTATTTACATGGTGGCATGTGTATAAGATTTTTTTTTTCTGTTATTTTTGTGTTATTAATTTCTTATCCATCACCGCATGATCCAACATACATCGGCATGATAACGTTAAAGTAACGCAATGCTAACTGTATCTAGTATTATATATATATATATATATATTGAAATATAAATTTAGTCAGCTTTTAAATTAAATTTTCATGTGGTCCCGACTTTTAAACTTTCATGACTATGTTAATTTAAATTAAAAGTGAGTTTAAAATTTTAAACCCGCTGGGTCTTAAATTAAGAATGCGTTGTAAAATTTAATTTGAAGACTTACGTTGCAGCGTTATGGGTTGGTGACGCTCATGTCCACCGTAGTGGTCCTCCTAAGAACTCATTCCGGCGCGGTCTTTATTTTCTAGTAGGATTGGCTCATGAACACTCATATTTTTAAAGTGATATATTAGTTAATATGTTTATTCTAGTAAAATATATATAGTAACTCATGTACAAATCTTTTTCGGTAAGAATATATAGGACATAATATGCATAACCATTCCTAATTAGTTATCTGAGGCAAGTTCCAAAAAATAAATAAATTATGGCCCAAGTCATACTATTTATGGGTGCATGATACACTAGTCCCATTAATTAATCAAGAATGATCAATCGGAGCTCTATGCAATAATGTGATACAACGAGGAAGGAGTGAGTAATTTAAAAAAACAAATTAAAAAAAATTATGCGAATTTGGGTTCGGATAATTCGAAAGCTGGTAAATGATTGATTGCAAGACCTGACGTGGATCCTTGCTGTGCCAGATGAGCAATCCCTTACGGCTACAGAATCGCCAGAAGTTGCAATTATCCAATAGAAAATCGACACGTCACCGAACCATCTCTCTGTGGTCTCGCCATCAAAAAGGGGTGTATATATAAAGAGGAGGAGGTTTTGTGCTTTTTCCGTAACACATTCGCGGACCGTCAAACAAGTCAAACTCACCCGCTTCCGACCGCCGCGACATCACGAGGCCGGCCACATGGCCCACACGACAGCCAAATGTGCAACAGGTCACCGGGCTCCCACCTGCTGCGAAACCTCCGGCGCCGGTTCGCCGGACATGGTATTCGGGTTCTTCGAGGTCGAAGGCGAAGACGGTTGTTTCACGTCGGAGAGCTCCGGCAGCGAGGGCTCGACCTGTGACCGCCTCGTTAGTAGGGACGTCGAAGACGACAACGCAGACGAGGGGAGAGAAAGCTCCGGGAACGGCGAAGAAGAAAGGGCATTTTGGGAAACGCAGCATCAGCTTCTACAGGCCACTCTGTGCAGGACAAGCCCTTTGGAGTCTAGGATTCGGGTTGCGGCGAAAGCGGCGGTGGAAGAAACGAAGGCCGCCGCCGCTGGGGGGTTTTGTAACTGCGGCGGAGCACCGGCGGCCGCGACGAGTACCGGCGGTTGCCGGAAGTGCCTGATGATGGAAGTGTGTAATCGCCTACAAGATGCTGGCTTCAACTGTAGTATTTGCCGGACCAAGTGGCGGAGATCGCCGGAGATCCCATCAGGTATGTGCAATTTCGAAAAAAAAATTAGTAGTATTAATTTGACTTCAAATTCATATCTTAATTAAAAATTTTATTAAAATAACTTTAGTTAGCAAATATACAATTTTAATAAAGTTTAAAATTAAAATAAAAAAATTGAAGTATAATTTATAATTTATATTAATGAGATAAAATTATTGAAATGTTATGTTGGATAATTTATTATTATTTTTAAGTAAAAACAAGACAATATATATGAGAGCTGTCAGCTAATTAATAATATATATTGGTGTTTTTTTTTTTGGCACTGGCACAGGGGAACACAGCTTTCTGGACGTGGTGGACATGACAAGCTCCAAGGGAGGGGAGGTGACGAGGGTGATAATCGAGGTGAGCTTCCGGGCGGAGTTCGAGATGGCGAGGGCGAGCGAAGAGTATCGGCGGCTGATCCTCCGGCTGCCGGAGCTTTTCGTCGGAAAGGTTGCGAGACTACAGGCGCTGATTAAGATCCTATGCTCGGCGGCGAAGAGGAGCATGAAGCAGAACAAGATGCACATTGGTCCTTGGAGGAAGCAGAGGTACGTGCAGGCCAAGTGGCTCAGTCCAGGTTGCGAGAAAACAAATGCAACGGGTACGACAACAGCAACCTATTGTTGTTCGGGAGGTAGTGAGCCTCGGAAGCCGTCGAAGAAGACTTCCATGTTGACCATGGCTTTGTTGGCGAGGTTGTCGAATTTGGGTAACGAGTCTGCTGCACTCGTGTGATTATTAATTATATATATATATATGTATCTTTTTTTTTTCTTTCCGTTTTGCTTCGCTTTTTCCCACGCTTGGTTGCTTGTTTATTTGGTGTTCTTAGATGGGAAAGTGATTGTACTAGAGTACTAGAACGGCTACAGACTACAAGAACAAGAGAGGGTTTCCAAATAATAATTCTAGATGTGTTTTTTCATTATTTTTTAGTTAAATTTAAAACTCGAGCTTGTTTAGGTGATAAAAACAAATAATATTAAGTTATCATCCAAAAATAAGAAAAGCCCAAATATAAATATCAAATTAAAGCAAAAGAAATCATCCGCAAATAACATCGTTAATATACAAAAACCCAAAATTTAAGTGCTATATATATCCGGCAAGGTCCATCCACAATCCAATTCATTTATTAAAGCAACCCAATATATAACCCAAATAACGCCCAGATAAGTATGGGTAAAAGTAATTACAAAGATAGTAATAAGTTAAAGGGAGATTCATTCATTTTGTATGGGTTCTTCTCAGACCCAAACAGAGGCCAAAATGAGAAGGTCCAAGTTTCACCAGATGGGCATTATGCAGATTTTTACGTCAACTTCAATGTTTTTTTAGCTCTCGGAGTTGACCCACTGCTAGGAAGTTGTACCTGAGGTTTGCGAGGCGGGTCGTGAGGGAGTGGGTCTTCTACTGTGAAGCGTAATGCCCATACTAAGCGGTTGACGCAGGAGGAACTAAAAGAGCGAATGGCCAAAAGTCTTCACTGGCAATGTGATGAAAAAATGGCACCGAAGGCATTGTTGCAAGCAAGGGAGAGGTCATTAATGATTGAACCCGTACTGCTGCAAGATGAAGCCCCGATGATGGCAATGGTGAGACTACAGATCGAGGAAGGTATATGGAACCCAATGATTATGAAGATGATGAATATTCTGTTGCTTCGCCGGATCATACCAATTGGTTGGGTATTCCAATCCTCAAACTATGCGAGTTAATGGGATGTTGAAACATCAGCCTGTTAACTATTTTGATCGATTCTGGTAGCACTATAATTTTATGGATGTTAAAATTGCAAAAAGGCATGCTCATCGATTGGGGCAGTGTCAAAGGTTTGAGGTGAAGGTTGTTGAAGGTTCTAATGTTAAATTCTCCATGCAAGAGCAAGAAACTATAACTGATTTCTATTTGCTTCCGTCGGAGGATTATGAAGTTGTTTTAGGAATTGACCGGTTGAGAACGTCGAGAGACATTGTTTGGAATTTTGCAAATCTTGGGATGAATTGAAGCGCCTTAAAGAACGTCATGGTTACCTGGTGCAACTTCGGGAAACAAAGTCCAGCTTTCTACAGACTATAGGGTGCTAGAATTGGTATTATCAGATTCTTCTGACATTTTTACTTGGCCATTGGGTTTACCTCCACACAACAAGCACACATGTCCACCGTATTCCTTTATATATTACGACGAAGATTGAGAACAATGTTCTATTAATTGAGAACAATGTTCTATTGAAAAATTGAATTACTCATGTTTGTCAATCAATCATGCATATGATTCAGCATTCATGGATTCATATTTAGAAAAAAAAAGCATGTTAATGTATTTAATATCTAACACTTACATATATGTATATTATAAAAAAAATCTACATGCAAACAAGGCATTTCTATGCGCCGGCTATTAGTAAAATTTACCTAAAAAAATAATTAAAATTATTATTCCTAAATTTTATTTTATTGTAAAAGCTATTTTAGCTAGTTATTTTTAATTAACTATTTAAATCATATTTTTTTATTTTAACTAATTATATAATTTTTATTATTTTTAAAATTTTAATTTAAATATTTAATTTTTTTTAATTAATTAATGTTTTATTGTATTAAAATATTAATAAAATTAATTTAGGGAGGCACTATGATTTCATATATATAATTTAAGCATTTTCGATTTCCCCTTTATTAGCAGTGCCACCACCGGCGCAGAGCAAACTCGGCAGGCCAATGATCAGGCCGTGTCCAACACGAACAGCGGCGGGTGGGTGCCGGCGGCGTGCACGCATGCCAACGATCAGGACGTGAAGGTGGGTGGGTGCCGGCGGCGCACATGCGAGAGAAGGCGACAGATCTGTCGAGGGGGAGGGCTGCGGCGGCAGATCTGTGGAGGGAGAGAGCGACGACAGCAGATCTGTGTGGAGGGAAAGGGCGGTGGCGTCTGTGCAGTTTTAGGAGGGGGCAAGAGAAAGAAGGAAGGGAGAAAGAAAAAAATAATATTTTAATTAAAATATTTAAATTTTGTTGAAACTGTTATTTCATAACATAAAATTAGATTGTATGTTTTATAAAAGATTATTATTTGACTAAATTATAGTTAAACTGTATTGAGGCTACTGTGAGTTGTGAGTGCTCTTGCTTAAGTTGAATCAGGTAAAGTTATATTCATCTTTTTACAGTATTTTAATGATAAGTTTAGGGAATGTGTTGATTAAATTTGTTTGATTTAATTTTATTTTTCTGGTTTATCCTTACATTTATGTTTTTATTGCCGTCCTCTTCTTTCCTTTTCAGTCGCACTATCCTTCAGCATATATAGTTCCTCCTATACGTACATCCTTTCTACCGTGTTGATGCATGATATATTTCTACAGTGTGATCTATGTACGATCATCAATTTCATAAACCTAATACCAGGAAACATTCCTAAACCACAGCAGTAAATTGACTCGCAGTAACAAATTGTGTTGATCTTCAATCTGGGAATGGATCGTCAACTTCATGTCTTGCACAGGGGTCACAGTGACTGGCACATCCAGTGTCCATTTTCGAAATTCGCAACGACAACGGCTATGACGGCAGGCTCAAGTTCTCTCCCTCCGCTTGGAGCCCCGTCGACTATTTGTTCTCGAATTCGTAGATCTCAGACGATAGATATATTGAAGTGCGACAATAACATGAATAGGCTGTGGATGGCAATTCTCTAATTAAACACACCATGTCCGAGTGCTTGATCCTCACATAGTTAATCTGGTCCGTGCTTTCCACCAGCTCCTTATTGGTGATGAGGGTCGATCGGCAGCAACTTGGATGGTGGGAGGCGCTCTAGGTGTTTGGCCATCAACAAACGGTTAGACATGCACTTGACGCACAGTGCCACCACAAGGACGGTGTAACTGCTCATCCGGAGGCGGAGCACGGCGTCATAAAGCATTAGTTGCATGATGGAGAAGGACAAAGCGGATGGCTACAAGGCCGTTGCAAAGGTCACCTAATCCATGGACCATCAGTGTCTCCGTGGAAGCGGTGGGCTAGAGAATCGAGGCGGGTGAGACTAATGAGTGAAGTGAGTTAAAGACGGTCACGCGGGTCGGGGTGGGTTGAATCAGATATTCTAAAACTGTTAAAAATCTCTTAAAATATCGAGTGGGGACGAGACGCCCAATACTCGTAAGCTGGTTGCCAGAGCAAAGGAAGCGTGTTATGTTTAGGTTTTTCTAGATATATGTTAGGAATATTTAAAAAGTTTGATATGATAAAATTTTATTTAAATTTACATAAATTTTTTTAATATAGCTAACTAAATTTTATTTAAACAACACAGAGCCCACTGCTCTGGGAGCTAATTCACACATCTTTAATTTTTTTAAATATTAATTAGAGCAATTTCAATAATATTTTATATTTTATATTTTACATAGAATCATTTTGTAGGTTTTAATTCAATAATATTCTTTATTTTATATATATTTATATTAAAATATTTGTTTTTTCAAAACTCAATCGGTCTCTCGACCAACTATAAATAATATTTTTGTATGTCGCGCAACTCCTCCATCACTCCTGCGCGGTACGTGTAACGCACAGCCTCCCATCTCCGCCGCCTAAATTTGGTGCTCGGTGATCAGGTCTGCGTTGGAGGCGTCGGAGTACCCTTCCCACGCCTTCCTATTCCTCGGAAAGTGGAGCAGCACGCCTTTGTGCTTGCAGATCGCAGCCTGGGCAGACCATGTGAGGCCCTACCGTACGTGACTCCACCACCTCAATTAAACAGAATGTCTTCCAGGGTGTAGTAGAAGTTGGGATCGAGCGGGCGACCTGGGCAGACCCTCGTGGGGCTGGATCCGACTCCTGGCGATGTCCTCCAACGAGCCTATGTAGTAGTGTTTGTGACCCGTCTAGAGATAGATGTGCTGGAGGTCTGGGGTGTCGGGGACCACGGCGTCGAGGACATTGCGGAACATCCGGCTGTTGACGATGCAGTTCTGGGCCTTCGTGGGGGCCGGTGTTGGCCCAGGTGACGTAGAAGATGTGGGTGACGTTGGAGAGGGGGGCAGCGGGCAACGCTGTAGACTTTCCGGGGGCCACCGGGGGTGTCGGGGAGGGGGAGGATCTCGGATGCCGGTGACGCCCACGATTTTTTTATTTTAATTTAAAAAAAAAGATTAAAAAATGTTTAATAAAATAATAAAATAATATATAAATAATGAATCGCTATTCTTCAAATATAAAAAGTTATCATAACATTTTCTAAATATAAAGAGTTATATGAAAAGACTGTTAGAGCATAAATTTATAATTTTACACTTTACATATAGATAATACATAGTTGTTTGGAGTTGCTCTTACACACTACTTGAATTGTTACTCTCAAGGTTTGAATCCCCTACCTATAATAACTTAAGCTTCATTAGATTTCACTTTCTATCAAGTTGAACTAACCCATGAACTCTTGCAGACATCTATAAAAATAATCTAATATCATTCATCTATAATGATTTTTTTTCTATACTTTAGGGATGATTTTTAAAGCTTTGATAAAAATGAGTATGGATAGCGAAGTTTTATATTTAAAAGATTATTATTCATCATTCAAATAATTTTTAAAATATTTTTTTAGATATGTAATTTTAATTTATTGTAATAAATGAAAGACATTTAAAGATAGTAAATATGAAATAAAAAATATAATTTTAAAAAATAAGAATAGAGATATAAAATAATACATAAAAGAATAATATAAAATAATATATTACTTAAATTATGATTCTTTCCAATTACGTACAATCCACTAAAATTATATCTACAAAGGAACACACCTGTTTTCTGCGTTCAAATGAGCAAGCAAGGTGAAAACAGCATCCGTCAGACACGCTCTTAAAGTTTGATTTATTTATTTATTTTTTCAATGCAGCTGAGCCTATAATGATATTTTGAAATTTTCAGAAATACTTTTAAATTAAGTAGTTTGACTTTTCACACAAACTTATTTAACCCTTCTTAAAATAAAATAAAATAAAATATCCTGTGAGTCAACGATGACCTGGTTGCCAGGCTTTACCCGGAATTCGATGCCATCATCATAATCATCCTACAACTTTTGGTCTAAAAAAAACCAAAAAAAAGGCAAAAAAATCGAAAAGAATACAAAATATCGAGCAAGTAATGAATCTACGGCCACCACGATACGCTCAGTATACGATACGTGTCTACGACCGACAAGGGATGCTCCTTCTGAAAATGTTTTTACAGCTCCAATTTTCACATTGATGGAACAGTATTATCGGCTGTTCAATCACTAGACGTAGTCAGCAGACAGAGGACATGTCGCCTTGGTAACATTTGTTTGTTCACCTCACTGTTTTGGATTCGATTTAATCCTTCATGTACCCTGGCTCCCCTGTTCCTGTTCCTCGTCCATGGCCGTACATAGGTTCATGTAAACTATGATCTCTTTGTCTCATTCTTGGTATAAATAAATATATATAATAATTGAGTTGAACTTTGGTTTGTTAATTATATGTCCGATATCCTCTATTATTTTATGATTTAATCATTATGGTGTTTGCGTTTTTTTGTCTATGTATTTCAGGCTGTTGAGGGAGGTGGAGTTTGACTTTGTGGCTAAGAGAAGAGAATAGAGAAGAAAAGGGTTGGTGTGTCCGTTGATGGGGATTTGGGGGTTGGTCGAGATCAGCATTCCTATCCATTCACAGGCTCTATCTGGCATAGATTTAGAATTTCACCCAACCGTTTCAACCGTACAGGGACAATAATATTCCTGGGTCTGAATATGGATTACAAAAATCTATGGGTACGATGATGGATTTTGATTTCTACCGGTTGTGATCTCAACTGGGTTTCATGGGTCTGTATCAATTTTCTTTGCGTGACTCTGTGATGTGATATCAATTGGGTTTCATGGGTCTGAATCGATTTTCTGTTTATTGGAAGCCGAAGAAGAACGATTGGGGGGCTTCTGTTCATCCCAAATTCTAGTATTGGTTTTTTTGGGGGAGGTGGGAAGACTAGGGTTGATTGACTGTGTCTGTTGTTATGGAGGACAAGGCCAGCTCATGGGTTACGAGAGCCAGATTCTCCCGCACCGTTTACTACCGACTGGGCGATCTTCCTCTCATCTCCAATGGACAAGTTGAGAGACTTTCAGGCCTGAAATCGAGGCCAAGTTCGTCTCTCTGCGATCACAAACCAGAACCCACAAAATCCAAATCCCGGATTACGCAAAAACCCATTCAGGTTCAGAGATCCGAGTCTCCACTCCCCAAAACCGTCCTTCCGGACACGTTTCAGGAAGCGCAATCCGACCGGAGGCGGTTCTCAACGCCACTCCTACAAAGACCACAGAGAGCACAAAGAACACAGGCAAATGAGCACAGTAGCAAGGTGGTGAAATCCAATTCCAGCCCAATAAAGCGGCGCTCTTCTTCTCCTGTGAGCAAGGCGAAGACGTGGACCAAGTATTTTGATCACAGCGGAGGAAGAGTCACCTCGGTGGTGGAGGCCGCGGACGAGTGGGTCGTGGATCTGTCAAAGCTGTTTCTCGGGCTCAGGTTTGCTCATGGGGCTCATAGCAGGCTCTACCATGGCGTGTACAAGGATGAGCCCGTGGCGGTGAAGATAATCAGGGTTCCGGATGATGACGAAAATGGGGATCTGGGGGTTCGGTTGGAGAAGCAGTTCTATAGGGAAATCGCTCTCCTGTCTCGCCTTCACCACCAGCATGTCATACGGGTAATTTGAGGCTTCCTATTTCTGAAATTTTGGACTAATCAATTTTTGAACTTGTTCTTGTTCATCATGAATGGAAGTTAGTTGCTTATTTAGCTTAGATTAATTATCCTAAAGTCGAGATTTTAGGCGTTAAATTGTATCTATCTATGAATCTCTACTGCTTAATTGAATGGAATGAATGGTGGGGAGAGGAATTAATGATGATGCCATTTTTAATCTTTTATCCTTCTTCTCCATTTGCGTTGATCCACTAGAATATGCTTCTGTTTTTACTACCTTCTCGGTTTTTACCCACGCATGCCATATTTTGATCTGACAATGCAGTTCGTAGCAGCATGTAGAGATCCACCGGTTTTTTGCATTGTGACGGAATACCTTTCGGAAGGTTCCTTGCGGGCATACTTGCACAAGCTTGAGCATAAATCCCTTCCGCTTGTAAAGCTAGTTGCTATAGCCCTGGATATCGCTCGTGGAATGGAGTATATCCACTCACAAGGTGTCATTCACCGAGATCTTAAACCTGAGAATGTTCTCATAAATGAAGAGTTTCACATGAAAATTGCTGATTTTGGGATAGCATGTGAGGAGGCATCCTGTGATTCCCTGAGTAACGACCCCGGAACTTTTCGCTGGATGGCCCCTGAGATGATTAGGCACAAGCCCTATGGCCGGAAGGTGGATGTGTACAGCTTTGGGCTCATGTTGTGGGAAATGGTGACTGGAACTACACCGTATGAGGACATGACACCTATTCAAGCTGCTTTTGCTGTGGTGAACAAGGTGTGCTACTGACTTTCATATTTCTTCATTTCTACCAATCGATACCATTATGCTTGTCCATAGTTGTCATATGAAACAAAGAAAAATAGATACCAGGGGTTATATCAGACCTTTATGGGACACAGAATTATGTTTATCAGAATCATACGGTAGTTTTTACTATCTAGTATTTTGGTCAATGCCCATAGCAAGCCCGAGTCTGGTTGGCAATAACTCATTGATGAGCCTGCAAGTTGCCTCTGGAAGTTCTTTAGGGTGCTGGGTGTACACGAGCTACTATTCGGTCACTCCTCGGAGAAAACTGACTTGTCCTCCTAGAGCATTCCATTGGCCATAAGCGCATCTTTTCTCTAAATAAATATTGTTACCCAATGAACACCAGGACCCTCAACCCCCACCCTACCCCCCTGTCATGTTAAAACATTCATCTCATAGCATATGCCATTCAACGTATTGAAGCACAATTGGTATAAATGCTAGCATTTATTGCTGCAGAAATAAATTAGAGATACCGCCCGATAGGCAATCACTTCATCGTTGACATTTGAAAGAGGTAAACACAATGGAGTATCATTAATAGTGATTTGGCAGGATGGAAGGTTATAAATGCTAGCATTTATTGCTGCAAGATGGAGTATTCATCTCGCAGCATATGCCATTCAACGTATTGAAGCACAATTGGTATAAATGCTAGCGTTTATTGCTGAAAAAAAAAATAGAGATACCACCCGATAGGCAATCACTTCATCTTTGACATTTGAAAGAGGTAAACACAATGGAGTATCATTAATAATTTAATAGTGATTTGGCAAGATGGATGGTTATAATGTAATGGAAAATTTAGTGTTTTCATCATATATGGATAGTTACTCTGTTTCTTTTTACTCTCAGCATTCCATTAGTTTGTCACTTTTTCCAGAATGTGAGGCCTCTTATCCCAGCAGACTGTCCGTCTGCCATGCGATCTTTGATCGAACAATGTTGGTCATCAGAACCCGAGGAGAGGCCTGAATTTGGGCAGGTGGTGAAGGCATTGGAACAATTTGAGTCTTTGCTTGCCAATGAGGGGACCTTAAACCTGGTGCCAAGCTTTACTTGTCGAGGTCAAAAGAAAGGTATTCGGCGCTGGCTCCGAAAGCTTAGCCATGGGCATGCCAACAATTCGACTTCATTCGTTTCCAAGCCTAATGCCCCCTGACGCAATTGTAACCCTCCAGCAGGTCAAAATGTAATTAAAATCAATCCATCTTTAGGCCTAGGCCTATCTCCCCCATTGTTATATTTTCAGTCATGGTCTGATGTGGGAATGCATTGGCAAAAACTTTGACTGTCAACTTGTGATTTCTGGCTGTTACTAAACTAGGTTCACAGAAACTACACCTCTAATCAAGCCTTTGTCGGTTTCATCCTCCATAATTTTGATTGTTTTTTTTTTTACTTGTCTGTGGGCATATATATGTATTAATTACAGCTCTACCTAAATAGGAAATACGAAAGAGCTTTGTTATATTTTATTATGAAAAGGAGAATTTTGTTATAGTTGGACCAATGATGTTACCTACATGGGTAATAGCAGTGGTTACTCTAGCTTTTATCATTATGAGGGACAGTGAAGATTGTAATGCCAATCAGGTAGGGCGTAGGGGACATTGGCCTAAAAACAGGTGGGCATAAAGTTATAAATCATTTGAAGCACTTTAAAGGGAGGGGCGGCATGACCTTCCTTGGGGAAGGCAATGCCTTTTCCCCAAAAACTAAATATTGGAATGTTTTATGTTTGACTTCAAACAAAATTATTTAAAGTATTGTATCAGGTGCCTTTTCCCCAAAAACTAATATTGGAATGTTTTATGTTTGACTTCAAACAAGATTATTTAAGGCATAGTATCAGGTGCAAGCGATCCGTATAAGCTCTATGCAGGCGCCACTAATGTGCCACATTGTGATTGAGGATTATGCCACATTAGTGGTGTTGTGGTTCAATCACATAATGTTACATCAGTGGTACCTGCATGAAATTTATATGAGGGCACTTGCAAGAAGAGTTTTCCTTCAATACAGAATTTTCAAGTTTAAAAATTGATAGGCTGGGGATTTCAGGATATCTTAATCAATAACACACATTTGATTTTAAGTTGATAAAAATAATATCGTCATTTGAAGTAAAAAATTAAATAAAGCTATATTCATCTAATGTGAAAATATTAGTTATTAATGATAAACTTAGTAAATTGTATAAATTGATAAATGGTTCAACACACAATGAGTTAGCACAAATTTTTTCTTCATGCCCTCTGATGGGTGGATTGTGAACAGACAAAGTTAGGAGCTTAGGCTGGGGACATGCCAGACTACATGTGGCATTATTAATTGGTTCATATTAGACTAATTAGTCATTGTGAATATTCATTTTCGTAACTTGCTTTTGGTCATGAATATAATATTTTGAACTATGAAGTACAAGTCCCAATTTCACCCACACAATGTATTAAAATCACTCTTAAAAAAGACTTAAGGTTTATTCGGGTGTTAATTGTCATCTATTATTAGGTACCTTAAACTATTAACAGGTGATTTATTTACTACATGCTTTGTATATAGTAATTTTGATGAAATTACTTTCTTGACTTTAGGAGAGAAAAAACCATAACTTAAAAAAGCGAAGTAAAATTTTATGGTATAAAACAACTTTATCTCACCTTGATTTATATAGTAATCAATGCTAAGAGCTTGAGATAATTATTTATTTGCAAAGGGTTGCAAATTAATTGCTTGATGTATTTCTTGGCACAAAGAAAGTGACAAAGTCATATACCCCAATAGAAAATATTTTAATAAAAAATAATGTCTTTGCTAAGAGAATCTTTTGATTATGAATAAATGTAATATATGACAAAATTGGGATCTAAACTATAATATAGCATTATAGGCGAGACCATATTTGCTAGAAACACGATTATAGCACACTCACGTCCAGTAAACTCAAATTCATGATTAACAATGAAAGTTAACCCCAAGAACGAACCAGATTGATAAAAGAATAGCTTTTTGTCATAAATATCTCAATACTAACGAATTTCCCAATGTTCGCAAGTCTCCAATCTTATGTTCATATCAAATATTCAATCGTTTTATATTCCAATTCATGCATAACCTATCAGAACTAGATTTTTGTTATTTCAAATCAATCGTTCATATTAACAATCCTAGGGTCTAGATAACATAAGAAGGATTCTGAGAAGTAAGAACACTTACCTCAAGTCTTCAAATACAAGTGGATCGTTGAGTTTTTCATTGTTGGACCTGTTCTATATACACAACAACCACGAATCAATCCCAATATCAAAACTCATCTTTTAGTAAAAATAAAACAATTTAAAGGCTTAAACAACAATTATAATCAAGTATTTCGTTCAAGATCAAATAACATCCAATAATTTAAGTTTGATTGAAAACAACAGTTCTTAGGGCTCTTTGTCACATTTCTCATCTAATAATCATTAAACATTAGTTTTTTAACGATCTTGAGCATGATAGATACGTAGAATAGATGGAAAGAAATATAACCGCCTACTTTAAATATTCGTAAAGTGATGAAACTGTCAAGAACTCCCAAGAACAGTCAAGAAGGCCTCTAAAACTCTAAGATATGTCCTTTCTCCCTTCTTTTCCTCTCCTATGATAGCTAGGGTTTTAAGAATCAAAGAATAAAAGAATTAATAATGTCAATTCTAGAGATGGCAATGGGGCGGGGCAGGTTTTGGGTTGCCCCGTCCCCATCCCCGATAGCGAAAATACGCCCCATCCCCGCCAACACGCACCTAGTCCAGGCAAGCCCACACGCTAAAGCCGCCCGCGCACGCCATCCCCCCACCCAGTAGCCAGAACCCCCACAGCCCGAAAATCAAGCAAAATAAATTGCTTACACTAAGTTTCGAACCCAGGACCTTATCCTTAAATGTACTGCTGCCAAACCATCAGGCTAACTCCATTTTATTGTTTAAATTTATGTAAATGATATATATACTTGTCATATCACATATAATTACTAATAATAATAATAATAATAATAATAATAAATATAATTATTAATATTATTAATTATAATAATAACAATAATAATAATAATAATAATAAAGAGTACATACTTTATTTTAAAAAATAATAATTACAAAGTATATATATATTTGTATTATAATATAAATTAAATATACTATTACTATTTTGATATAAAATACAAACTAATTAGATTCAAATTTATTTTTAAATTTATTAATAAGTTAATTTATGATTATGTGATCCAATCAAATATTATTTGATTGAAAATGTATTAATATTTAAACTAATAATATCATTTACATATTTTATTACTTTTATTTAAAATATTAAATACATACTATCAAAAGTTAAAATCACTCTCACAATACATGACTCATATCATGAATAAAATAATTTGTAGATGGACATTAATTAGATTCAAATTTAGTTTTAAAAAATATTAATATGTTGATTTAATACTAAATAATCTAATTAAATATTATTAGTCGAATAATTATAAGATTACTTATGTCATACATAGTATGTTAGTTCATACTAATAATTATAAGATTACTTTATATTTTATACTAAATATAATATTATTTATGTCACATTTCAAGTATATACACTAATGATGTAAGCATAGTAACAATAATTATTTATGACATATATAATTATCAACGAACTTTCTAACATTAATTATTAGATTTTAGATACTCAACAATTATCATCTTACTTATGTTGTATATGATATATATAGTTGTATAATTGCCACTATATATATGCATTTATAAATTATAATCAATAAGTAATAACTTGAATATCGAGTAGTAATAATTTAAATAATACAATTATCATTGGTAATAAATGATAACACATTAGTGAAAACCTAATTAATATAATTATATAACATAGTTATCATATTATTTTTGTTATAAGTAATACAATATTATGAAAAGTCATGTTTCTCAAACTTGATTTTCTTAATGTAATAAAAACTTGTTTTTGTTATAAGTAATACAATAATATGATTATTTTTGGATAATACTAATTATTGAGTGTAAGTGTATATATATTCTTTAGTATGATAAGTATATCTATACTATTATAATTGTAACTAATGTTATTAGTTAATTAAACAATACTAACAAGTTTGATATATTAAAAAATACATGGTAAGAGTGATTTTCGGCTTTTGATAGTATGTATTCAATATTTGGGTTAAAAGCTTAAGTAATAAATCATGTAAATGATATTACAATTTCATATATAAATGTATTTATCGATTAAATAATACTTGATTTGATCATTTAGATTTAAATCAACATATTAATAATTTTAAAACTAAATTTCAATCAAATTAATATGACTAATATCCATAATTTATTTTATGCGTGGTATGAGTCATAGTGATTGAATTTTGAGTTTTTTAACATTTGATAGTAAGTAATTCATAATTGAATTAAAAATAATAAAATATATAAATGATATTAGTAATTTAAATATTAATATATTTTCAATCAAAATAATATTTGATTGGATCATCTAATCATAAATCAACTTATTAATAAATTTAAATCTAATTCATTTGTATTTTATATTAAAATAGTAATAGTACATTTAGTTTTTATTATAATACAAATATTTATATTTTGTAATTATTTTTTTTAAAATAAAGTATCCACTCCTTGTTAATATTATTATCATTAATATTGTTATTATTATTTATATGTGATATGATAAGTATATATATCATTTATATAAATTTAAACAACAAAATAAAGTTAGCCTAATGGTTTGACAGCTGCTCATGCAAAGGGAAGGTTTTGGGTTTAAAACTTAGTGAAAACATTATATTTTGCTTATTTTCGAGCAGGCTGGGCGGGTTTGGGGGCGGGGATTTATTCTGGGCGGCGGCGTGGGCGGGGGGCGGTCGCGGGTGGGTACGTGGGGGCTGGATGGGTCGTAACGGGGAATACCTGCGGGGCAAAATATTATCGCCCCGTGTCCCGATAAATTCAAAAAAAACCCGCCCCGATGGGGCGGGGCGGGTTAAATTGTCATTCCTAGTCAATTCTCATTTCCTTTCTCCGTCTTCTTTTCCTCTTCTTTGGCATTTTTTATTTTATTACAATCAAAGAATCTTGATTGTAAGGACCAACATAAGGTAAGCTAGAAGATATCTATTCAACTCCCAAGGATAAACTCTCAAGTTTATAAATGATATCTATTCAACTCCCTCCCCCCTCTTTTTCCTTTTTATATCCTCCTAAGGACCAACATAAGGTAAGCTAGAAGAATTGATAATGTCATCCAAATGAGGGGTATTGTAGTTGTTTCACCCATAAAGTTAACTTAAAGATGATGAAGTAAGCTAGAAAACTTGATGATGTCAACTAGATGAGTGCATTAGTTGTTTAACATAGAGTGTTGACTAGAAAATGTTTAAGTAATCTAGAAGAGTTGATGAAGACATCCATGTGGGTATTGTAGTTGTTTAACTCAAAATGTTGATTAGAAGATGGTAAGGTAAGCTAGAAAACTTGGTGGCATCAACTAGATAAGTATTGTTGCTGGTTGATCTAAAATGTTGACCAGAAGATGCTGAGGTAAACTAAAAGACCTGATAACATCAATAAATTTTTTTAGAGCTAACTGAACTGCTTACTTCACTATTTATTTGTTTATTTTTAATTTTTTAAAATATAGGTTAATTAGAAAAACTAAACGAGGACCCAAGTGCTCACCCATTAACCATTGACTTATATATATATATATATATATATATATATATATAACCAAAATTAAAACAATGGCTAAAATTAAAAAAGGTGGATTAGGACTAGACCTAAAGTGTTGACTATTGACTTTGACTTTGACTTTATTTTTTTCCCTTTAAAGAGGGTTTGGGGGATCGTGTATAAAATTCATATAAATTAAAGGAATCAAATTATAATTATAAATATTTATTTAGAAAAAATGAGGGTTAATAAAAAATATACTCATCGATCGCCCTTCTTTTCTAAATCCTCGTTTAAAATTTACTCAAACTATGGTATTTCTAATTTCTGTATTTCAAAATTTCTTCCTAAATTCAAAATCCCTCTAAGTACATTACTCAAACAAACTCTAAGAGCATTCACCTTGACTTTATCTAAAATTTAAAGAAGATTAGGAAAAAATAAAAAACATTGAAATCACTAAAAATTAAATGGATATCTTTTAGCTATAGTAAATCTATAATTTTTGATAAATTTGACGAGTGTTCTGTAGATTCATCTTTTTTGCCTCCCTTCTCTTGGATAAATGGGAATTACAATGAAAACTCTCCACATGTATTATTATATTATAATAATATAATATAATTATATTATAATAATATAATATAATTATATTATATTATTATTTTGATAAATGAAATAATTAATTCAATGTTGGTTTATAAAGAAGGAGACTTTATATTTATGTAAAAATAATATTTTTCATCAAAATTTGGCATTGGCTTTGATGAAATATATTGGATCCCATTTTATTTGGGTTGAACACATGCTCATAATTTGGATTTTTTTAATGTCACACTTAGTTGTTATATAGTTTCATAGCTTAAATAAAGAGTTGTCATTGTCCAAAAGAGCGCAATTTTGTTTCTTACCATTGACACCTTTTCCTTTTTTACCTCTCTCTCCTCCACACGGATATTTCGTGATTGGTTTAATAATAATGACAATAATAATAATCATTAAAAATTATCCACTATTGCTCCCTTCCCTCCAATTGTTTTGGTTGGTTTTAGAAGTCCTTTTATAAAATCCTTTAAACAAACATTTCGAGTATTTTACTATAAAATTATCAATTTAGGATTTAGCTAGTCTTTTAAGATTGTCTTTTCTCTTTTCTTTTTAAATACTATATTTTTTTTAGTATCTCCTTTAGACTTTTTTAAGATAATTGAACTTAACTCCAACCTTAACAAATGATCTAGAAAATTAAAAAGATAGAAATTTTAAGTTTTTGGGAAAATAAAACAAACCAATTATAGACAAGCAGAACCAAAGAAAACAAATAAAATAAATAAAAACTTCATCACTCTTAAGATAAGTACTGAAAGAGCATTATAGGAGTACTAATTTTTTTTGTACGTGTAATCAACTCTTGAATCTGTCTCCAGTAACATATATAATTTTTTAGGTAACCAACTGTACCTCATAAACAATTAGTGATGAGTGACGACTCTATTATTTTCATTACCATTCAGATAAAGTTTGAAAAAATCGCATCCTCGAAAAAGTTTTCTCCTCGTTTAGAATCCAGTAATGATCAGTTATGTTTGGCATGATGTTTTCAAATTTTAATTTTAATTTCAAAATCTAAAAATGTGGTGTCACGCTCTATATTTCCAATCGAAGGAAATCGGTTAGTGAATCCCATGCCTACACCCGAAGAGACAAGAGATTGGTGATAACACATATAAGGAAACCTTAGCACTGGTGTCGTTTTCACCTACCAAGCATATCAATCATACATGCATACATACTCATACATGACAAACTCAAATCTCATTTCCCTTTGAGGTTACAACATGCTTACAACCAGAAAAGCCAAAGGAAAGCAACTATAAGAGAAACTACAATAGAATCTCCATCTCAGGTGTATCTTCTAGCTTCTGTAGGCATCTAGAACAAATAAAAATAAACACAATATGAGGGGTAAACTACCATAGTTAAGTAGGGATCATGTCTCCTCAAGCCATCCAAACTCATATACTCTATATACAAAGTATAGGTATGTGTTTATGTCATGTAAACCACTAACTCAATAATATACTCGTGTCACTCATTTTAAAGTAAGCCTCCTAGGCAATCAAGCACACCCTCTCAGGTAATCCTAAAAACGATGTATCCCAGGCATAGTAGCCTCCCTGAATCTAAACAAATCCAACTTCTCAGGCATTAAAGTGATAGTCTCCTAAACTTGTCATTAAGGTTGGCCTCACAGCCACAAGTCATTGCTAAATACAAGAATCCAAACAATCGTTGCATCTTATACATTTACAAAACATGTTAAAGCAGGTAAGGTACATACAACAATCATGTCATATCATGTACATTAAATCAAGGCAAAGCATACATACATAAAAAGACAAGCTAGACTTCTCGAGTCCCCTCAAACTTATGGGCTCACAACCCTAAATCCTCCTATTGGACACTCCACAAAGCCTGAGGACCAAACCACAAAGAAAAGAAGAAAAACAGTAATAAACAAGTCTTAGTTGACTGAAATAATCCTAGTTCAATTGACAACATCAAACTTGACCATCTCAGTCGACCAAACACACTGAACCTATCCTAGTCGATCAAAACAGGGAACCTTCAGTCAACTAGGTTTCAGTTGACCACCTTGGTCGACCACATCTCAAAATCTACTCGACCACACTAGTTATTCAAAACCTCATAACACACTGGACATTACTCTAGTCCACCAAACATTGGTCGATTGAACCATACATACCTTCAGTTGACCACAACAATTAATGTCCCTCAACTTACGATGGTCAACCAAACTGGTTGACCGAATCAACCTTTTTAGTTGACCACACATCTCAGATGACCACTCCCTGTTTTGTCACGTCCAATTGACCTGTCAGCTGGAACTTCTCAAATTCGTCCATTTTCGGCCCAAACGCCCAAAGATTGGATTGTTTATGCCCTCAAATCATAAAAAATTATACACAAAATCTCTTTTACGTGTTTTATCCTTAAGTTCTCAACTCTAGATGCATTAAAATCTAGAAAAAAATTAAAGTTTACATTCATAGGGCTCATGAAGCAGATTCTATAAATTTAGAGTTAAATCTTATGTGTTAGCCACTTTAGCAGCAATAAATAAAGAAATATAGATGATGAGAACGAATTTCGAATTCAAATTTGTTTGAATTCAGTTCGAATTGGCCACTGTACCACTTTACTTTTGTAAAGCACTAACTTTTTTTCCTTTTTTTTCTTCACGATCAGTTAAAATGTAACTAACCCTGCTTCAGCCCATGAGTCCATCACTACAAAAAAAAAATGACCTATTGAGACTAAATTAGGGACAGTTAACAATCTGTCCCAAATTAGGGACGAAAATTACCATCCCAAAATGCTTCAAAATTTATAAATTTAACAACTGTCCCAAACCAATAAATATTTAATTTTAATATGTTAAATAAATTTAAAATACACTTTAATTTAATTTAACAATAAATTAATTTTAATTTCGTCCCAACCGGCAAACACATTGAATTTGAGAGTGAGAGGGGGTAGCCTAGGGTTAGAGTTTGTAATAATAGGCAGGGAAGAGACTTCGAGCATATGCTGCCTTCGTTCCAGGCAGGGTCGAACCCTCACGGCCCTCTCCTCAAATCTACACACAAACGCTCACCTCAATCTCACCCTCCTATGTAGTCGATTCTACGCATCCCATCCTCAGCCCAACAACCTCGACGATGATTCCGTCTTCGACAGCTCCCATTACGCCCTGCCAGTGCCTGCCGCCGCTTCATCGAACTTTGCCGCCTATCCACGGCAAGCGGAGGCATATCGGGAGAAGGCCAACCAGACCATCTTTGAGAAGGCCCTGTTGGAAGCGGTGCTGGAGCGCCGCTGAAGATTGCTTCCCTCCCTTGATATTTGAAACTACAAGTAAGCACATACAACATTACCTCATCTCCTTTCCCGAGCCAGCCAGTGAGTGACCTGCACATGATCATTTGCGGCTGAAACAATTAAAATAATAGGATTTGACAGTAGAGAGAATCATTTGTGGTGAAGGAGAGCTTCACAAGACAAGAGATCTCGCTCTTGCCAATAGAGAAATCTCGATACAGCTTGCAATGTGCAGCAGTCAAGTGTGGGTGTGGTGGAATTGAAGATCTGTCATTTTGGGACAATACAAAATGCATTCTGTGATGCTGCAGAGAACAGGGGTAACATTTGCCCCAATTCTGCGTAGGCCGTTTTTAATTGTATTGTTGTCTAGTTCTCTACAATCTTGTTTCTTAATCACTACTCTGCTCCATCTTCTTTGCTTCCATTAAATTTACAGGAAAGTAATAAATTACTTGTCGGAGAAAAGGGTCATCTAAAGCTCAGCAGCTTGCAAGTTCTCTTTTTCCTGTGGGTGACCTCTTACATTGGTAGTCTTGCCAATTTCCTAACTCTTGTTTATATTGGTGAGCATTTGATATTTTTTTTTTGGATACTTCATGGGAGTTTTCTGTTTTGATTTGCTCATATGCTTCATCTTTACTGTAGGAATTATTCTTAGTCTCTCAGTTCCTGTGTTCTTTGACAAGTACCAAGAACAGATTGATGATAAGCTCAGCATTGCTTGTAAAATCACTGAAACACACTATAAATAAATTGAAGGTTGTATTCTGAGAAAGATTCCAATGGACCTAAACAAAAATAAGAAGATTCAGTAGGCCAAATGTAAGAAGAAAAAAAACTCTCAGTGAGATCCACACAGTGCTCATACTTAGGATATTAAAGTGCACCCATTTGCATGCTGATAATTTCATTGATACTAGTTTTTTTGTCTTTTTGCTTCTGTGTATGTATGATATGCATAATATTCATTAATCTACATTTTTCCTTGGTTTTATTGTTACTAACCTTGTTCTTTGCTAATTAATCTAAATATCTAGTTGAAATTGCAGTAGTCAAGTTTAGGTGTCTTGCATATAATACCAGCATTAATTATTTCAACACATTTGTTTTCTCTTTCATTTTATTAAAATTTCATTAGACAATTTTCTCTAGTTGACATACAGGCATATAATACCGATTATACATGTGGGCATGGATTTTGGATTGAGACTGTGCAAATGGTAGATGATTTTCTTTCCCAATATTTTTTTAAAAAGCTATGCATGTATTAATTCTTCAATGGTTTCTTTGAAGCATATTTCGTTTTTAAGCAGATCTAGGCCGCATACTTGGAGTATTTATGATATTTGTGTGTACTTGCCCACTTTAATTCTGCAGAAACTTGTGTGGGCTTAACCTCACTGGCAATCTTGGAGGCCAACTATTCAATCTCCACAATTTGAAGCAAATGTGAGTAGATCTTTGCAGATTTTGTGTCATCATAATATGTGTCTTCACTATAAGGATGTTAATTCCAATAATATTCGAGTTGAAATTTATTACGGCCTACACACCAATGTCGCTTTTATGTAAGATGCAATTTTAAACCCTTTAATTTTATTTCCCTGCTGCAAGTTTCCCTCTTTGTTCTTTTTTTTTTTTTTTTTTCATTTTCCAGTGCAGAAATTTGGCATCTAATAGCTTGGAGTAGAGCATCCCTCACTCTAACTTCCATAAAAAATTTACTGCGCCTATGAGTTGCTTTCCCATGACTATTTACTGGTTGTGCATATTATACTGGCTGTGCATATCCTTATTTATAGGTTGTGCAAATTAAACTGGCATTCTTTTTTGCAGTATACTATTTTATGTTAACGGGACAGACCGGATTCTATTCCTATGGCATCTTCAAACACTTACCAACATTTTCCAGCATCACCATCTTCTAAACAAGGATTGTTTTTAAACTTAACAACACCAAGTAATGTAAATTTAGTCTTGATCTATATTTATTTTATCTGTTTCAAACACATTTCTAGTTATTGACATCTTGTGTCTGAGTGCTTGTTGTTGTAGTAGAATTAGTAATTGAGATATGCAAAATGATATTGAAAATCCAATAATTAAAGGTTTTACTATAATTTTACCATTTTCATGCAGATTATTACAACTTTTAATGTCACATTGGGAGAAGCAGAAGGCCTTAATGTCACATTGTTTTTTTTTAGTTACAAAATTGAAATTATAAATGTCATGTTTTTCTAAATTCATTTATCTCTTATGAATGTATATGTTACAAAGTAAATATTTTTATTTATTATTTTTTATAGGAAGAATAAAGAAAGGAGTTTATAGATGGGGTGAAAGTGGAACTCATCGTGAACTACATGATCATTTGTACACCGAGAATTTAGTTTTGAAGACGAGTTACTTGTTTCACGAAGACTGCAGTTTATTAATTGATGGATATTATTATTTTTATCCTATTTTATATGGATATATAAAATTAAGAATTTTGTAACTAGAACAAGTGTTAATTTTTATTACATGTATTTTGAATATTATTAGACTTGAACACATGATTATACCTTATTTTAATATATGTTCATTTTATTTTGCAAGTATTTACATATTGGGGATCATTTGTAATAAAATAATTTTTTATGATAAAATAGTAATTAAAATAAGACGGTTTTATTGTTGTCTTGAAAGCTTATATATATAATGAGGACAATATTGACGGTTTTTAATTGACTTTAAAAGTTTTTTTTAAGACGGTCAAAAAATTGTCTTAATTTTGTATTAATCAAAGAAGACAGCTTCCATAAAGACGTTTTTAAAATCGTCTTTTTTAATAAAAGAAGATGGCTTTAAATCGTCTTCTTTAAGCTTTTATGTAGTAGTGGATATTTAGGGGCAGAATTTAAAATATCCCAAATGGTATTTAGGGACGGATAAAAAAATATCCCAAATAATATTTAGGGTCGGATAAAAAATGTCTCACATAGTATTAGGGACGGATAAAAAAGCGTCCCAAATGATATTTAGGAATGGATAAAAAAGTGTTTCAAATGGTATTTAGGGACGGATATATGCCGTCACAAAATGAGTTATAAATCGAATTTACTTTGGGACTGATAAAACTGTTGTAAACATTTAGGGATGGAAAAAACCGTTGTAAATAATTTGAGACGGACTAAACCGTCCCAAATTTTATTAAATTTAATTAATTAACTAAATTAATGTTGGGACAGTTTTAAGTCGTCGCAAAAAAAATTAGGGACGGAAAGATTGTTCCGTCCCAAAAATTTCATTTGGGACGCCAGCAATTGAGACGGCTGTGCGACGACTTAAAATCGTCCCAAATACTAATTTGAGACGAAATTGTATTTCTATTAGGGACGATTTTGAGTCTGTCTCAAAAGCAAACTTTTTTTGTAGTGCATGAATTTGGACTCTTTTTACAGCGCTAACCGAATCAGGGTGGTCTCCCTCGGAAGCATATAACCAATTCGCAGTAAAATGGTTCGACGATGGTCGGTTTTTCTCCGTATAGCTCCAAATCTGAAGACATTTTAGGACTCGGGGAATTCAGGAACAATAATGGTGGGGTGGGGTACATTTACATTTATCCAAAACAAAAACAAAAACAATGGTAGGGTGGGGACGGATATTGAATTGTGAGTAGCTAGAATCTTGGACCGATTCAATGGCCACGTTCCCGGGGGGCATGGCGCCGAGAGTTGAGCCGCAACATCGCGGCAGTGCAACATTCGCACGTTTATCACGACGCTCGAAAACCTTCAAAAAAAAAAATTGTTGGAATGTCGTTATTGTTTTTCGATTGTGTCATGTGTCATCGACCCTTATGTCATCTTATTACATATCTATCAAATCAATCAATATAGTAAACGAGACTTATACAGTAGATTTATTTTTCATGCATGTTATCTTCTTTGCTACTCGTCTGCTGTCATATCAAATAAATCAATAGATTTTCGAAATGATCTAATAAAATAAAGTTAATTTAATTAATTAATAAATAATTGATTAATTAATCAAATTATAATATACACACACCGATAAAATACAAATAATAATAAAAACAAAGAAATTACATATAAAAAATTTAGATTTTAAAATTACTCTAATTATAAAACTTATATATATTAATTATTAGTTATGTACACATGAAATAATTTAAGCTAATAATTTTATTTTATTTTTTGCATTTTTCCTGTATTCATAATTGTATATCAAAAATATTAGTAAATTTTTTTGATACTAATATAAAAGAATGTATATAAGTTTTTGCGTGTGTGTTGAATCACACATGGTATATAAACTAGTAAATGAAATAAAACTAAAATATGAAATGCTAGGTTGTGTGTGTGTTAAAAAATTCAGATGACCGTATATGTTGAAGAAGTTACAACAGATTGATAGTAACCATCAAATTTCTAAATAAATTGTTAATCCAAGCAAATTTAAGAAATAAATTAATAAAAATCAATTTATAAATTTATGTGAGTGATCGTATGAGTGTATTTATAGTTTGAGGATTACAATTGTAATTATAGAACTATTAGCTAAAAAATAAAAGGAAAGCCAAATGGAAATAAAAACCGCGCTTAATTTTCAAGTTGCATGAACAAAACCTCCCAAGTATAGGATTTGAATCTAGAACTATGAGGGACAGTACCGGTCTACCATGATTTGAACCTGTAACTTCCGTTTCAACCCATGACCGACCAATTAATACCTCTTCCGGTTCCAGTTAAGGGACAGTTTGAAATTCCCCTTCTAGGCTTGGTTTGACGAAGACTCCACTTTTGAATATATATATATATATATATAATAAAATTGGAATATGGAACGTTAGTCTGCGGCGCCGGGTTTCAAACAGTTCATTTCACATGCACAAAAACAAAGAAAATGGTCCAATGACGTACGTAGGGAGCATGACTTTGTATTAATTGTGGGCTTCCACTGAAGAGTTGGAACAAAGATAGAACCCGTAGACGGCATGGAGAAGAAGAATACGCCCACGGCTTCCTCTACAACAATTGATAGAAAAACCATTGAGAAAAACAGAAGAAATGAAATGAAGTCCCTCTACTCCCAGCTCCACTCTTTTGTTCCCCATCCTCACTCCTCCAGGGTCTCCCCTCTTTTTTCTTTTCTTTTTCCTATTATTCTTTATTTATATATTGTATAGTAGAGTGATGAGCTTGACGACTACCTCTAATTTTTTCTATTGAAAAATAAATTATATATTGTTGATTTTCTGAATGCAGGACACGGCTCTTTCGGTGGCCGATAAGCTAGGTGAAGCCACCAGCTACATAAGGAAGCTGCAAGCGAAGGTTGAGGAAATGAAGAATAGGAAGGAGAGACTGATGATGATGGGGCTCGCTCAGGGGTCCAAAAACACCACAAATAGAAGTGGAGGTGGCGGCTCCGATGTTGTGAAATCGCTGCCACTGGTTGAGATCCATGAGACGGGCTCGGCACTGGGGGTTGCCCTCACGACTAGGTTGTTAGACCACCAGTTCTTGTTTAGAGAGACCATTCGCATACTTCATGAAGGAGGAGCTGAGATAATCAATGCCGCCTTCTCTGTGGTCGATGAAGACATAGTTTCTCACATAATTCATTCCCAGGTGTGTGTGTGTGTGTGCATGGGTGGGTGTGGATAGATAGATAATGAATTTACCCATTAGTTAATTATTACGTTTTCAGGACCTATATTTAGGCACTATGTTTGCTAAAGTAATAAAAATAAATAAATACCCAAGCTGTTTTTGAATTAGGATGTATTTCAGTGGCATTATCTTATTTCATTTCTATCTTACGTTTTTGAAGGTGCAAGTCTTTGAAATGGGTTATGGGGCTTCTGCAATGATATCTGAGAGGCTGAAGAAGTTTGTCCTAGACTATGCTACTTATTAGAGCATTTTGTGAAACATTCAAACAGCGATTCCTAGCTATAATAAATCCAACCGGTGTGCATATATGCTTCCAGCTAGCAGCCTGGTATATTATGGATAAGCATGTTTCAGATTCAATGAAATGTATGAAGTTTGTTGGGCTCAATTTCGGACACCCTTATCATATAAATTGAAGACTACTTATTTTCATAAGGGTGTTAGACCATAATCCCCATGGGGTGCATGTGGAATGTGGGTGGATAAATTGCTTATAAACTAATTTCACGTTCCATATGTAATTAAATTCTAATGGGTGCAGAAAATTGTACATGCAAATGAATTTGTGCAATTTCAGAGAAGCACAACTCATTCTGCAAGAATAATGAATTTGTCATTGAAAAATTGAAAGCTCCAAAACATTTTGTAATTCTTACCCGTATCTTTTCTTTTTTAGATTCTAAACATATATATTAGATGATTTTATAGAGTTACAATTATGTAATAAGCTCCCATTTTGCAAATATTATAATTTATTTTTATTGTAAACTATTTCTAATATTCATCAAATTTTTACCATTTATACCTTTTAGCTAATTTCAAAATTCAAATGACACAATTATTATATATTTAACATTAAATAACACAATTTAAATGAAATAAACAACAACATTGATTAAAATAAATATCATCGCATAATTTAATATCATAAATAAATATTTACATTCATAAATTAAATATTGACCATAAAATATTTTTTACTATTTATTTTGTATTTCTCTAATTATATCTAAATACAGTGAAATGAGCTTTTATGGTAGGGTCGCATTATTCCTTTATTAGCATGACTCCTACCTACATTCATAACAAGGATCGATAATTAAGGGCAAAAATTTCCTTTATATCCATTAGTTATGAGTCTTCAATTCATTTATAGTGAAAAATAGGCTTGTAATATCAGTTGGTACTCCTTGCCTTTTTGCATCTCGTGTAGTATGTAATGCTTTGTTTTGAATTGCATATTTGCTCTAAAACTCAATATCATATTCCCTAAATATAATCTTTTTTTCTTTATAAATTTCATCACACAATTTACCTATTTATAGTATCATCAATGAAACTATTCTAAAGACTATTATTACCTAACAATTAGTTTACTTTTCAAACAGTTATTTTTAATAACTTTTTTTTGGTAGTTGAGCTTCGGTAAAGCAATTCAATAATTTTTTATTATTACGGGAATAAGTATTTTCTAAATTTATTTATTATTTTAATAAAAAAAATGGGTTTTACAAACCTACACTCAATTGCATTCATCCCTTTCAAACCGCTACTCTCTATCGACTTGCCCACTTTCAATTTAATGAACCTAGCTCTCCTTTAATACTCTATAATCTCTCCACCCTAAAAACCCAAAATCCAATTCACCCTATTATCCTATCTTCAAACCCTATCATTCTCATTTAGTCTCACCTATTCCACATACAACTTCAAACTTTCCAAACTAGTAATGCATCATAAACGCAACTCTAGATTTATTCTAAACCACACAGCTTGATGTTGTTCCAACAAGGAAAATCCACACTCAAAAGAGCCTCTTCTCCATTTTTGTGGAAACGGTCGTGTTCTTGCTATTTGAAATTGTTGTCTTTTATATTTGGAATCAAGAATAAAAAGGAGAAAAGTTATGTTTTATTTATTTTATAGGAGTAAGCTAAAAGAAACCTTCAAAAAGGGAGCCCATTGAAAAGACTTGAATTTCTTTAAATATACGTATATATAATATCTGATTTATCCATGAAGTTTTTCATTCTTTCTCTCCCTCTTAGGATGTGAACTTATGTGGAATAAGCTTTTTTTGCAAGAGATTGGTGATTTTGGTGAATACTGTTTGTGATTAAAAAAATATAAACTTGGATATAAATTTGGTAAAATCTTGAAATAATTTGTGTAACTCTACCATGTTTGGGATTTTGTGTTTGGTGTTTTGCTTGAAATCGCTTTTTGTTTGGGTAGGCCATGTCAGTTTTTCTTGTAAAGAAATAAAGGTGGACACTTGAAGAAATAGGAACTTGTTGCAAGTGTGGGTTTATACCCGAAATGAATGTTTTGTAGAACTGGAAATGCATGCCCTGTAGCTCTTGTTGAACATTGATAATCATTGCATATCCCGTAGAAGTGTGAACCCTTTAAGATATAGCTTATTTTCTGATGTCTTCTAGAAGTGTAAAGATCTTTTACATCAAATTGATAATCATTGCATATCCCGTAGAAGTGTAAAGATCTTTTACATCAAATTGTTGGGAAATAACTAGATTATTCATAGAAATACAATATTGTTGCTTACTTAATTTACAATTATTATGATATCAATTCAGTCCTTTCACTATAGGTTATTTCAAAAGAGTGTGTATTTATATATAAATACTGATAATGTTTATAACAACAAAATCTGCGTATTATGTGGCAAATATGAATCATTTGACATTATATTATTGACATGATACGCTGACACCAAAATATGTCAAAAAACAACTATGTTTAAAAGCAACAATTATTTAAAATTAATGATGACATGGTGTCACGAATGTTAGACCTAGAGATATTCAATATTTTTAAAGGAAAATCTACTAATGTTTAGAAGTCACACTGTACTTTTATCGTGCTAAAAAACCAAAAAAAATTAATGCAGAAGGAGAAGAATACATCTATATTATTTTATTTATTTGGTATTGAGAAAAGTAGCTGATGAATATATTAGCATTAATTAATCAACTTCTACGACACCATTTCTATTTGCTGATCTTTTTGCCGTTAACCAACCAAAAAAAGTTGCACCCCTGTCTGTTTTAAAGTAGGGCTGGCGCAGTGGTCAATCAAGTTGTGTGTTTGACTCAACAACTAACACGTGGCGACCATAATAAAAAAAATCAACTAAAATTTGTTTAAAATATATAATTAATTAAATTGAATTTTTAAAAAACGTGTTTGCCGCCCTGCCTATAGGTTCATCAGCTGGGAGAAGGTAGTTTCAATTCAATACGCAAATGCAGTGCGTATGATGACTTATTTTTAATGGTTTAAATTAGAATTTTATATAATTATATATTCAGATTGAGACTGACTTTGAGTTTGACTAAGTTATCATATGAGCCTTAACTAATAACTATGTAGTTAAGCTCATTTAAAGTTTATTTAGAGTTCATTTAAAATTTATAATCAATATTAATTTTTTTAAATGATTATTTTTATAGGACAATGACATGGATAATATTGTATTCTAAAATAAAAAATTTAATTACAAATCTTCAAAATAGATAATATTTTATTATAAAAATAACTAAATTTTAATACATTCTCTTGTTCACGAATATTCTTGCTCCAACAGAGTAGCAAGGCTAGTAGAACTAGCTCCAAGGATGTAAGTCAATGGATAAACTTGACAGGATAAACTTGATAGGAGAGTAAAAAAATTGAATAAGATAAAAAATTAAGGATAAGATAAAAAATGACTTGAATGATGGTAGTAATATAGGATATAAAATTATTAGATGTAAAAAACAAACTCGGGGCTGATATAAATATTTTTTAAAAAATTATGTATTAAATCAAATATAAATTTTATTTTGGTTTTAACATTTTATATAACCACTACATAATATTATACAATTTTAAACTAGTTAATTTGAGTTAGACTAAAGTTACTCAACAAATTTGAACAGGTTAATAAGGGTTTGTTAAATCTATTGAAAGATTTTTTTCTTGCATTTTAAATATTGTTAGACTAGTTATTGTAGCTATCATGCCAGCGGTTGGGTTGATCATTTGACTACTTCTGCAATAAAAAAACCTTAAGTTGGAATGTGAGATTTATGTATTTTGTGTGTCCTAGTGTCCACCTATTTGGAGTATATAGCATAACTCATGTCATGTTTATTTTATATATTTTCTGTTTTTATTTTTAAAATACGAACTGTTGAATACAAAAAATTAAAAATTTAAAATAAAAAAAATTATTTTTATTTTTTAAATCTAAAAAAATAAAAAAAATAAAAAATTTATTTTAAAAATAAAAATAAAAAACATACAAAATAAACCTGACATAAATTATGCTATAATAATCTGTTATGACCGGTCACATGTAAAATAAACATGACATATTTTGGAGGTTAAGTTACCCTTACCTCCTTGTTTTTTCTATTTCTATTTTTTAAAATGTCATGATCTAACCAAAGCCATCCCGTTCCCTCCACCCCCTTGGCCGAAATTGTCCTGCTGGTGGTCGTCGCCACACTTGTCTCTCTCTTCCTCCTCCCCCTCGACTGCCCCACCACCCGGAAAACTCAGCCCCCTCGTCGGAGCACCGATGCTGTCGCCGAGCCCCTACTGCTCTGTAGCCTCCAAATCTTGGCATCCGTTACCCCAATTTCGCCTCCACGTAAGTTTATCGCTGTTTGTGGGATTCTTAGTTATTGATTTGGGATGTGTTAGTCTATTCGATTAATGTTAGGGATTTCAGACTTTGTTGGATTTGTATTCAGTATAGGTCGGATCGTGGTTGTGGAGTTTGTTTGGATTAGCGAATCGAGGTAGGTGTTCATAAAACTCCCTATTTGGAGTTTCGAAAGATTTATACGCTATATGTGCCTTGTTTACGGAACTTTGGAAATATTGGATAAACCTATTTTGTTATATGAGTTCCGTAATTCTATGTATATTATTTTGTTGAGCATTTGTGGAGCTTTTGCAAAAATATGGGAATACCTTTTTTTGTTGAACTTTTCGGAAATTATGTTTTTTTTCAAAACATTGAATGGGTTTATTTTCTTTTATTCTAAATAAATGAAAATTATTCTGTATTTGAGTTTTTTTAATACAATTTATATGTTTAAAACATCTAGGCGGTTGTTGTCGTGGGAGTCTTGGGACTTGTCCCCAAGCCATGGGAATTTTCAAACTTCATGTGTTTATGATCTATATCTATTGCCAAGTAGGATTTTGATCCATTCCTAGTAACTGTAGAGCTTGTGGACTGGTTTTCTCTATTTGTTGTGCTATTAGCGGTAACAAACACTTCTTTGGAATGTGTAAGTGTAATTGTGTTGATATCATTCATGCTCTATTGAATTGTTTTCTACCATGGGCAATTAGGCCATTTCCTAATTGTTTATGGTCTGTGATTTGGATCTTTGGAATTGATATGTTTAAACCCCATATTGAAATATGGATTTAAGTATGTTAACCCTTGGATGGATTAGGCTATTTTCTATTTGCTAAGGCTGTGATTTTGAAATGTTGTATTTATGTGTTTATTTCGCCTTGGTCTCCTAATGTGTATGTTTGGAGGATGGGTGAGTTTTAGCCTTTTAGGCACTACTATGTATTCTTATTTTTCCTATGTATTTTTTTGAAATTTTATTTTGTTTCTTAAGACCACGCTTCATGTTCTATAAAATGCTTAATTCACATGGCAAAACAAGTAACGTGTGCTTGTGCTATTAAGCAGCTTGCTTCCTCAGTAACTGATGAGAGCACTTCATGAGAATTTGTTTAAAGCATAAGTGGAAGAGAAGCCTGTACTCCTTGCCTAGTGGGGTCAGAAGCTTATCAGGTAATGATAAATTGAGTCCGTTCAAAAGTGATTGTCTGTCAAAGAAGATTAACTGTAATGGGTAGCAAGACAATGATCAAGTGGTCAAAAGAAATCACTACCACCCTAGTGGAAAAGCTAATTCGAACAGAAAAGGACATAAACAAAGCTGTTCTCGTGTTTGATTCGGCTACAGGTGAGTATGTGAATGGCTTTCGGCATGACGAAAAGACATTTGGTATCATGATATCTAAACTAGTCTCTGCAAACCAATTTAGATATGCTGAGACACTTCTTAACAGAATGAAGGAGGAAAACTGTAATATGCCGGAAGAAATATTTTTAAAAATTTGCAGAGGTTATGAACGAGTTCACAAGCCATTGGATGCTGTAAGAGTTTTCCGAAAGATGAAGGAATTTTGCTGTGTGCCTACGGAAAAGTCATACATTACAGTTCTTGCCATTCTCGTTGGCGATAACAAGTTAAAGATGGCTATAAGGTTTTATAGATATATGAAAGAAATGGGAATCCCTCCTAGTGTCGTTTCCTTCAATATTTTGATTAAAGGCTTTTGCAAGAATGAGAATACAATGACTGCAGCTTTTGAATTATTTAAGGAGATGCCCAATCGGGGGTTCATGCCAGATTCATTTACATATGGTACTTTAATTAATGGGCTTTGTCGATTTGGAAAGGTTGATGAAGCAAAGGATCTTTTCAGAGAGATGGAGAGAAATGGTTGTTTGCCTAGTGTTGTTACCTACACTAATTTGATTAACGGTTTATCCCAGTCTGGGAATTTGGGTGCAGCTTTCAAATTGTTTGCAGAAATGAGTGACAAAAGTGTTCATCCAAGTTCGTTCACGTATGCTTCCTTAATGGATGGTCTTTGCAAAGTTGGACGTCCTTCACAAGCTATGAATCTTTTGAATATGATGGTTGCTAATCGCCTCTCACCCAATACAATAATTTATAGCATTTTGATTCATGGACTCTGTAAGAAAGGAAAGCTTCAAGTAGCTACTGAACTTCTTGACAGGATGAAGCTTCAGGGCCTGAAACCCGATGCAGGGTTGTATTCAAAACTCATAATTGGCTTTTGTGATATTTTCAAATTTCAGCATGCTGCAAATTTCCTTGATGAGATGGTCCTGAATGGGGTCTCACCCAACCGGGTAACTTGGAGTCTTCATGTCAAAATTTATAATCATGTGGTTCAAGGATTGTGTACCATGACCGACTCAAAACGAGCATTTCAATTGTATCTGAGTATGCGGGTTAGGGGTATTAATATTGATGCCAAGACATTTGATTCCCTACTGAATTATTTTTGTAAGAAAGGAGACCTGCACAAGGCTTCCCAAATTGTTGATGAGATGGTCCTTGATGGCTGTGTTCCAGATGATGCAACATGGAATGCTGTGTTGGGTGGATTTTGGGTTCAAAAAAAGGTGAGGGATGCTGCAGAGTCATTGCTGTCTGAGATCATGGGCAAATCTTTTGAACCTGAAACATAACTCTTAAAGAGAGATTGTATGTGATTGATTGGCACTGCGACTGGTATGTCTTCTGCTGCCAATTAGTAGATTTTCCTCTCTTTGACTAAGATCATGACCTGAGGTTGTGAGCATTTTAGAGGTTGGTTGATGAAAATCTTAAAAGTTTAGGGTTGACATTTTGAATATGGAATGAATAATGTTTTGATTAGGCAAGGATTTTAAGAAGCGTTAATATTATGTATCGCTGTTAAAATTAAGCAAATAAATTTATAAATAAATCTTAAACCGATTGAATCATGTTAACTAGATAGAGTTCAAAGATCCCAAAATGGAACACTAGAAGAATATTGGATTCCTTGTATCAAACACTACCAAAGGCTCCACTATCATAGATAAGCTTCAAAACACAATTAAATGTTATATGTTTTCTTTATTTAGATAATGGGATTTTTATGTACTAATATTTAAATGTTGCTAAGTTTGCTATAGGCTGTGTATATTAAATTGATGACATGTGGTTTGGTGGTCTTTTTTCATTTTCCTTGGTTTCATTCATATCCTTTACTAATATCTATAAATCGCAATGGGAATTTTGCAGCAAGTTCTGGTGGATCATTGGCTGTCGGCTGATCTATCAATGACCCACAAACGTTGGCTCATGGCAAGTCCATGCACACGTTTCCATGCTTGTCCTTGAAGCTATAGGTGAAACTTAGCAGGGAACATGAGACGCTGCAGAGGGTTTTGAGTCCACCAGTCATGTAAAGGCTGACAATATCATAAAAGATTGGCTAAATGAGCAGTAATTTGAAATGTCTGACTATTGGCTTTCTGTAAATGTTTTCTTGTTTGTTTTAGGCTTGTTGATATCCTTCAGCAATGGGGCTTTCTCTGCATTGAGATGATGAGGTTTTTATGCTTGCGCCTTAACGTCCCTGCCCAAAAAGCATCTCTCTCTCTCTCTCTCTCTCTCTCTCAATTGCTTAGTTCTAAAAGATGTGTTAGGTGAATATAATTGATTTATAAGCAGTGATAAAACATGGAAAAGATTTTAGTTGAGCAGAGAACAAAGAAATCTGTTTGCCGATGCCATGCAACAAACAGAAACCCAAATCAGGGGATTCATCATGCAAACCGTCAAAAGAGTCATCTTTGAGTGGTGGTACAGGGGTGTCCCATGAAAATCTGATTACTGGTTAAAAAGGGTGTGCTAGGGCTGACCTTAGTGTGTGGATAAAGTTCTTAGTTACTTGTGTAACCGAAGCCTCAAAATTGGTAAAGATAATTGGGTAATGTTTTAGTTTATCTGTAAATAAATTAAATGTTCATGAAAGCTCACTTTTGACTCAATAAAAGATTGTTTTTGATTTAATAAAATATCATTAATGAATAATATTATTTCAGTTTATAAATATTATTATTATATTTGTTCGCGAACATTCAAGAATAAGTATTTATAAATAGTTTATGAATATTGTTCATGTTCGTAAAAATTATTTTTAAATAAGAAATTAATAAATTAATTAATATGTATAAAGGTTATTTTATTAAATATAAATATATTTTTATTAAATATAATGTAATAAATATATATTTTTATATTATTATTAAATAAAAAATATATGTTTTTGATTTATTTGTTTATTATTATTATTATTATTATATTTTTATGAATTATACATAATAATTATTTGAACATATTAAACAAAGATAACATAATCTAATAATTAATTAATTATATTTTTTTGAATAAATTTATGGTATGATTTTTTTTTAAAGATTTTTATGATTTTATAATTATGTTCATAAGCGTTCGTAAATAAGTTTGTGAACACATGTTCATGAACGTTCGTGAACAGTTTGTGAATATTATAATTTAAGGCTCGTGTTTGGTTTAACGAACAAATTCGAACATCTTACTATTTGATTCGGCTTGATTCGTTTGCAGCCCACCCCGAGGCAATGGGAGGCTAAAACCTTATAAAGCTAGATTGAAAATGAGTATAAATCAATTTTTTTTAATTGACTGTCCCGCCTAACTCAATTTTTTTTTAGAAATTCAATCGACTCAGTAACAATCCCGACCTGCCATACTCAATAATCCTTCCCCTGCTATCTGGATCACCCACTATACACTTCGGACCTGCTCGTTGCCATGCTACTCATAATTAACACCATATTTGGTGCGAAAGAAAAGAAATTAAATTAAGGAATCGATTATTTTTGTGAAAATTTTATTCATCACAAGTCGATGTAAATCGATTCCTCCCATTATATAAAGGTTCCTTATGCAAGGAACCTTTTAACGTTCAACAGCGCCCGGCGACGCCATCGTTCAACAACGCCCGACAGCGCCATCGTTCTCCGATGCCATCCTCCAACACTGGCACGACAAGATCTGTACCTCACGTCGTCAACTTCTCTGAAGTCGCTGCCTTCTTCTCCCTTTATCGCCTCCTTCATCTATATCCTCGGCCTCTAACGACGCCTGAGACGTCAATGATGACCGCCTCGTAGCTGGGGAAGACAGCCATTGTGGCCCTTGTCCAGCCTCCCTCCCTGATCTAATCTCCTCCTCCTGCTCCTCTACCCCCACCATGGCCACCACCTTCACGTCTGTGGACGTCGTCAAATCTATCGTAGCCGGCGCCATCCCCTCCCACGTGCTCGAATCATGGCTCGGTGACTGCAAGCACGCTTCAAAGGACCATACTGTCGTTGTTGCTGAACGGCTGTTGCCGAATAGCTTCATGACCCACTGTTGTTGAACGGTTTCACAGCCTGCTATTGCGGTGGTAATGACGGGTTATAAGGAAAAAAAAGAAAAAAAATTAATTAATTAAAGAATTGAAGATATTTTTATAATTACATTAATTCATTAGCTTCATACAACAACAATGAAAATTTTCATTTCAATTCTTATCCATTTCGTTCCCTTATACATTTCATTCCTTCTAAAATACCAAATGAGCTGTATCTATGATCAGTGCACTTTGTTGATGTTTCTTTATGAATTCAATTCATTTTCCTTCTGGTTTTGATGAGCGCAGAACCCGATTGGCTTATGAGGGCCTTTGTTTGTTTTCTATAATCATGAGTTTCTTGCTACTGTATGCTTCAAGGTTCTGGAATCTAGTAAGTTTATGTTTTGTGTTACTATATTTGTGTGAGTTTGAGATCATGATATGAGTTCAAAATTCAATTTTCAAATCTCTATTTTGATTTACTGTAGTATGAATTGGAAGCTGGAACCTGGCTTTAAAATTATTACTGGAATCGTGATTGCATTACATTTTGATGCATAAGATATTGGTATTAGGTTTTTGGTTGGTGTTGAATTATTAGAATTTCCATAACATAACTTTCTGACAAAATTGAGCTATTTATTGTTTCCTTATGAATCCATTACCCCATTTATGTATTCTGATAATTGTGTTGATAGCGGAAGCTCTTAATTTTTTGCGCTTCAGCAAGGACAGTTGCTACCTATGTATGTTTTGAATGTAATATGCATAATGATACGAATATTCAATGATGTCCTGATCAGACATTGAAAGCTGCCACTGATAAGTTTGTTAGTATGTGTTAATAGGGAAGTCAACTGGGTCTGAGAAATTTAATTTTTTTCTGCCATTTAGATGGAACATGGGTGCAGCTGCAATGATGCCATTTAGAGAAATTTATCGTTTATTTATTTATTTATTTTATTATTATTATTAATCTTCTGGGACGTCAATTCCTGGTGGGATTTATAATTGGGTACCAAGGTTGAGTGAGGACTGGATGAAGCTGTTAATAAGTTGTGTAGACATGATTTCTTTGCAGGTGTTTCATCTGGACCCTTGCAAAGGCTACTTAAGAGACATTTTTCATTAACTTATTTTTAGAATTTCAGATTATGGACTGAATATTTAACATTTTAACGCATAAAATCTTAGATTGTTCTCATTTTCTGTTTATCAAATGGTTTTGGAGAGTTCTGGCTAAATACAATAGCTGTGCTGTTGGACATCACAACATTTCTTGTGTTGTGATAGGTTCCTAGTCAACATTGAACGTATCTTAAAATGATGGTCTTTTTCAGTTACCGCAAGAATTTTTCTACCATTTTCCCTTCTAGTTTGTTTGTTTGTTTTGACTTTTACCCTTAAATTTTGCTATTGTCTATAGATGTGTATCTCTTGATTTTATTTATTTATTTATTTTTGATATCCCCTGCTATGTAAAAGTTCAATCTTCCTAGTTCCTCATCCAATCCCCTCCAACCTGACCGCAGCACTAGGCGCCTCATATTCACGCGATCACACTCCCTAGTCAAAGTCACAGAAACACTTAGTAATTGTCAATAGGTTGAAGTCGAGTTATCCTCGTAGATTCCTTCGATATTAAAATTAAATCTATATTGTGATCCATGGGCATGTGCCTTTGCCAGCGTTGGAATTATTCAGAGGTTACTTATGGGCATTCTCCTTTGTCGCTGTTATCTTTTGAGTGATTGAATCCATTAACCTTTGGATTCTGCGGAGTTGAAAGCTAAATTTAAAACTAAATCTTTATTGTGATGCATGATCATATATGCCTATGGGCCCGATGCAAGCATTGGAATTATTAAAAGGTTTCTTATAAATTCCCTCTTTGATTCTGATTAGTTCAAACTTGGAGTGAATTTGAGTTTATGCAAAGGTTGAGAACAAATTAAGCACATTCTCATTTCTCCGAAAAATTATTGTATTTTATTTATAAAACTAGGAATTTAAAAAAAATCCAAAAATTATCAAGAGTTTTGTGTTTTTTTCATAGAACTATAAATTTAAAATAAAAAATAAATTTTGAACTCATTTTGAAAACCGAAAATGCAGTCACAATTAAATGGATTCCATTTACCTTAACGTGAGAGCTCATTATATTCATAGTATTACCATTTGAGATGTGTTGTTTTGTGCGGCTACATTCTTGTAATTATTAAGAAAAACTCTACTTGAGTTATGATCAAACCTATATAAGCGTTTTCACTAATCAAACAAGCTCTGCTTGAGTGAGGATTTTGGGAGCCTTATAATGATCTTTAGGCAAGGAGGCCTTATTAAACCTTATTAATCCTAATGATATAAAAGCAAAAGGTAAAAGGATCATTTATGAACGTAATAGATATGAAAAGCAAGTAAAGCATGTCTATCATGGCAACACCCAAGTAAGTGAATAACCAAATGGAGCAAAAAAAATAAGTGAACAAATAAAAAACCTCATACTCTTAAACCCTAAGCTTGTTTCTCCAAGTCCAAGTTTACCTCACCGAGTCGTCAACAATCATTACTAGTTTTTTGTCTAGGTCAGGTGCGATGGGTCAAAACTAAACTGTTACGTCCCGGATTTTCCAACACCAAGAAATCAATTAATGATGCCTCATGCCTTGCACCTAGGAAGACAAGGGGTTAATGAATAGTCACCTAAGAGGACTCCCACAATGGTACTACCCAAAACCTATTACAATCTTATACATGACATGCACAAACCATACAAGAAAAATCATTCATATAATAAAATAGTCTTACATGATAAATAAGGTCATCAGCCCAAAACATAGTGTTTTAAATAAATACATCAACTTTCAAATGAATACATAAGTCTTAATCGCTTAACATTTTACATGAACTTAAATGAAACAACAAATCAAACAATCAAGCAGGGCCGGCCCTGTAGTTTGGGTGGCCCTAAGCGTAATCTTACAATGAGGCCCCCCTGCAGTACATAACTTTTAAAAATTTGCTTTTCTACTCGCTTAGCCTTGACTGATGTTTTCTTTTAGAGGCATGACTTCTTTCATCAATCCTGAAATAAAAATTAGTAATTTAAAAAAAATAGTAATTGAATCTAAGGAAATCAAGAAAATAATACTTGTAAATTGAAAAAAAAAAATTTGTTGGTTTTGATTCCACGTCCTTTTTTAATTCTACTTATTTTTGTTTGGTCTATGGTTATATTGGGCAGCAATGGCTTCTTGGGTACTTCTTCGGTTCTTCTTCTTCTTCTTTTTAAAGCAATATAAAACAATTATAATTTAGAAACCTTAAAATCTCTTCAAAAAATTATAATTATCTGATTTCTCTCTCTTTCTCTCATTGAATCGGAAAACCAGCAATTAAAATCACACACCCAAGCAAGGGCCAACTGGCCAAGGGGCCAAAGGCTAGTGTTGTATAAGTTCCTTCCCTCTCTTGAGAATCAAACCAGTGATATCCTAATTTTTTATTTATCCTTATCAAAGAATTATAATTTATAAGTTCTTAAAAATACGTAAAAAAAATTATCAAAAAACCAAGATGAAAATCTAAGAAAAAACAAAATAAGAATACAATAAATTACCTAGAACTAACAGGGGAAGAAATGAAGGAAAATTAAAACCTAAATCATCAATTTCATCATATTAAAGCAAATTTATGGGAGATTAAAGAGAATTAGAACAAATAACAATAATTTCGTACCTTTGATTCAAGATTCTCAAACAAATTGGAACAATTCGTGGTGTCGCTGTGTCAATGGTGTAGGAGTGTTGTACTCTGCACCTGCAATTTACCCTAGTCTCTTGTTCGTAGAGTCGTAGTTGTAGAAAAGAAATGTAAAGAAAGAGAGAGGCAGAGTTAAATGACATATATTTATTATTTTTATATTAAGTTTATTTTTTAAAATATGCGGCCCAGCCCATGCCTACAACTGCAAGAGGGCCCTTCATCGATATGACGTCTTGGACTCTTGGGACTGGATTTTAAAGCCGACATAGCATTGCAGTATACCAGTAGCGGCTACGGGTCTGCGACTACGTCAACTAGAGCTGTGGAGAGAACTAAAACGGGATGAAGAAGATGATGCCCGGAGGCCCCAAAAAATCGGAGGCCTCAAGCGGCCGCTTGACCCTGCAAAAAGGCAGGGCCGGCCCTGTAATCAAGCTTCCTTGGCAATATAATCTCCTAATGTCTGCTAGGTCCTACAGAAAAAGACATTAAAGGTGAGTGAGGAAACCATAGCTCAGTAAAGGTTATGTCTCCCTAGACCAACCCAACATCTTTTCCACAATATGCCCAGTGCAAATATGTGCAGTGCAGTGTAGTTAAAGTAACAGTAAACCACACACAAAGGATTCACAGGTGGTTCCTTCAATGGAACCTAAATACTCGTGTCCATTCCAGGATTGTTTCCTCAATGGAACCTAAATACTCGTGTTCATTCCATGATTGTTCCCTCAATGGAACCTCAATATCTTATGTCCAATCCAGGACTATCCCCTCAATGGAACCTCAACATCTCAGGTCCACTCTTGGACTATCCCTTCAATGGGACCACAATTTCACACATCAAGCAAAATAACCAAAAGAACACACAAGCATCTCATGGAACATATCCATTAACAAAGAATAAGTCTTACGCATGTACCCTAAACACACAGTGCACCTTAATATATCATCATATCATCTCTATTTTATGCTTCACAACACAAACACACACACACACACACACACACACATATATATATATACACACACATATCGGTTTGTCACAGTACCACAATGTCACATATCATAACACAATCTCTCTCAAACTAGTATACCAAAATAAAGTTTGAAACTCCAAAAATATGTGTCTTCATGCCCAACGAAACAACCTCAAGATGACAGAACCACCTACCTCGAATCCGATTATGTTAGGGTTTCGGCTTGAAGGATCTTCCGTGCTCCTCGCCCCTCTCCGATAGGCGCCTCCCTCTTCCAAAAATGTAGCGGTAACAATGAAACCAACGACGATCTCTCTCTCTCTCTCTCTCTCTCTCTCTCTCTCTCTCTCTCTCTCTCTCTCTCTCTCTCTCTCTCTCTCTCTCTCTCTTCCTCTCTCTCAGGGCCTCTAAAAAATAGAGCCTAGAAAACCCTAAAATCGTAGACAAATTCGACGTACGTCAAAAATACACTAACTTAGGGTCGACATCGACCGAAAAACACGCGAGATCGACCACATCGACCACCATTCCCTCATAAAACGCAGGCCTAAACGGGTTGACCTATTTAGGCCCATCTCGTGCAGGAGCAGGCTAGCCCGTGGATTTTTTGTTTTTATTTTTGTTTTTTATTTTTACCCCCAGATGACTTAGAATTTAATGTATATATTATATTATATAAATTTAATTGAGTTATTAAATTTCATATATAAACAATTATAAAAATTAAAATAAAGCTAATAGAGCTAGTGAGAGAAAAGGCGCATTAACGGTCGAACTATATCATTTCAAGGGTCCAATGGATTTGGTAGGGAGAGCTGAGGCGTGCTGGAGGGTGAATGATGCCATTTGGGGGGTCCAGTGGAGTTACCGATGAGGGAAAAGGCACACTGTTGTAGGCAAGAAACTCTAGAAGTGCAAAACGACATTATCTTAAGGCCAAGGTCTGTTGGTGCATCGAAATGATGTTGACAAGGTCCTCTGGAGAGCAAAACAAAATCGTCTTAAGGTCAAAGTGCTTCTAATGTACTACAATTACATTAACAAGGTCTAATAGGGGACAAAACAAATTAGTTTTTGATGTTCTGGTGATTCTAAGAGGTCATGATGACGTAGTCTAGGCCTACTTAGGTGTTAAAACGATGTCGCATTTGGGTTAAGGCATCCCTAGTTCATCCCTTTGACATCAACAAGAGCTTATGTGGGTTTAAAATGACACTATTTCAAGATGAAGCAGCGTTGGTGCATCATATTGATATATATAGCAGTCTCTAAACTGCAAAACAATGTCGTTTTAGGGTTAAGAAAGCTTTGATTCGTCACCTTAATGTGAGCAAGGCCTTTTTGACATCAAAACAATACCGTTTTAGGATCAAACAACACTAGAACTTCATGTTGATATATGCAAGTCCTACTGGATTATAAAATGACATTTGTGATCAGGCCGTTTTGGTTCACTTCGTTGAAGTGCTTGGAGGCTGACTGGAGCGCTAATCTGAACTGTTTCACCATTGACTATTAACCTTTATGGGGGGCTTAAGTCCATATATATATACATATATATATATATATATATATATATATATATATGAAAATAAACATTATAATATGATCTGAGGTGTTGACCTAAGCATTAACTGTTGTTACGTACCATTTGACTTTGAGTTGATATATTATGTAAATGTGTATCCGATCCAAAAAAAATAAGGTCCAATACTCTTTTAATATTTTTAATAAAAATATTACTATAATACAATATGACATAATTTTCTCAAGGATTTTGACATAATAATAACACTTATTATAATATAATATTTCACTCTTCCTCCTCTTTAACACATATGACATTGAACTCATTAAATGTTTTTCTAAATTATATATATATATAGGTTAAATATTGACTACATATGACTATAAAGTATTTTCAAATTACACGTATTTGATTATATAATTAATACTATAATAATAATCAAATTACGCGTATTTGATTATAGCTAAAAACTTTAATAAATTATAATTTTTATTTTTAGAGAACTAATGGAATAAAAGTTATAATTTATTAAATTTTTTAGTTAAAATATGTATTTTAAAAATACTTTATAATGATATATAATTAATATTTAATCATATAGGTATAATTTTAAAAAATATTTGATGTTTCAATACTATGATATGACTTATTTGATTTATCAAATACTATTTTAAATTATACATACGTAATATAATATTAATCTTAAATATATTGTATATTTATTAATATTGTGACATGTATATATAATTTTAAAAAATAGCCGTTGCCTGCTTTCCATAACGCCGGATTCGGACCATGGTCTTCGTACGCACGCAATCACGCTCATAGTCAAAGTGGCAGGAATACAAGCACGGAGGCACTAACTGGTTCGGGATCCAATGCAAATAAAATAATTGGGGTCCCATGAGGCCATGACCATGAGAAATCGACAGAGCTCTTGCATGCGTTGATGAATGATGCCGCCTCGGGAGTCGGGAGTAACAATGTGAAACCTCAAAATATATATCTTATTAAATTTTGATGCTGCTACCAAGTTAAAAAAAAAAAAAAACTACCACAAAAAATCACTACTGGCTAACTTCGTCGGTTCGTGCACCAATTATGGTTATTATATATATATATATATATTTTTAATATACACTTTCTTTCTTTCGTTTCGTGGGAAGAAATAAATATATTATTCTATCTTACACCGATTATGGTTATTATATTATTATAAATATATTAAAAAACAAACCACGCGACTTAGCAGCTTATTTCTTTAGGTGTACTTATATATTATTATTGTTGTTGTTACCAGTTAGGTAAATAAACACATCAAGCCCTGTGCACGACTTAGAATAACATAATACGTATATCAAATTTCAATAAGTGAAACCTCATCAAGTCTTTATTTTGCATGTTCTATTTTCCGGGGGTAAGCTTTTGACTGTAAAAAGTTATTTTAATTTACCAATTTTTGTTCAATGTATATGATCACTGAAAATAGAATTTTATGGCTGAAGGTTTGAAGTTTTGCCCTTACAAAATTCATGTAATTGTGAGTTGAATAATACTGTACACTTTCAAACATTGTAAATTTTTATAGATATAACTTCTTTTTTCATACTCATCGGCGACAGCAAATGAATTTGTAGTTCATTGAGCAAAGCTTTCTATCATGCATTCAATAACTGTGCGTTTGGTTGCTGGATAAATCATGCATGTAGGTGAAACTAATAATTTTATTATTTAAATCTAATATTGTGTAGTTAGTATCAATTCAAGACTTTGTGATAATATAAATTTGATTTATCGCTCTCTATTATAATATAATATTAATTAATTATTTTTAAAATTCATCCTACTATTCCAATAAAAGGAATGAAAGAAACACATTATTCTATTAAGTGATTAACTATTAATCCACTCCTAAGTCTTATGGCGATGTAAATTAAACAGAATATTAATCATAAATAATAAGATAATCCTAAATCCAAACACACTAAGTGAACAGCTTAAGAGTTGAAAATAAATGTTATAATAAAATAATAGGTCAGTTTATTAGAGCAACTCTAATAAGCTTAATTATATTTAATTAATTAAACTTATATTTAGATTGGTATATATGATTTATCTCCAATGATGTAATTTTTTTTTGATTAAATTTATTTTCTCGAATTACCCTTTCAGCATCCTTCTCATAACTAGTTTGATGCATAATGATGGAAAGATACATTGAGGATTTAAGACGAGTTTGGAGTAAATACTAATATGACACAACAATAATTTTATGTATATTTGTCTAAAATTATAAATCAAGTTAAATTTACCTGATATTATAGCTAAGCTATTAGCAGGTCGGCCTTGATGGCAGGCAACTAAACCTTATACCTTGAGCCCCAATAAATTAACCCAAAATAGGTGTCCATCTCATGGAGGAAAAACGTTCAAAATTACTTAGAAATCCAATTGTTTTGGCAGTAATGTTTAAGGCTTCCACTTTTTTGTAGGTGATGTATTAGGTATTAGTTTAAACTCTATTACTCGTAACATTCAATTTAAATGAACAATATACAATAAGTTGCGTGTGTCTTTCTTTTCTAACACATCACAGTCAATAAACATTGGTTTCCTTTGACTTTTTTTCTTTTTGTGGTAAACATTATGTTGTTATTTTTTCCTTTTAGTGCTTCATAGGTAGTAAACTATCATATTCTTATGTCATTTTTTTTATTTCAAATTTTCCAGTGAAATCAAATTCTATCGACCCCCCAATGGAGTAAGAAGAACTTTACCTTTAGTTCCTCAACCCTAAGTAAACACATATAATTAAGTAATCCAACTCGTTCAAAATATTTTTTTTTATCTTTGCACACTATTTATATACAAATGGTATACAATGAGAGGTGACTATCAAAACTTTATTTTTGTCTGGATTTGATACCATTTATATTTCAATTTCCTCCTTTCATTTATATGTGTATATATCACACACATGTTTTATAGTATTACTCTTTCTAAAGTAAAACATAGTTCAAATGAAGAGTACTAGTGAAAATACTTTTCATGTAAACAGTACTTCTAGGTACTATTCACACTATATATATATCATAATATTATAATTTAAAAATAATAAATAATTTAAAAAATTAAGTTTCATATGAAAAGATTTACTCTTTCTCACCTCCTCTCCCCCTCTCTCCTCTCCCCTCGTATTCTCAAGACACCAAAAATTGCCTAAAATAATTCACTCTCTTTGAAGCGAGTCGTGGAATAAAAAAGATTGCTATAGTTTGTGTTTGGGTAATTGTTTTAAAATGTTTTCCAAAAGAGGAAGAGCTATTGCAGCAAGTGTCCGAAGACCTCTTCAAAATTTTCGAGTCATTATTTTCTCTTTCTTTTTAAAAATGCTTTTACATTTAATTCTTTATTATAATTAGCAATTTTACCTTATTTAAACAAATTGCATTTGTGATAGTTCAAGTTTTGTTTTAAATATAGACTATTAAAGTTTTAAATGTTTTAAATAAATTAGGGTCTATCTTTAACATAAATAATATAGAAATAAGTTTGTTCCTAATAATTTTAAAAGGTTTTGCTTTAACTTTAAATTAAATAAGAAAAGAAAAAAGAAAAAAAAACGTGTTTGTCTTTTAATTTGTGTCCAAGTGACCGTGGGTTAAATAACTAAGAATTTATATTTCAATGATTTTAAATGCTATTATGAATATGACTAGAGCAATGCTACTTCTAATGTCCAAATATAAATTGTACTATAATTCCTTTATATTGACATCAAAATAATATTATTTTAATTAATAATATTTTCATTAAAATAATATTATTTTAATAAAAATATAAAAAACTTGTAATGCAGTTTTAATTTCAATAACTGCATTTAGATCTTTTTATAAACGATTAGTTTTCAAAAAGTTTAGCTCATTGCTCATTTTATACGAACTTGAACCCATTATTGTTTGGTTTGCAAAGCTTCACAAATGGTTTCGAGTATAAGTTTTTTTTTTCGTATTTTGTGATTGCTACTATGTTCATATTGAAGATGAGTTTGGTGGGTTTGGAGAATAATTAAAATGAGGAGATTGGTTTGTTATAAAAATAAACATGCAATTTATGTAAAAAGCTCATCTAAATTAAACTTTGTTAAGCTCCACACTCATGCCTTTATATATAATTTTACAAACATGCAAATGTTAGAAGATGTTAACCCATTATAGAGTCGTACGTTAGTTTCATAGTCCTGTCGTTACTACATTTTAATAATTTTTCAAACTTACGAGTGAGAAGTAAGAATGCAAATAGTCACAAAAGAATAAAAAAATTTTAACTCGATCAGTTAATTATTAGTAACCAAATATTAATGTGTCATAACGATATATAAAAAAAAATTAAAATATATTATGTCTAGACACGTTAACCTCCAACTTTCAATCATACTAATTATTGTCATTATAATCAAAATATGCCAGCGCTGAAGTTAGATTTGTCTCTATTGTTATGCTTGTGGGGTTAAGTTGGGTTGCATTGGGATGATTTGTATTAGCTTTAGACATTTTAATTGCCAGTCACCATTTACTGTCATTTTGTAGTTCCTAATTTCACTTCAGGCTCTACCGTATCTAGTCTTTGAGTCTTCACAACGTTCACGATTAGGAACTGCATGCATTTGCCCCACTGGATCCTACCTCCCTGGCCCCTGCCCTTCTTATACACGCACGCCGTTGGCACAGTTATAAGAACATATACGACAATTACAAACGAACTAAGTACATTGAAATGTTACAATCAAGCAATAGTTGGGATTATCAGTCGTGTCATATAATGTGTTTTGTTACAAATCAAATAAATTATTAACTTTAAATTATTATTAATATTTTTATATTCTATGCCAGCCCAGATACGCCCTTAACCGTTGAGGTTGGATTGGCTTTTGTTTTTTTAAAAACTTAGGCTAATTCACAAATTGCCTCAGTTGGTTGGTAGGATATATTATTTTTAAAAAATATGATTATTTATAAAAATTATAAATTTAAATAATTTAAAATTATTTATGAGTAATATCATATGAATAATATTATTTGTCTTTAATATATTTTTGTTAGGTGCTTTAATTTATAATTATAATATTTTAATTAAATAAACTTTGAATCAAAACTCTATTATTCAATTCTTTTGATTAGTTGAGATTAGGGGTGAGCAACGGATATCCGCCCCCGCTATTTCGTTCGCTATCCGTTCTACCACCCGCTATGCGGGATGGGTTATAACGCCCTAGCAAGAGTGAGTGCGGTTTTTAAACTTGACATCCCGCCCCAAGTGGGACGGAAAGCGGTAATAGGTAACGGGATACCTCGTCCCTCTCCCGTCCCGCCTAATTTTAATAATATTTATTTATAATTTTATAATATTTTTAATATTATTATTTAACTATTATTTACGATTTTTGATATTTTTTAATGGTATTTATTATTGTAAAATTAAATCATTTTGATATTTTTTTTGTTAAAAATAATGTAGAAATTTGATTTAAGACAAAATTATTGATATGAACAGATCCAATAAAAAGCGATAACAAGATGCGGACAAATAAAACCTTATTCGCAGATACATTAAGGAACGATATATCTTGTCTCGCCTACATATGAAACGAGATACGATCTTAAAATTTAATTTACCCATAAGCGAGGATAGGAGGCGGTAATAGGTTGATTTTGCCTATAATAGAACCCAAATTACTCCTATCAACTGCTTCGTGGAGCCTCTAAAAGGCAAGGTTGTCTTAAGAGAGGATTAATAAAAACCAGTAGTAGGGAGCGAACGGATGAAGCCTCCCCCGCTAATCTGCCATAGGATGAGGTACACCGCCCCACTTACACATGGGATAGGGTACGGTTTTAAAATTTTATTATCAGCTTATGCGGGAGTGAAGTACGATAATAAATAGACTCCGCACCCGTTATGACGGATACCACCCCTAGTTGAGATTTAATAATCTTTATTAATTCTTACTTGAATTCGACACACGCTCATTTACATTATTATTTGTATAAACATCAATGCAATCTAGGGGTGATCAAGAACCGAACCAAACCAACAAATCAAACCGAACCAAATCATTTTGACCGAAAAAAGCTGGTTTTTAAAATTATATTGGTTTATTTGGTTTTTATTTTTAGAAAACCGATGTTATTGGTTCGGTTCATGGTTTTGGGGTTTGATTAACCGAACTAACCGAACAGACGTTATCAATTCAACACGTTGGCACTTTCCGCTTCCCAATTCCCACGCATTCCTTAGTTTTGCGCTTTCTTGAAATAGAAAGTCCAAAGGTTGACATTCCCACTTCTCAATTTTCACTTATCTCTGTTGGATTTACCCGTAGAGTCATAAACTTGGCCGATTGGTGATGATGTTTAAAAATTAAAATGAATGTATTTTTTTATATGACATTAAAATTCAAAAACCGATTTAAACCGATGAACCGAACCGAATTTTTATGCACCGAACCGAACTAAGACCGATGGTTTTTAACATTTATTGGTTTGTTTTGGTTTGAATTTTTTTTAAACCGAATATCATTGATTTGGTTTAAAAATTATATACAAACCAATCGAACCGACCGATACTCACCCCTCATGCAATCTCAATGGTAGTTTTGCTTTTAAAATTTGAGACGAGGCAAGGAATCGAAGATTTTCGATAAAATTGGGAATGAATTATATTAATTAAAAAACTTTTTTTTAAAAAAAAATTATTTGAAAACCCGGGAAAATTTCAAGGCTAATTCGGGAATATGGTTGCTGGCCTGGCAGACAGGACAAATCAAAATGGGATGCAAAAAATCGTACAATGAGAGAGAGAGAGAGAGAGAGAGAGCGCGAGTGGGGCTCGCGATTTCATGGATTTTACCAGGGACCGATTCGGAATTTAAATTTTCAACGACTATAAATCCACAAAACTCCAAGGCATTGGATGCTTCCGGAACATCCAAATTCCAATCCTGACCCCCTGGAGGATCCCATTTGGCTATTTAATTATGTTTTTTTATTGTTTCTTTAAGAAAAAAAATACTGGCCTTATACAGAGTTTTAAAAAACTTTTAAACTCAACAAAGATATTGTTAATGATTGTGTGTCATCAAATTAAAACAAACAACGCATTGATTCAATTGAAGTGATCTTTGTGTGCCATTTTTCTTTCACATTACAACTGAGAACCCATTCTTTTCTTTAAAAAAAGTGCACATTTATTTCGTTTATGTTAAACTAAAGTAGAAGGGATGAGATTGGTAGGGGGAAAGAAAAAAGATAAAACGTGAAGTGAGTTCATTAAGCAAAATGAATTTCGTTTGTCTAAAAAATGCTGTCTTTATAATATATAGTTCAATTGCATTAAAAATCTCACACAAAAAAGGAAAAAAAAATTATAAAAAAGAAAAGAAGAACATGCATGGGATATGTGGATACGCCATGAGATTGGGCCCTAAAGAAAAGGTCATATCATAAATCATTGTATCCACAGTGACGACCCAGACTTGTAATATGATTTGAGCATCTAAAGACAAGGTCTTGTCATAAATAATTGTATCTACAGAGGTCGAAGGGGCCCTGAAACGGGCAAAAGAGATAGAAAATAATAAAAATAAACACACCATTTACCCCCTATAAAAAATCCCCTCCTTCCGTCACTTCACTTCACTTCACTTCACTCGCATTTAACCATCTCTCTCACTCTCTGGTCCATCGTGAAGGAGAGAGGAGACGCAATGGAATCGCTTCCTGCAATAGCCGCTTTTCTGCTGGTCTCTGCCATATACATGGCCTCCTCCTCCGCCTCCGGCGAGGAGATAGATTCGGCCGTCACTGAGTCCTTTCCATCCCTCCCCGCCTATCTTCTCCCTCCTGCTGACGCCCCTAATCCCCAACACCAACGCCACCACAACCACCATCACCACCGTCCCAAGCCCGGCGGCGCTCCTTCACCGTACGTCAAGCCAGACCCACATAAGCCGCCACCCCATGTAGTCGCCCCCACCCCTGCCCCTCACCGCCACCCTAACCCCGCCCCGTTCCCCGCCCCGACTCTACCACCGCCTTACCCTTCTCCCCCAACACATCACTTGCCGCCTCCACCGCCCCACATACATCCCGGACCTCACCCCATCTTTCCCCCCCGGAGCTTCATCGCCGCACAAGGTGTCGTCTACTGCAAGCCTTGCAAGTTCGCCGGCGTTGGTACCCTCCTCGAGGCTGTTCCTCTCCACGGTAACAGTTTGGCAAGAGTTTTTTTTTTTTTTTTTTTTTCTCCTTCTTTGTTCCTTAACGAGATCTCTGATCCGACACGTTTTCCAGTAAGTTGACAATGTATTTTTTGGTTTTTTGCGAGTTTTTTTCAGAAGCTAAGGTGGAGCTGCGATGCAACAACAGCAAGTACAGGCCAGTGACGGCGAAGGCTGTCACCGACGGTCACGGCTACTTCTACGTCGACGCGCCGAAGACCGTGACAAGTTTCGGCGCTCACAGGTGCCGTGTCTTCTTCGTGGCGGTACACCCCAAGTCCGCCTGTACCAATATCACCGACCTACACGGCGGTCTCCACGGGGCGCCGCTGCTGCGCCTGGAGAAGCCGCGCCTGGGGAAACCGCCCATCGGAGCCCCGCCTCCGAAGCGGCTGCTCTTCTCCGTCGGGCCCTTCGCCGCTGAACCGGGAACGTGTCCGCGCTGATTTTTGTGGTCCGGATCAGCTTGCCTCGTCTGCTGGAGTTTAGCTTGTTTTGGTGTTACCTTGTATTCATGTTCCCATAAACTACTTTGGCCCCGTGGGCTTGTGGATTTGTGTGTTAGTGGCTTAGTGCAGTGCAGCCGTACAGGGCTGAGCCGTATCATATGCGCTCTGTTTTTTAATAAAATTTTAAATCTCTTGGTTTTATTATTGAAACTTTAATTAATAATGTAATGGTAAAAGTCTCCAAGATTTGAATGAAATAGGGTCCCATCGAGGCTGTGCAACGCACTCTGGAGTACAGCTTTTTAATACGAAATGGGTCATTGGTCTTCGTGCACAGTGAAAAGGCGTAATGGGGTCATTCATGAATATTGATGAGAGCGGTCCACGAAAATTTTACTTAACCGCTGTTTTTTACATTTCTTCCCCTGTTGTTATATAGCACGCTTTTTGTCCGCGTCACATTTCGGTGCAGCTTCGGCGCTGCCGTGTCCATATTTTCCAAGCCTTGCTTGGTTTCTCTAACCCTACGTTGAAGGGTTGAAAGAAAATATGTGAGAAAGAGATGGAAAATGGTGGTTTGAGAAAAAAGTGAAAAGATAGTTATATTATTAATTTTATCTTAGGACTAAAATGAAGAATGAAATGAAACTGATAAAGGTTTTTTTTGAAGGGAAAAAACGGTTCTATTTAATTTTCATATGTTTTCACCGGGTGAAATTTTTTTGTGTTTTTCTATACAAGTTTTACAGATTGTTACTTTCTCACGTATAACAAGAAAAAAAAACATATATTTTTCTAACTTGTTTTTCTCACTTTTACATTTGTGTGAAACTTGTTTTCAAAATTCACTATAAAAAAATTCGCTATTGAGACGATTCAACACGATCCCTAATAGAGACACAATTTCGTCTCAAATCAGTATTTGGGACGGTTTTAATTGCTACCATCTCAAATGGAATTTCTGAGACGAAAATCATCTTTCTGTCCTAATTTTTTTTGGGCAATCTTTCGACGTCCCAACCTTAATTCTATTAATTAATTAAATTTAAACTTATTTGGAACGGTTTGTTCCGTCCAAAATTATTTGCAACGATTTATTTCATCCCAAATTATTTACAACGGTTTATTTCATCCCAAATTATTTGTTACCATTTATTCCGTCCCAAATTATTTGTAATAATTTTTTTCTAAACTCAATTTATAACTAACTTTGCGACAGTTTTTATCTATCCCTAAATACCATTTGAGACACTTATTTATCTATATATATTAACTTTTTTTTATATAAAACTTAATAAGGGACCTTTTTTTATCCTTAAATACCATTTTGTGATAGTTTTAAATTTTATTCAAAAACAATATATCCATATATAAAATAAAATCTACAAAGTCATATACTCAAAATAAAATTCACATTGCTAGTTAAAAATATGGCTGAAATGCCCAAAAAGTAGGTGTACAACGTTTTCTCGTAAAAATTATAGAAAACTAAAAAAGTTCATGTCAAACATTTAATTGAAACTTTCAATAGAAAAAAACCCACACTAAGCTTCATGACTAGCTCCATGGCTCTAAGCCCATCCAGTTCTTCATGGAATCTATTTTTCGAATGCACTCCATGGCTCCAAGCTCCATGACTGAATCATCATAACAAGAATCAACAAACTTAAATTAGGAATATCAATAATAAAAGAATGACTCCTTCATCATAACCAATAACAATGCAACAAGTCTATAAATAATATGGAACTAATTAAATTCCCTTTTCCAAAAATAATGCAATATGAATAAATAAATAATTAAAATTCTTAATTTTCTGACATAAAAAAATTATTAATCCAAATGAAAATTAGTATAAGAATTATAAGAATAGATGTCTAGGTTATTCGCTACATAGCACTAGCTCGTGGTCTGTAAATTGGTTAAAAAAAATATCATTTGATTAATCATTCCATTTCTGTTCGTCATTGCTACAGAAACAATTTATCTACTCCACTGCCCCAACGTTTGGATTTCGTTTTGACACGACAAATTATGATTATTTTTTTCATATTTCTCCCAACTGGAAAGAATTGTAGTCAATCCATGAGATCCTGAACTCTCCAACATAAAAACTATGAAGAAACAAATTCTCACTTACTGGATTTTGCTACATCTATATATTAATATACAAGGAAAAATGTCCTCACATCGTACATCCTCGACTCTATTTGTCTGCCCCTTCAATAGCAATTATTAGTCCACAACCACAGAAAGGACAGGGCAAGAGCCGAAGGCAGTATCTCAACCAACTGTTTTGAGGAAAGAGTTCAAATACTTGAAAAATACAGGATTTCTACACTGAAATAAGGGATACAATTTTCAAGATCAACAGTATACCATATAGTAGAATAAGTTCAAGACTGGATGATCCAAGACTTCGAGTGATGCATCAGTATCAAAAGCAGATAAAAATATCTGATATTACATCAAAAGGAAAAGCACGAGTAAAAATAACAAGTCAAGTTTTACAAGCAGCCACATGTAAGTTTACAAAAAGTTTAAAAGCCACTATTTTTTTTTTGTATTGAGTTTGTGTTTTAAGGGTGGGGGATTTTCTTAAATCCGACCAGGAGGATATATATATATATATGTCTATAATCTTACCACAAAACATTTTATAAGAAAACAGGTGAAACATATGGCTGTAACAGATCCGACCAGCAACAGGTAGCAAATTTTAGGTCAAAATTCATATGCAGTATTCTGTGGACCAAAAAAATTGCACTTTTTTTTAAATGACAACTTGAAAATATGGAACAAGCTCTGGTGTTGTAGTGTTTGTAGCTGTATAACACCATTTCCACCAAAGGATAGACATCAACCACCATTCAACATTCACACAAGAATTAATCAACATACGTCACAAGAGAGTACATACCTCATGAAGCTTTTTCCTTCTCCCTTTGGATTCGATGGGGAAGCATCTCAGCATGAAAAATAATCTCCAGGAAATGGACTTCAGAATTAACAAATCACAACAAGATATGCAAACAAAGATACATGCAGAACTGAAGGGAAAATTATTATAGACTCACTTTCCTCCATATACCAAATCATAACAATAATAATTACTGCCAGTCATAATAAAATCTGCAATCTGCTAATAATAATGATTTTGGAATCAGTAAGAAAGACACCTGATAGGCATGTATTATTATTATTATTTCCTTGAAACATAAAGTCGAACAGATGGTGTGTGATGCGTTACTTCTGCAGGTGCCAAGGGGTGTTGATGTTGTTGCCGGTGATGTCGTAGAGAGATTACTGCAACTAACGGACAGAGGAAGCCTGTCTCTCTAGGATATTGAGCCTTTTCGGCGGCGGCAATAAAATTTCGACCCTCTCAAAGGGGAGGCCAAGCTTGTGGGTGAAGTCGAGGAGACGTTTCCCGGTGAGCTGGATCCTGGATGGCTTCCATGGAAGTACAGCAACGTGCAACTCGGACCTCCGATGCAACGAAGACGCGTCGACTATCCTCCTTCCAAAGCAGATCCAGACGCCTTGGTTTACAGCGTGAGCCACAACGGTGGTAATGACGAACACGCACGGCTGAGGGTGAAAAATAGAAGTGGTTTGGGACGGAAATTAATCCCACAGCCATTATTGCTTAAAAAAATATAAACTTTAATTTATTTAAACAATAAAATAAAACATTTATTAATTTGGAAGGACTGTTTGATTTATAAATTTTAAAGTAACTGGTAAATTTCATTTTTAATTTGACACAATTAATAATCTGTTGCTAATTTAGTTTCAATAGCTCATTTTTTGGGAAGTGATAATATTTATTTTAGAGTATAAAAAATTAAAAATAATAAATATTATTTATTTTTGAGATCAAAATAATTTTTATTATTTTTTATATTTGAAAATAACTACAAAAAATAAAAATAGAAAACGACTATCAAATTTTGTGTCCCGCTTGTGGTGGTGGTGGTGGTGGAGGATGAGGAATGGGGTGGGAGGAGAGGCGGCACAGAGGCAAACGTTGCTTGGGTGGTTGCAGTCGGAGCAAGTTCAGTGCCTTTGGAGAGACTCAAACTAGTCGGTAGTGTTGGTGTTGGGAAACGACAGCAACCAGGGGAAGTTAAGGGTGGACTTCTTGATCCCATGCTATTCTAATTTGCAATCTAAGTATAGTAACAACAATTGAGAAAAAGAGGGAGGAAACGAAAAAAGAAAAAAAGAATGAAAGGGAACGCTTTTATCATAACATTTTTACCTCTTTTCTTTTGATTTCTTAAATAATTTTTAAAAAATTTATAAATGGTTATTTTTTAGTTTTTGACTTCTTATTTGAAATGTTAGTTGTTTAACTTTTAGATTTAGAAATGGTTTAATTTCTTAGACCAATAAAAAAAATTAAATTTTCCAAACATATTGCGATTACACAAACCTTTTGTCACATATTTCCACTCAAGCCACTTTTATATAGTTGACTACCATCAATCTCTTTGTTTTAATGAGTTATTGACCTTAGGTCCTTAAAACATTCAATGACAAGTATTATTTATTAAATGTAACAACACTTTACCAGCTATTCCTTCTTGTCGTAAACTTACACTCCATTTAACTAGTCTTTAATATGCTTAATCTAAATCATTGTGCTTCCAGAGTTTGTCTCCATAACTTTGATTTTTGGTTAACTTTTATTTGATATCATCGCTCAAAACAATATCATCAACGAAAGACGTACAACACAATATACCTCATGAATATCTTTGGTTTTCTCATTTATTACTATTATAAAGGGGAAAGAACTCAAGATTACTCCTTAATGCACCCTATTCTAATTGGAAACTCATCCGTTAATTACCAATTTTAATATTGGTTATAACTCTCTTATACATATCATTTATTAAACTTACATATTTGATAGAAACTGTATTAATTCTTTTTCAAAATGCAGTAGGGCACATCTTTAGATACTCTGTCATAGGATTTCCCAAATATATGAAAATCATGTGTAAATCTTTTTTTTTTGTCATTCTATACCTCTCACCCACAAAAGTACCAAAAAACAATCTTTTAGGCATAATATATGGATCATTTCCATAGTAATTTTTTTAGGCATGAAACTAGATCAATTTTACACAATCTTAGCATGCTTTCTTAAAAAATGTTCAATAACTCTTGTCCACATGTTGAGCCACATTTTATGGAGAGACTAAAGAGGTTTACCATTTTACTGAACTCTATGCCATGGGTAGATTATTTCCCAATGATTTGATTGTTCAGGGAATACTATTGGTTAAGGCCTCCAAAAAAAAAACAAGTTTGTTGTAAGAGAAAATACAAAATCATACATATTTTTTTTTCCTATTTTAGGTTTGTTTTAATGGTAAGGTTGAACGAGAAATTTTACCTAGAATTAAATGTTAATATATAATTTTGCCACAAAAGTTTGAACTCAGGATCTCCTCTCTTTCAGTGCAACTCTCGAGCCATTAGACTAAGTCTGTTTTGTTTCATATGCTTATGTAAATAATATATATGTATTATATAACATATAAATAATAATAATAATAAAAATGCATGATTTATTTTAAAAAATAAAAGTAATTATAAAGTATATATATTTATATTATAATAAAAAGTAAATATACTATTACTATTTTAATATGAAATACAAATTAATTAGATTCAAATTTAGTTTTGAATTTACTAATAAGTTGATTTAGGATTAGGTGATCCAATTAAATACTATTTGATTGAACATGCATTAATATTTAAACTAACAATATCATTTATATGGTTTACTACTTGTAATTTAAATATAAAATACATACTATCAAATGTAAAAACACTTAAGACTAATTCTCATCATGTATGACTCATATCACATATGAAAAAATTTATGGATACTTATATTAATTTGATTCAAATTTAATTTTTAATTTATTAATAGGCTGATTTAAAATTAAATGATCAAATCAAATATTATTTGATTGATAAACATATTTATATTTGAACTAGTAATATCATTTATATAATTTATTACTTAAAACTTTAATGTAAATATGAAATACATACTATCAAAACTCAAAACTCTCTCTCACTATGTATTTTTTATTATATCAAACTAGTTAGTATTGTATTATTAACTAATAACATTGGCTATAATTACAATATATATATATATATATATACACACACACACACGTACACTTAATAAGTAATAACTAATATTATACAACAATAATTATATTATTGATTATTTTAATTACATTAAGAAAAATAAGTTGGAGAAACATGACTTCTCGGATTAGTGTATTACTTATAACAAAAGTAATAAGATAACTATAATATAAAATTATATTAGTTAAGTTATCATTACTCATACTATTACTTATTATTAATGATAATTATATTATTTAGATTATCACTACTCGTTACACAAGTTATTACTTAATATTATAATTTATAAGTGCATATATATATAATAATTATATATATATATATATATTATATAACATGAGTAATATGATAATTGTTGAGTATCTAAAGTCTAATAACTGACGTTAGAGAATTTATTGATAACTATTTATGTCATAGATGATTATTATTTACTATGTTTACATAATTAGTGTATATATTTTAAATTTAATATATAAATAATATTAGTAGCAATAATAATAATAATAATAACAACAACAACGTTACCATTAGTATTAATGATAATAATGAGTAAATATTTTATTTTTAAAATAATATCATTTATAAATTATATATACTTATATTTTAATAAAAATAACATTGAAATCAACATATTAATAAATTTAAAACTAAATTTGAATTAAATTAATATGACTATCTATAAATTGTTTTATGCGTGAAAATATGAGTCATGCATAGTAAAAGTGAGTTTTAAGTCTTTTGACATTTGATAATATGTCTTTTATATTTGAATTAAAAGTAGTAAACCACATAAATGATATTATTAGTTTAAAAATATATATTTTATAATTATTAATATTTTTAAATAAATCATGCACTCTTAATTAATATTTTTGTTATAAGTGTCATTAATACTAATAATTATTATTATTCCTACGTATATGTTATATAATAAATGTATATTATTTATAAAAGCATAAAAAATAAAATAGACTTAGTAGGAGAGGAAAGTTTAAGGTTCAAACTTTGTTATGCCAGTAGAAAAATTTATCAAAATTTATTTCTAAGCGCATGAGCAGGCCCCACGTGCAAGGTAAGAAAGGGCATGAAGTGATGAAAGCCATATGCCAGTAGAAAAATGATCCATTTTCGAACACACACCAGGATAACGATTCAAATGTACTATAATTTAATTATCTATTTATTATGATATGATTAAATAAAAATATAATTTAGGATATCACACGATGAAGAGGTCATTTTTAATGATAACCCCTGCATTCCACTAAATTGAGATAATGCAAGAAATTGTTATACTGTTGTACTCTTGCGCAGATTGGCTATAATATAATATAGGCTAGCTAGCCACGGCGATGATATATACGTATATAGGCACTCATATCATACCTACCATCACACCACCTGGTACTACTTCATCCACAAATCTCCCTTTGACTGTGGCAATTCTATTCCTCCAACCCATCCTTTCCCTACCGTAGTTTTCTTTCATATGTTCTTCAATCTTCATCATTAAAAAAACTTGATAGAATAATATTATTTTTAAAATTAATTTTATTTTTTAAAATGATAGATTAAAATAATTTAAAATTATTTATGAGTAATTTAAATTTATAGTTTTTAAAATAATTATATTTTTTTAAAATAAAAATAATCTAATCAAACCAAACATAGCTAAATTATTCCTTTTTAAAAACCTATGAATGATATCTAACTTATTATTGTATTTTGTTCATATATTTTAAAATCATATCCTATCCTATGTGCAAGTTATCTTGTTCTCTAGCGAAGTTGGCTAAAGAGATTTCATATGCCGGTATCCTGTTATTCGTTATTAGTTTTATCTATATGAATAATTTTATCTCAAATCAAAATTTTATATTATTTTTAACTCAAAAAATTAATAAAACTGATTTAATTTATAAAAAATACCATTTAAAATGTTAAAATTCATATATAATAATTAAATAATAATATTTAAAATATTATAAAATTATAAGTATAAATAATTAAAATTAAGTGGATCAAAAGAACCGAATATTTAGCTACCTATTACCGTTTATGTTCCCATCTAAACAGAAGATTAATTCTCAGAAAATCGTTCTCCACTCCTCCTACTTAGTTAGGCGGAAAATTAATTTTAAACGGGTGAGGTACCCGTTTGCCCATCCTATTAAAACCAATTGGAAATTAATCGGACAGACTTTCCGCGTGTATGGAAATAAAGAAGAAGGAAAAAAAACTGACATTGGGCTTTCCAATTTGGACCCGTCACTCACGGCTGGCCCTACATTAGATTAATAAAAGAAAAATAATAATAATCGCGAGCGTTACGCGAACATGACAATCTTGTGAGCCGATAGCGTGTTGTAGGCCTGAAAAGTCCGAGAATAAAATATGAATAGATACAACAATAATGATAAAAAAAATAAAGTAAATAAATAGGGGGAGTTTTAGGTAACCTTAATCCGGCCCTCTTTAGTTTTGTGATCATAATTCTATTTCTTTCCTCTCTTAATTCAAATCTCTATAAATAAAGTAATTAATAGTTAATTCAAAAAAATTAAGGGAATTTACGGCCCAATGTGACATTATGGATTTGATCATCCTTGAGCCTTTTTTTTAATAACTCGGACTCCCATCATCATACATGACCTCAGGCCAAATATCAAGTTGAGGAGCAAACGACACCATCCACATGTCTCAATAAATTTAGGAATTCCCCACATATTCGGTATCCATGAATACCACAATGCCTATCATTACCAACGGAGCAGGAAGGCATGAATAAGCTAATCTCTTAATCAAATCGCTTGTTGACACATGAGTTACACTTTATTATGCCTATGGTCAAACACTTGTTCACACACATTTTTTATATTGATTTTGAATTGATTATAGGTACGAGGGAGTTTGTTTGTTCATTTGCTTGTAAATTTAATTATTTGTTTTTTTATTCATTCGTCCTGTTTGTAAGTAAAAATATCTGATTAATCAAAAATAATTCAAAAAATTTCAAAAATATCATATAAAAATATGTATCATCTATCTTTGAAATATTTCAAAATATTAGATGTGATATAAAACCAAATTTTACAATGATTGCTACAATCAATAGTATCCCAGCTCTCTACTTCTCAATGAGGATCTTCACAAAATTTGCATCCCACTCTCAGATACAGAACACCAAGCGAAGAGTAGACTCTTTTTGGATGTTGTAGACTTGTACAGTCAGCCGGGGTCCTACCGAGCTCAAGCTACTTTCCACCAAAGATGAGCCTCCACTGATCTTGAGCCTCGAGGGATGTCTTCCTTGTCTTAAATCTTCCCCCTGACATTAATTATCAATAGTGTCATGTAATTAAGCCAAGATAACAATTAATTTAAATGAAAAGAATAAGAGAAAAAACAAATTGGGATAAATATCTAAAATTTTTAATGGCCCCTTAGCTACTTTAATGAATTTACTTTATATGAAAAATTGTATAGTTTCAAATTGTAATTGAACTATTTTTTAATTTCAACAAATAAATAGACAAATTTTGAGAAATCAAAAATAGTAATAAAAAAGTGATTTGGACGGAGAGGTTTTGAAAAGGGAAATAGTAATCAAAGCTCTCATACTTTAGGGTTTCGAGAAGGGAAATGTTTAAGCAGTCTTCCCCTTTTTTTTATATAGAGGTTAATTCAAACTTATGACCACTAACACATAATGGATCGAGTCCAGCAATGCACTAGGCCTGTCCTTCAATCATATCTTCTTTTACACTAGATTTTTAATTTAATTATCACTTAAACAATACACTTCCACTCTAGATGTCAAAAATAACTTCACAAAATTATTTATGTAACCCACATTAAGATAATGATTGTATATATTATATGTTTTTTTTTATAAAGAACATACCATAAAAGAAAATAGCTAAGAAATATCACTAACACTCTATTGAGTAGTAGCTCTAGTGGAACCATAAAGGGAGGATATCTAAAAGGGAATAAAAGGGGATTTGAATTTAGAACAAGGGCATGTATAGCCAATGGCTCATAATAAAAGTGATAATTTAAAGCAGCTCAACAAAAACAAAACCCATAAACTAAAATTGATTAATAACAACTAAAATGGAAAGAAAAGAGAATATGAGTTCAACCAAAAGAAACATGATCTGCAAGTGAAATGATAATCCTAGATTTCACGATCCATTCAAATTAAAACTATGAAACCACGAAGGTGAGATCTTTAAGTTCAATTACTAGGTTTTAGCTAACAGAATGACATGGAGGAAATAAATCTTACACAAAACATCATGCATCGCCATCAAAATCCAACAATGATTTATCAATCAAAGGAACAAAGAAAATATATTGACATTGTTGGGTGTGTAGATCGATGATGCTGGAGAGTTGTAAATCTTTGACAGTGGTGGATGACAGAATAGATATTATATTATAATTCCTCTTGTAAGATATTAATCATGTATGTCATTTCTTATATTTAGCCTTATTATGATGTATTCGTGATTTTTCAATGATCACTTTATTCATACTATGCCAGTATTTCTAACAAATACTGAATTCTCGTGTCATCATAACACCAACTCTTCTCTTGCCCATCTATTATCAGTGCATATATAATTCTTTGTCCTTTTTGTTCTTTTTTTTTTTTTGCAACATCGATTTTTGTGACATTTTTTTAGGCAATATTAATATCAATTCTATATTTGGCTCAGTGCAAAGCATCACGTATTGTACTAGACTATCTAATTAAAATAAAATTATGGCGCGCTTTGTAATAAGGCAAAGAATGTACTCGATTCAAGTAGATCGAACATTAAAAATTGAATGGATTGAGTGCATATATGTAGGCATGAATTATAATAACTTTTTTTTGGGAGTAGGCTTGACATGCAATTGACGTCAACCTTACGTAATGAGAGCCTTACGGTTTTTTTTCGACTTCTAATTAACTGATAATCCCTGTTGAATTAAAATGAAAAAAAAGGCCGAATTGCAAATAATAATACCAAGTTTGATGTGAGCGCAGTAACCTAAATCAGGCACGACCCTTGACCAGAAAGAAGAAGAAGAATACAATGACTAATTAGTACAAATTACATTTTATTAAATTAAATTAAATTAAACTTATTTTAACTTATTTAAATTTAAATTTTGTTTAATTTAATTTATATATAAATTCATCATTAAATCACCATAAAATTTTACTAAAATATAATATATAAACATGATTAATTTCTAATATAAATATAAATTTAATACCAAAATCATTCAAATTTATACCATAAAAATTTTAACTTGAGGACTCATGATTTTCCGTTGATCACAATAATTTTTATTTTGTCAATATATTCCTATTTCGAAACTGTGATTGCAATGATTTAATTGACTATTGATGAAAAAGGTGGGTGCAGTGACGTTGTGAGAGGCTGATAGGACACCTACCTTTTATATAAATATATTGGCATTGAGGATTCAATAATTTACTATAAATTTTATTAAGCCAAAAATGATATATATTGTCCATGGATCCCGGTAATTATTAGAACTTCTTCCTTGAAACTGTTACATGGGAAAAGTAAAGTGACTTAGCAGCCAAACATAGCCAATCAATCGGGTCACTTCAGGTAAATCCGCGACTCATTTGATGTATTGGTCCAAGGTTAATTGTTGTTTTGATGTGTTGATCAAAACTTTAATACATACAATTCTCAAGTAGCTGTCCACCTCTAACTCACAATGGTCCTAACGCGATTATCCTCCTTGAAGTTATGTAGATGTGTTGCAAGTTATATTTTTTATTCCATTCCATTTGAAAAAAAAAACAATATCATTCTAATAAACTAGTTAAGTCATTTAGAACTGGTCTTAAAAAATTAAATATTTAAAGCGAGCTTCTAAAAAAGGCTCATATGTTTTAGTTATTAAACTTGATTTTTTTAAAACTTACCTAAAATTCACAATAATCCTAAAACCTAAGAGAGAAGAAGAGCTTTCTCCCATTTTCTTTTATATTTGGCGGCCAACAACAGGCAATCATCAAAAGGGATGCCTAAGAGAGGGCGGCTTTGGATAAGAGAGAAGGGAGAGCTTCTCTATTAGATGTGGTGCCGCAGTGGTGCCTTCAAACCTAACAAAAATGTGCCCATGAGTTATATTTTTGGCTGAGTGCCCTAAGCGGTTGCCTATTAGGCCTCTCCTTGAGCTAGCTCTGAAGTTACTCTTTGTTCTATTTTAATCAATATTGTAGTCAATTTTAGATAAACGTTATTTGTCACAATATTTTTTTTGTCTATTTTAATGTCTTTTATATTATTATACATTATATTTTTTAATCAACGTCCTTTCTTTCCTCTCTAGCCTAATAAATTTGGTGAAGGAGATCAACACAAAGAAATTCATTGAACAAGATGGTCAAAGGCTACGATCGTCGTTGACTTGCCAAGGGAAGAGTATACAATGGGGGAGAGAGAGAGAGAGAGAGAGAGAAGCTCAACGAATTAGATGGTAAGGGAGGGAGAGAAAGAGACCAAGAGGGAGGGGAAGACTAATTGTAATGCTTTTAAATTCAGGACTTTTAGACCAGATCTGTTAGCAGAATTTAAATATACAAGTTTGATATAAATTTTAAATTATTAATTATTTCATCATATATTAAATTCAATCTAAGATCTTTAAGGTTTAAAAATTTAGAAATTAAGTATTCATAATATATTATTACATAACAAAACACACGAGCTAACAAACACATCTCAACTCTTTATCTTAATTTCTCTATCCCTTTAATTACCAAGAATTAGAAAAGAAATCATAAAAAGAGTAAGCTCAAATGACCAGTAAGGGTAACATAATATATGATTGTAAATTTATTGTTTATTTTAAATCAATTTAATATAAACTAAAAGTTTACTTTATTCAAGCAAAATTATTTAATACACCAATGAAAAAAAGTATGTTAAACAAAATATGATAATTGAATAAATATTTATATTCACAAAATTGATTGAATGATGGTGTCCTAAAAGTTTCTAATGTCATGCACGTGTGTAGCACAAGAGTGCTCCTACTATCACTGCTTATGCTCGCATGCATCGCATGCTCTTATTATACTCCAAAAGGTTATTAATTAATCAAAGCTACTTAATGGTTTGATTTCTAGGTTTGCCCTTCATATTGTGTTGTTTGTGCACTTGCTTGATTATCGAGTCATTAAATTGTTTAATGAGTTCAATTTCATTAGAGACAAATATGTTTAAAACTAGATGAGAGAGGGAGAGAAAATTAAGGAATTGATAATACAATTCTAAATATATTGTTATCTTTTATTTTATCAATAAATTAAATATTAAATGAATATATTTAAGTGCATGGACAATGATACTAAACATTCTGAAAATGAATACAATAATGACACCGATCAAGCATGTAAACAATTCACTATCACAAGATAATTATTTGTTTGAAATTTTTAGTATATGGGGTACAATTTGATATTAGGTTGCCTAAAATGTCATTCATAAATTATTAACCATATATAATTAAATTAAATACTTAATTTAATGCAATTAAAAGGATTTGAAGCTATTATAGCAAATTGGAATGAAAGAAAGGTTAACCATTTGTTGCTGCCATTGTTTTCTACGCTTTTCAAAAACAAATGTTTGAGTTCGACACCAATGGTTTTTCTTTGCTGAAGACTTCTGTATTGATAAATTAAGGAACAATTTGTACTCTCTAGGAAGTTAAATCCCACTCAGCCCCGAGGAGCATTTAAAGGTTTTTAACATTTCGTTCAAATGTACATATATCATGTTTAACTTTCTGCGTAGGCAGCTTAAAGATTTTTAATATTCAAACAAATGACCCATAATCAAGCCAGCACTAATCCTTCCATTAAACAGAAACATCACTTGACTCTTCAAAGCCTACATTTGAACAACGTCCGTGACAGTAAAGGGGTGTGTGTGTGTGTGTTTTTTTTTTTTTTTTTGAATTTCATGATAAATTTTTATTGGAGTTAAGTTTTAATTCTTAATTTTAAAATTAAATTTTATTTGGTAATGTAGAATGTGTTTTAGAATCAGTGAATTTTTTATAAAAAAAAAAAAAGTTCTACCATGGAGATTCAGTATAACCAAATTCCTTATTCGATATTTATCAAGTTTTAATATAACCTCACGTCTCGATATAACCAAGTTATTTATCAGATAATTATCAGATATAACTTCAAAGGTCTATTATAAGCTAAAATCTTTTGGTATAACCTCACTAACTTGGGTATTCACTACAAAGGCTAGGAAGTCTCTCTCAAAAATCTAGAATAAGCTTAATTAAAGGCTCTCATCAATGCTAAAACGACAACTTACATGTGAATTACTTGGATTGGATGACAAACGGTAATGCTCATTGGAGCTCCACAACATACTTATTGCAATATTTTTGAGAGATGTTGCGCATCTTACGCAGAAGAAAAATATTTAATGAGGCACCTCATTCAAGCCAGAATTAAGCAAGTACTAAGGAGACACTCAGATTGACTATGTATAAATATATGGAAAACCGATGAAGAGTGTGTGCTTTCATAAATAATATTTTGTGTAATATTTTAAGCGTGCATTATGTAACAAATAGAATAGAACTAGAGTGACTAATTTTGTAAACAAGAGAGATTCTTTCAAGTAGTTCAAATCTTGTTGTATATAACAGAGATTTACTTTTTTATTATTATAATTATCCTTTGATAATAAAACATTATACTTTCACTAGTTGTGATTGTCTTTCACATTGTTATTACATTTACCATCAACAACTAGCTGTTGCATAAAATTTTTTTGTGTAATATGGCTTGTCGTATCCCCAATTTCTAGATTTCTAAAACCAAATAAGTGACTCCTCATGTACACACCCAAAGGATTAAGAGTTAGTGACAAAAACATGAAGAGACTACACAGTGAGTGCTATTTATAATATGTTACTTGTACAATTACACGACAGGAGTAATCTAATATACTCCTAAATAGATAAATGTGTGTGTGTGTGTGTATATATATATATATATATACACACACATGTCAAATCAATATCAAAGACAAGTCACTATAAAATACCATAACATACCTCAAATCATAGTACAATTAGCCACAAACTCATGTTCGGCGTATAGGCAAATAATAAAAATCCAAATATTATAGTCCAGGACATACGTCAGCCAAATAGGAGTCCACCGCTGTGTTGGATATGTTGGTCCCCAGTAGCACTTGTAACACAAAGAACAACATAGGGGTGAACAACTAAAACTCAACAGATGATTAACAAGTTCACACCATCATACAACCCAACCAACATCTAAGTCATATATGCTTAGTGTATACATGTACTCATGCAATGTTTTGATCTATCAATTATCAATTATCAATTATCATATCAAATATTAACTATAGCAAGTCATGACATATCATCTCAATCACGGTTGAGGTAGTTATTACCAACAAATAACCCAATACATAGCTCCATCATCAAGGGCTATGACCACTTGTCATATCATAATTTAATTATTAGGGGCCTTAGCCACACATCACAAACATTGGGAACCATTATCCTATTACACCCACAATCCTCCATCATCAGGGTCATCGATCTTGTCACATAAAGTCTCACTATATGTCATCATCAAGACTCAAGTTGTTGAACATCCATCCACCTTAATCATTAGGGGCCATAACCACCTATCATGGTAACAATAAATCAACACATAATAAGCATATGTAGCATAATAAAACTTAGCCCAAAGTGGTTTCAAAGCATCATAATCATAGCATACTTAAAAAATCATCACTACAACATTTAAAAACACCTCAAAATCAATCATTATAAAAATCACATTACAAAATCAATAGCAAAACTACCCAATTATTAGAAACCCACTTGATGCTTGGCTTGACACTTGATGCTCAACTCTCATGCTCTCTGTTCAATACCACCTGCTCAGCGCTCAGTATTGCTTGACACTCAACGTTTAACACTCCCTACTTGATACTATTCGACGCTCTACTTGATATTAGCTTGACACTTAAGCCTCGAGCATATGTTAAATAATCTGCCAGAATTCCCCAATTACAAGGTTCATCTTGCTTTCATCATATAGTCCAATTCCACAAAAGAACAATTAATAGTCTAATACATTTTTTAAGCATAAAACTACCCATTTAATGATTCCGTAACTCCTTATATCCACATTAGGCCAATAAATAACCCAAAACAACTAAGATTTTATCATTTTCTCCAATGTCCTCAAATTTTAACACTTAGGATTCATAATCATCAAATTTGGGTTCAATCCTACTTGCGACAATTTTTGGCAAACAAAGACATAAGAGAGATAATAATGTTTGAAACGCTTACCTAGTTTTGGTCAGAAGTTGTACAGATCATTCAAGAACACCAAGCTTTATTCTTCCTCTTCTCAAGTTGCATGTGCATATGAAATGAAACTCCCCAAAATCAGACACCTATACCCTTATATTTTTTTCCTTATAAAATTAAATAACCTAAATTGCAAAATAATTTTTTGGGATCTCAAGTTACATATGCATATGTCTAATTACAGTTAAAAGGCTCATATCATCGCTCACATTATCATTTAAATATCATTAATATCCAATAAATTTGATCTTTTAGTCTAACCAAATAAGGGGCTCTACATGGATAGTTTCAAAATTAATTAGTCATGCATTATTTTTAAAATAATTAAAAAATCTTTGGTCAAACCATGTTGTTTTATCACGGTCCCTAACTTTTGTACTTATATTTTAAAATTTATCATTTTAATTATGAAGTTGTGGCATTTTGCGCCAAAGATCTATCATATGTCAAGATGATGTCTCAAAGTCTTCGATTCTAAAACGATATCATTTTGTACTTATAGAAGTCTTTGCTTAGGGCACTCACAACTGTTTCTCTATCATTTTTCTTAATTTTACAGATATAAATTACTTTTTGCTTCCCTATATAAACATACATCACAATAAATTCCCGTAATCACTTTTATATATAATTAAAATAATATTTTTATAATATTTTTTATTTAATACTAATTTTTTATAATTTAATATAAAATAAAAATAAAAGTTATATATGAGAAATGTGAAAGAAATAGGTGAGAGAATTTTTTTATATAAAATTTAATAATTATAGGAGATGAATAATATTTTTCAATACGTTAGAAAATACTATACAAGTCCTATAAAAAAATTAAATATAAAACTTCTAAAAATGATATTTTTTTACTTTTTCTCTTAAAATTTTAAAAAATAAACTAATATAAAAATTTTGCTGCTAGTAATCTTACGTTACCGTCTAGAGATATTAGTACATCAAGCTGTTTTTATTTATTTACTATTTTAATTTTATATAATTGCATGCATAGAAATTTTCATAAGAGTATTGAACCTTCATCCTACTGACTTTGAGTCTTTTGAACGTTTATTCACACTGCTTGGCTATTCTCCCTGGTCAACTCGGTTAAGCTAGCGAATCAAATACTCTACTAAATTCGGACTTGAATTCATTAAATAATTGATCAATTGTTTTTTAGAAAAAGTGGATTCCAATAGCGCAATCAATACTGGTATTTCTTGTAAGCGAACATTATAATATTAATAATGAGACAGAAGATAGATCACACGGTATATGTCAGAAATTTTTCTGGTCCACTTAGTGGGGTCCATCCACGGACGACGTATTACACTGCGGAGCGGGACCTACCACGAAACTGTCATTGGAGCGTGTTCTACACTCCTTTAAAGTCCCCCCTCCACAACAGTGCTTACCAAACCAAAACCAGAGAAAATAACAAAGCGTTGTTACAAAATGCCTCTGTCTCTGTCCTCCTTAATCTAAGCATGATCAGCAGAGCCTCCTCAGCTATCTGAAAACACACACGCTCTCTCTCTCTCTCTCTCTCTCTCTCTCTCTCTCTCTCTCTCTCTCTCTCTCTCGCTCTCGCTCGCTGAATCCAAAGAGTCAGACCCAGAAATGGAAAGCTCTTCAAAGCCACAAGAAAATCGAAACCCACCACAGCTATCATCTCAGACGAGCTATTGCACCAGTAGCAACAGCGTTAATGGAGCTCACCAGACCATATCAACGACCAGACCCATAACCCGGACCGAAATCACCCCGTACCCGACAACCTTCGTGCAGGCTGACACCTCCTCCTTCAAGCAAGTAGTCCAAATGCTCACCGGATCCTCCGACACCGCCAAGAACGCCGCCGCCAAGCCGCCTTCCTCCGCCGCCGATATGAACTCGATTCGGGCCGGGCCGAAGAAGTCCCAATCCGGATTCAAGCTCTACGAGCGCAGGAGCAGCCTCAAGGGCCTCCAGATCAGCCCCCTGATTCCGGGCCTGGTTCAGAACCCCGGATCCTCGCCGAGGATGCCGGAGATTCTGTCGCCGAGCATGCTAGACTTTCCGTCCCTGGCCCTCAGCCCGGTGACGCCGCTTATACCCGACCCTTTTAACCGCTCGCCCCAGCCTCACCCACAGAAATCGGATCCAGTTTTGGATTCCCGCGCGGAGGAGAGGGCAATTGCGGAGAAGGGTTTTTTCTTGCACCCGTCGCCGGCGACAACGCCGCGGGACTTGGCGGAGCCACCGCAGCTTCTGCCGCTCTTTCCGTTGACATCGCCGAGGGCCTCAGGTTCTTCTCCCTCTCCTTAAGCTTGTCCTGACAACGAGTTTGCGAGACTGCATACAAATTTGCATTGACGAGGGATGGGAGCAGCCATGATTTGTATTGGGACTATATTATATATTACGTGCCCTTTTGTAGAATTTTCATTTCCGCCTTCGTTTCACCTCCTTAATTTCATTGTAATATGGTCTGTTCTGTTGGGTTGAGTTATTTTCTCGCATTCTCCGACCCACATCCAACGGGACATCTTCGTGGGTGCCTGTTTGTCTTTTGTTTGAAACCAGCAATCAACCGTTTCCCTTATGATTGGACCTGAAATTCAACCCGATTTAAGGAGATAAACAAAATGAAAAAGCACACACCAGAAGATTAGCTGTCTGTTTCGTTTTTCTCTTTTAATGTAATTTACGCGTGAAGACTGAAGTGTGAACGAATTTATTGGGAATAGACTGGAGTGGCGACGAAGAGTAAAAGGATGAACCGGGGGAATCTTGACTTGTCCTCCCAATTGCTCTGTCTTTTTCTGACTCTGATTTTAATGCCCTTCACTTTGCTGCTGTGCAGCTGTGCTTGCCTTGTTAGATTCCTACTTGAATTTTTTTCTTGTAAAATTTAAAATTATAACTTTTTTGTCGAGCATCAGCTTTAGCTTATCTATATTGGCAGATATTTTTTTGTGAATTATTTGTATATAATCATGATGGTTGCACCTTGTGGTGGTGGATCTACCATCATATCACGAGCCATAATGGAAACAGTAATCATCTCTCTCTCTCTCTCTCTATCTGCTAGTGCTCTGGGTTGGACTTGGATGATTGGTCTCTCTCTAGTCCTTATCTCTTTTTAACCCTGCGTTTCTTTTTTCGTTCTTTTTTAACTGTTTTATTGGGTCTTCAGTACAATCACACTTTTTTTTACTGTCCCTTGAAAATGTTGACAAGGGAGTCTTTAACTCTTAATTCCAGTGCGCATTTACACCCAAAGACCACATAGCAGGTTTTGGGTAATCTCAACGAGACTTCAAATGGGTTTGAAGGCGATAATTAATTTAGTTTTTTTTGTTTGTTTTTTTGGGTATCTTTCAGAGGAATGAGTATAACTCTACATACAAAGACCATATAGCAGCTTGTCTATGGTTTTTGTGCATGCTGGCACAAGTCTTTTAATTTATGATGATATCGTTACTGTAATAGTATACTGGTTAATTAGTGGGCGTATTTCTTTTAATTTTATTTTCTTCTTTTGTGCACAGGGGCTGCAGAGCAATGACTCAATTAGAAGAGGTAGGGGAGTATAATAAGACAGTGACCAATGTACCTGTCTAGGATCGGGAACATGCTCTACCCTTGTTTTGTTTGGTAATCAATAGCCACTGCACTCGAACTGAACAACCGTCAACATCGAACGTGAATAGATGCTGCATCGCATCCACGGTCGATCACAAATGCGCAAATCACCAAACCAAACGTGACGTAAAGCATGAAGAGTGGTGGGTGGGAATGTATATGTGGATGCTGTTCAGTGATGATGTGGTCATGCAAATAAAGGGTGTGGTGGCGTGATGTGATTTAGCCCATTGTGTGTGGATCCTGCTATGGGTGAGGCTGTTTTTGGTGTGGGACTTTGACCATGTGGGTTCATGTATGATTCAATGCTTTTGTATGGATGTTGGTTTAATATAGGAAACTATCGGTAAAACATAATTTTCCATGTTGCCCCAGGTGGCTGGTCTGATGGTAGCGACGAGAGGTTGTGTTTGTTTTTCAAACGTGTGGAATTTTTCCTGGTATACAAAACGGGTGCCGACTTTATCGCGAGATTCAGCATAGTGTGTTCTATGAAATCAAAAGATAAAAACAAAAATCACATGCTCCAATCAAGCTCCAAGAAATTTTTTATTTTCTATAAATAAAAGTTCAAATTTAAAATTTTTACTCCAATAAACTTTCTATCTCATTCCTTACAAATAAAATTTGCTACAGTAATTCTTAAAAAATAAATAGATACTATTTACTCTCTATATAGTATTATTTTTTTTCTTTTTTTCTTTTTTTCCATTACTTATTTTATTATTTTAATAAAAATAAAATTATAATAAAGATAATTGTTAAAGTTGAGGACAAAAAATTCATTTTTATAACTAAAGAAATTTTTATTTTTAAAAATTACATAGTATTTGTAAAATTGCTCTAAGTAACGTACACAACAGCTATATTAAGTTCATTTTTTTATTGTACATTAATTTTACTGTATACTAAGATTATGTATTTTTAAAAAATATATGCCAAAACAATAAAATTATGTAATTTTAGTGTATCTCGCATTATGTATATTTTTAGTCTCAACACTACGTAAAAGAAAATTGAGAATGGAAAAAGCTAACGCTAGATAATAAACTAAAATTATAAAAATTATCATTGTACTAGTACAAAAGTCAATCAAGTTATTAAAGAATTATAAAAACTAATAGGCATTATACATGATATTTATAACAATCAAAAATAAAATCGTGGTAAAAGAATGTGATGTCATCAAATCAATGAATACATAAGAAAGTTGGGCATGTTGAGAGCGAATAGAGAGAAAACAAAAAAAAACATATTTAAATGACAAGAAAAAGCAAAAACAAAAGATTAAATTTGTATCTAATTATTTTTTTAATTTAATCCTCAAATATACATGAAAAATTTAAAATTAACAATTTTTTATTAATAAAAAACCAAAATATAAAAAATAATCGATTAACTCTATGTGTTATAATTATCTTGTAATTTTATCAAATTTAATAGGGAAAAACTTATTAAAATTATAAATATTATAGAAGGTTAAAAAAAATTGTCTGGAGGCCGAACTTTTCTTTTACAGTTGAGAAATCATAATTCTCATATTGGTTTAAAAAGTAACACGTTATTTTTTAATGAAAATTTTAAACTTCTTATTTTGTTAATCCCTTTTTTTTTCTCAGTGTTTACTGCCTAGAAAACGACCTGGATTCGCCGATGATCAAAAAAAGCTGGTTCTTTTCTACATTTGAAAAAAAAGGATAAATAAATAAATTTTATAATTTATTTATTGATTTATCTTTTGTTTTTTTAATTACATTTGTAGAAATTAAAAAAGCCGGATTATTATGATATTTTGAAAGTATTACAAATATTATATAAATATTCAATGCAACATACTTTAAAAATAAATGTCAACGGATACTAAAATAGAAAAAAATAAGCACGGGCTATTTTTTGACAGCTTATTAATCGGGATTTAAATTCGGCTGTGATCCAATAGTACCGTGTTAATTTTGATTATTTCGATAATTTATAAATTTTTATTGTAAAAGTTTTTAATTTTATGTAAATTTAATTAGAAAAACAATTAAAAGTGTCTTCTTATCATCGAGAGTAATCTTTTCTGTCGACATGGGCGTCGATCTACGTTCCCCAGTCAATAACACTGGCGCTCAACACAACCCTCGGCAACGCTAAAGACTCAAAGTACAGTTTCGGGACCCACAACACTCGACAACTATGCGCATCGGGATCGCTGCTACCAAGGTATGGCTCCTACATATTTTAAGTATTTTATATATAATTTTGTATTAGATTATCAACGTCATGACATTTATTTTTATTTTAGAGTATTAATAATATAGTATTTGAGAAATTTTATTTATCTTCTCATTCTATATTTGTATATTTATTTTTTATCTATTTTATTTATTACAATAAATTACAAATATATATATATTAAGAAATATAATTTAAAAATATTTAAAAAATAAATAATAATTCTCTAAATATGAAGATTCTCTCCGATTCGTATTTTTATTCTCTACATTTTAGAGTTTGAAAGATGAGTATTTTTTATCTAAACTTTTAAACTTTCTATAAATTTTAAAGAAAACGTGTTTTTGAATGAACTGGTGTGGATGCTCTTAGTGTCGCGGGTTAACTTAACCGATAAAATTGAAATTATAATAAATGAGAGCTTTGAAATTTAACTAGTTGTGATATTAATAATTTTTTAACTAATAATTTGGTATTAAAAAGAGATGGAAAAAATGTTAATTAACCTCATTTAAATTTAGGATTGAATCCAAGCTTATCCGAAATCAAATTGTATTTAGTTGACCAAAGCTTATATAGTAACCAAGATGAACTTGTGACTTATTCACCCACTTTAGAAGCTTAATTTTTCCTATAGTTTAAATAAATTTGAGTAATGCTACGTATAACTATAGTTGCGTAACCCATAGGTAACCGTAACAACGTAATAGCATACTAGCTCATTGAAGAGAAAAGAGAGAAAAAAAAAAGAAAAAATTATAGTAATGTCACAAGTCAATTGCACAAATCATTTATCAATAAATTTATATTAACTATAAACTTAAAGAATAATTTATATTTTTTACTTGTTATATAATTTATATAATATTGTCATCACCGAATTTCGTTTGGAAGAAAATCGCTTTCGGAATGTGATTTCCCAACCTTCATATCAATGGTGATGAAATAAATAATCGTCATCAATCATTTTTTGGTGTGATTGGTCACTTAAAACTTAAAAGAAAAATAATCTACGTTAGTAGAGATGAGCTCGAGTTTTGGTTACGCATGGGAAAAGATTAATATCCCTACAATAGCCTTTCGATATCTATCCTAAGAGTTTGAAGTTTATAACTTATTTTAATCACTTGCTTATATTTTATTAGTCTAAGGCAATTACTTTTCTAACGATCAAAGATATATATTTTTTATTTATTTAAGTCATTTGTGAAAGTTGAAATTAAATCAAGTTCATCTTAATCCTTTAAAGGAATCTTAAATGGTTTAGTCTTAAACTCATTTGTTGAAGATGAAAATTAAATTTAATTCAATTAAACGTCTAAAGGGATCCTGGATTTTTTTATGTTATTCGTTACATGTGAAATTAAATTAAATTTGCATAAGAAGCCTACGAAATTTTCCTACTTGCAGAAGAAAAATTGAAATGACAAATCTAAGTAATAGAAACTCTAAAAGAGGAAGTATTGTGAGATTTTGTTTTGAAATAGATCTTTATTTCTTTTATAAGATTTTTTGTCTTTATTTTTTTTGACAGACAAGATTTTTAGCCTCTCTAAAAGAGCTAGCTAATGTCGTTAAATCTCTCTTCAAAATAATAAATTCCCTAAGTTTGCACTAAAAGAATAGCAGCAAGAAAGGAGTCGAACCCACAGGGATTAGCCTAGTTTCCTAGTTCTCAAATCAAATCACCCAATTACTCTTGTTCTATAAAATGTCTTGGCAAAAAGTTTTCTTTTTTAAACTAAAGATCTAATTTTTATTTGGTTTTCTGAATAAACAAAGAAAGTAAACTGATTTTAGGATTAAGATTCAAGGATTAAAAGCATCTAGGGTCACAATTTCACCTCCCTATGTTATCTCTACTGGTTCATGGTATTAGGGTTGTCTGATTGAAAACATGCTAAACATAAGCCAAGGACAACAAATGGTCATTGAGGTCCTTTTAAGAGTTGTATGCCAGAATGGTCATCAAAACACACAAACATGCAAAGCCAATAAATCATACTTGCAAAAGGATAATGATCACACCAATTACAAATAAGTTATGAATCTCAATCTGCCCCAGACTAGGGCTAAAAATACTAAGGTGTACATCCAAAGATAGAACTTAAGAACAGATTCATAAAACATGCAAAACTCAATCATCAAACCTAAATATTCATAAACACAGCAAAGCAACAAGGGGGCTACATTGCTCCCCTAGATTAAAAGACTACTCACGCATGATTACAAGCAAAACCATAGCAAAAAAAGCTCAACATCTTCTTCTTGATCACGCGCACAGCAAAGCTTCAAATCCAGGCTCCAAAATCCGCGACGGTTGCTCTCCTAGGTCAAGGACAGCCTCCAAGACGTGGAGCCTCTCTCTCTCTCTTTAAAACGTGTAGGGGGGTTAGGCCTGGCTAGCAAGGGGCGTGGAGCTCTTATTTATAGAGTTTGGATGGGCCTTGAGGTGTGTAACCTAGCCCACTTATCAAAACGGCGTAGTTTTGATAAGTAACACTCGAAACTTTAAAATCTCTAACTTCCATCCACAATTTGGACTTGGGCCTTCAGGAACAAATGATCAGCATGGAAAAACGATTGGATCGGTCCAAAAATATCTCTGCACGCCAATTTGCACGTGATATGGTGAATTCACGTGCACCTCCAAATCAGCTCAAACTTCTCCCCAAGCTTCCTTGCATCCTGTAGAGGCCTGAGAGGCAAAAATAGGCTTACACGTGAAATGGGTGAATTCACGTTCAGCTCCAAATGCTCTGAACTTTCTCTGGTAGGTAGAGGACATCATTCTAAGAAACTTTTGTTCTTGCACGCCAATTGTTTGAGGCCATCTACTATGTCAAAAGTGAGGTACAAAATCTGCCAAAACAGCTTAAAAACGCATGTATTTGCAACTAGCATCTTCCTAGGGGTTAGAGCAAATATATATGATATATGAGGCAATAAGGCTCTAATCATGCTCTTAAACATCCTAAATAAACACTAGAATAACGGCATAAAATGCACGTTATCAAATACACCACACTTGAACCATTGCTTGTCCTCAAGCAAAAACATACAAGCATGCAAAAATAAAATAAACACTCAGTCAAACAGGAAGAAAAATAAAATAACAGTCAAGGAGAATCATGGTTTCCTAAGCATGCAACTCTATCATGATGAAATGGGAATTTAAGCATCAAAATGAGTCATAACTTAGTTCATTCATGTCCATATCCCTAGTCCAACAACCATGCAATATCTCCACTTAAATTTCAGATATGAGCAAGCAATCCATGATAAAATAGCACCTAGTTTCCCTTTAAGTTCTTACCAAGGATAAGCAGCCTCACTCAAATATAATAATTCTCAAGCCCAATACCTATCAATAAACAATGGATGGAAAACTCTATCTCTACACTCGCCATTAGCTATTGATTAAGTACTTGCCAAGCAATCATGAGAGTTCCCTATTGTGCTCATTAAAGAAAACACACTCACTATTCTACTTCAGCCAATATGGCTACAAATCTAAACAATCACACATAAACATCAAGCCATTGTGGCTTTTATTTTGAATCTTTCTTTTTTTTTTCTTTTTTGTTTTTTTTTTTTTTTTTTTTTTAAGTAATAACCTTACAAGGTTGCATTTTATGCTCTCCCTTGATGGATTATTCACTCTTTTTTTTTACTCACATAACACATAAATAAGACTGATTTTTTTTAATGCAAACTCCTTGCCATTTTGCTACATAAGGAGAGACAGAAATTCATTGATGTCTCACATCCCATTTCCCAATTAAGTGATGGCTTTTTCACATTCTATATCACAGCCTTTTCCAATAATATCTCAAAATAAAGAAAAGGATGCAAAGACACTCATAGTGACTTAGAGGTCTTGCATCCTAACTAAACACCAAACACTGAGCACTAATAAGTAATCACATGCTTACTTGACTCCTACCATTAAATAACCAATGTTGAATGCAAGATGAGTAGCAAATCAAACTATTACCCATACCCTAAAATGACACTCAAAGGCTAAAAGAAGCTGTTCTCATTTTTCATTTTTCACTTAACTTTAAGGGTTACTTAAGTCTATCATAGCATTTCATGCTCAGCTAATATTCAAAACTCAGCTCCAAAAACATGGTGATATCATTCAAAAGATAAAGACATGATTAAACCAATTCAGAGCACATTTTACTACTTTAACACCCTTATCACAACATGATACTAATGTGGCATAAAAATTAAATTTTAAGCCAAAATTGCATACTTAATATCCATGTCTCTACAAACAAATCATTCAATTAAACAACTCAAACAATCATGCAAATAAAAACAGTTTTTTTTTTTGCAAATAAAGAAAACATGCAATCACAACATAAAAGACAAGCAAGTGGCTCAAGTCACTCCCATACACCACACTTAAAATATGCTATGTCCTCATGGCATAAAATAGGGAGTAGGAAAATACTTACCCCTGGTTTGGCAAGCTGTAATAGTAGATGACATTGGCCACCATTCGTCGCACCTGAGCCACAAAGTCAACCGACGTCTCACCGCGCACTTCCCAAGTTTCCTTCCCTTGCAGAATAGCCATCATGTAGTAGCAAGCAAAGATCCCACTGGAGTGATTTTGGTGTGGAAGCCTTTGAAGATGGCCTCCCCTTATATAGCGTGCAGAAGAAAAGATGCTCCAATTGGCGTGATACACGTGCCCCTAACTTTTCAGAGTGTTCTGACCAAAATAGCCTCTGCACGTGAATTGGCTGAAGTGGCGTGCAGGTCAGAATCGTCTCAAACTTTGGTGGTGGGTCCCCCTTGAGCTGGCAAGCAATAGTCCCTTCTGCACGTGAATTGTTGGAAGCTTCTAGGAGGGCTAAAATCGGTATTTTGCATTTTTGAGCCTCCATATGAAAGCTACCAATTCGCGTGCAAGAATAAACATGATTCACATGGTCTTCATCTACCATTCTAGAAAGTTACAGCTCAAAAGGAGTTGCACGTGAATTGGGCAATTCACGTGCAAATTCACGTTCAGGCCCAACTGGCCCAAATTTCTCCACTGAGTTGCTTATGCATTATGGACCATCTTTAAGTCTTGCACGTGAATTCGTTGAGCCCATCTTCAAGCACTTTTGGGCTTCACCTGCTCCTTGCTCTTTGACTTTGACTTTAAAAATAGTTCCACAAGTTCAGGACCCAATAATTTGCTCATCCTACAAATGGTTAGTTAAGAAAGAAGCAAAGTCTCCTGCACAATGGTTAGCTTGCAAACAATTTATTGAATAAAATAAATATAATAACATAAAATAAAACATAGCAATAAACATTGGGTTGCCTCCCAACCAGCGCTTTATTTAAAGTCTGTAGCTAGACTTTGTCATACTAAGCTCAACCAATGTATGAAAGGCTTTCATCCTGGCATTGTAAACCTCAGCAGTCTCATAGACCATAGCAATCGGATGAATGAACCGCTGTGGGAGCCACTTGAACTCCTGATTCAATTGTTGATAGGGAGACACCTCCACAAACTTATGGTTCTCCTTCCTCTCATTCCAACGAGGTGGTAACACAAATTCAACATACTCCACAATTGGAGTAGTCATGATGCACGCATGGTTACCTCCCTTGTCAAGCACTTCCTTATCTTGTATAAGGGAAGATGATTCCAAAGCAAACATAGTAGTGGTGGGCTCATGTAGCTTGTCTTCATAAAGAGTACCTTGGTTTGATGTGCCTTCAGATATGAGAATTATAGCATCATCATCCAAGATTTGTTGCTGCATCCTTGGATTGTCATTTATTGGTTTCTCATGTTCTTCTAACACCCCAGAACAATTCAAGTCTTCCTCTTCTTCTTGGATAGAAAAATTGTCCTCATAAGCTCCAACCATGGGAAGAGTTGAAGTGGATACATCGCATGGGCTATTAAATTGTGGTGGAGGGACCACCTCATCATAATGAAACATTGCCCTTTTATCCACCTCTTGTTCTATAGCAGCATTAATGGTTTGACCATCTAGAATGCGAGCTTCATCTTCAGAATCATTAATAGCAGAAAACTCCCATTCTTGTGAGGCAGATGTCAAAGAAAAAAAAACTTATTTTTGAGTTTTGAATTTAAAAAATAATTTTTAACTATTTTATCTTTAAGAAAAACATTGTAAGAAAGAGAAAGTTAAACAATTTTTTGATTTTGAAAAATTATAAGAAAAACCTTTTCATTGACATAAATAAGTAAAAGTATAGTATGTGATTATGATATCCATAAATGAATAACGATTCTCCTTTCTTTTTTCTCTCATTCTCGTACTTTTTTTCACTCATTTCCACTATTTTTTTGGATTTACATATTATAATGAAAAGGTTTTAAGACTTTATTATAATCATGAGAAGAAAGAGATGAAATTATAAAACATGAGAAAATAAAATAGAAAAAAATTATAAAACATGAAACCAAAAATAGAAGGGAATAAACTAATTAGTTGGCAAAATAAAAATTAAGAAAACCATACAATGCCATCCAAATAAACAAACACAAGTGATATAAGTACACTAATGCACAAAGGATAATAAAACCCAAAAAAGAATCTAACTAGAACAAAAATGTTATGGCTAAATTCACCCTTTTTACGAAAATGCAGTTGGGAAGTATATCTGCATATCTACTTGCCTTTTTATTAAGTATATCTGCATATTTGCATATCTAGCAAACAAACAAAATCAGTGAAAAAAAAAATAGAAAGCGTGATCATAGTTTGCGTGAAAGAAAACCAACGACCAGGAAAAAAATCCAGTGAACTTTTGAACCACTGACCAGAAAAGAAATCAGTGAACCAGTAAAAGATCTAAACATGGGTGGAAAGCTTTGATAAACACTCAGCTTTAAAAAATAATCATTATGCTTCACCCAGTTTTGTTAAGATAAAAATCAGTTACTAATATGCCTACACAAATTTGATATCAGTCAACTAAACCAGTCACAGAAAGGCCAGGCTAATATCTGCCATCACTTACAAGGAACACAATCAAACCAACAACAGCAATGAAAATGAATACATGAATAAAACAATAGAAAATAAAAACGGGCAGAGGTGACATCAACTAAAAACAAACAACATGCAACAAACTAGCAAAAACGAAATACTAGCAGTGCCAATATATGTTAAGAAACAATCAAACTAAGAAACAAATAGGAAAGAAAAGGAAAAACCAATTAACGTATTGAAAAAACAAACTAGCTCCTTTCTTCAATCTCGCAGACCAGAGTGCCTTCTTTTACGTCTTTTGAAAGATGATAGGTGGTGGAGCTGAGAGATGCAAGGCAATTAAGCAGTGAAGTCATGGTAGGGCAACGTCGCGGTAGTGGCAAGAGGGCCTCGTGATCAGCGGCAACGTTGGTGGGGAATGGCAATTCTGGGTGTCATTAGAGGCGTCGTAGTGGTGCTAATGACATTGTTGTTGGGGACTGGTGTGTGACGCATAAGGTGGAGGGAAAAGAACCCAGCAAAACTTGATAGGCGTAGAGAAATTCTTCTGCGGCAGAGAACTGGAACACTTTCTTTGTGACTCCTCAAGAGACTGGTGTGACCTTCAATCTGATGAGATTGAAGGAAAGGAAGGAGATTAAGGAGTCTATTATGGATTCAGGTTTTGAACAGCGGTGGCCGGCGATTCAATTTTTGGCCAGCGGGGGCTCTTTCGATTTGAGGGATGATGAGAAATGTCGATTATGGTTTCCAAAAGACACTGCTGATCCATTCCTTGTAAAATTGACAACCCAATTGGGAAAAACCTCTTGCCAACATTTGCCTTAAAATAAAAAGTAAAAACTTTTTTAAATATTTGTTATCTAAACTCATTTCTATGATCTTCCGTATGATTTTTTATTGGAGCTAATTATATAATTTTATTAATCCTTAAATTAGCTAACTTCCTAAAATGATTCCTTTACATAAATCTTACCCCTCTATGTTAATTTTAGTAATATTTTAATACAATAAAGTATTAATTAATTAAAAATAATAAAAATTATATAATTAATAAAAATATGAAGTATAATTAGAATAAATCATTAAAAATAGTTTTTAATATTATTTCGAAATTAAGAATCGACATCAGCCCATTAATTTGATTTGTTTAGTGCAGTGTAATTTTCCTCATTGGGAAATGATGTAAAACTTGGTTGGAAATAAAAACCCTGTGGCCTCCACGGATTCCAGAACCGATGTGCATATTCAATCAATTTGTTTCCCGTTTTAGAAAATATAATTAAGATACACGGAAAATCATACCCCCAAAAAAATGCATAAAAAACGCATGTGATTAATTAAACACAAATACGAGAGGAAGATGCACCCATGGTTTTATGACAAATTTGTAACCTAATTATGTTCTTTCCATTCACCAAACATAAAAAGATGCATCCGGTTTATGTTCTTTCCATTCACGAAACACAACCAAAAACAGATCATTAACATTACAAAAACTAAATTTCATTCTAATTTAATCGCCCTGAGGTACACAAATACACACAATAAACCATTTCTGTCGTCGACCAGCCTGCACATGCAACAGCCGAAGAAAAACCCAGAAATTATTGAAGGACTGTTTTTTTTTTAATTTTTTGTAAAAAACATTTTTCACCAATTTATTGTTCCTCTATTAAAATATGAACATAGACCCACGAGTATTATTATAACAACTCAACAAATAAAAATAATGTTACCAAACAATGACGAGTGCAGCAGAGAGAAAGTATATAATAATAAAGAAATAAATAAATAACAAACATGGAAACAACCAAGTTTCAACCGAAGCCTTCTTCCCTTACATCTGCTCTCTCATCTGTCCGACGGTTTTTTTTAAAATTGTTGGGTTCTTTCGATCAGGTACGAGGATTAAGAATTAATTGGTGTACCGAGCACACCTCGTAATGACGCTGCATCCACGGCGGTAGGCGTTGTAGCGCCCGCGGCGGCCGCAGTTGTAGTAGGATCGGCCGCGGCGGCTGCAGGGCACCCTGTCACGGCGGAGGGCGCCGTAGCTGATCCACCTCCTCCCCCCCAGCATCCGACGAGAAGACTCCGACTCCATCATCGACTCCTCCGCCGTGTCCACGAAATCTCCGACAAGCCCCTCGAAGTCCTCGCCGCTGTTAGGATCAGCGAGGCCGTTCTCCCACGTGGTGCTGTTGGCGAGCATAGACGACTCCGCCACGGCGACCAGCGCCAAGAGCAAGAAGATGAGCACAAGTCGAACACTCATTGTGGAGGCTACTTAAGGTGTTCGTATTCGTGTGTGTGTGTGTGTGTGGGTGCGAGTTGGGTTTCTCGGATTCTCTTTTTGGGGCCTTTTTCAAGGCATGAGTTTGCCAGAATGGATACGGAGTGGGATGGAAGGGGGGAGAGATAGTTAATATAAGGGAATAAAGAAAGGGGGGAGGGGTGTGAGCTGGAATTTGGATGGACAGTGATTGTGTTTTTGGTCTTTTCTGATATGGTTTTTGAAAATTTAATTGACCAGAGAGTAAGAGCACCGCAACAAAAGTCACCGCACCGCAACGCCTCAGCCTGTGTGACACGGTGCTGATTGTCAGGGTACCAAGGCAACGTGGGATGTGCCATTGAAGCATTAAATACGTATGCATTGAGTTGATGAAAAGGGTGTGAGCTGTATTTCAAATTTGTGATTTGCAATTAATTAATTATTAGGGGTGGGGTTTATTTATGGGTGGGTGGGACTGACAGACAGGTGGTGACTGGTGAAGGAAAAGAAGGCTCCTACAGTCCTACTCCTACGCCTTCCTTCCTTCCTGTATTATTCGTGACCTGTAACGGAGGGTGTAAACCAAAAAAACAAAAGACAGAGTCATATACTCGGTTACGCTACATCGGAGCTGCATGCGTAATCTCCATACCCGCTTCCGGTTCTTGGTTCTTAACTGGACATCATCGTAGTGTAGGGTAAAGCGTGTGCTTTCAATGCAAATGGTAATTGAAAAAGCTTGCTATTTATGGTGTATTATTTGTCTACGTTGTTTTGATGTTTTTGAATGGATGCTAAGGCAGTCAACATCTGTCAATCCGGTTTGACTTAAATCACGGTGCGTAAATATTTAATTTTTCCTCCCCCATAAAGCACGTATACGCGTTTTCGACTCTAAATAACACATCAAACATTAAACCTTAATAATTACTTGATATTTTTATTTTTAGCATGAGGGCCTGAATCACGCCCCCATCCTGTTTCATAAAAAAAAAAAAAAACTGTACACGTAATTCTCTTCTGTTCTTCGTCATCTATACATGTGGGGAAGCCTCGGATGATGGAAACCTTAAAAATCTGTATTTCGGCCAGGTACGATGATGAATCAATCATCAATGGTTGTACCGTGCCTAGCTAGCGCACCTTTTAACTCAATTTATCGTCAGACCAAACAACCGCCTCTACTCAGTCGCTAACCAGACGGTCATCTCTTACATCTGAAGCAGATGCGCGATCTCATGATCGAATGCGACACTTCAGGCCTCGGCCACTACTCGTGCCTTCTGATCCGCGTGGATGGAAAGCCTGTGACGCAGGCGAAGCGCCTTGATCCAGTGGAAGTTTCGGGGCAACCAGACTAATAGACTATTGTTGTGATCGAACGGGTTCCAGTGGATGTGTTTTGGGATGTCTATTACTGGTTGTTTGGTGATTCCACGGGCGCAGTGTCGTTTTCATGTTTCAGACTTGCCTCTCAACTGAGAAGTTGCAGGTTAATCAGTCAATTTGCGATCCCGCTATATTGGCTTAGTCTTGCTTGCCGAGTGTCAAAGAGTCCCGGTCACAGGGTACTGCTTTCTCATGGATGCTGCATGCTTGGAAGAATGAATAGAAGGTTGACCCTGTGAATGAATTAGTGTCATCTGGCATTCTTTGTCAAAAAGATCCAATAGGAGATGAACCACAATATGCAATGTAATGTAGCCCTTGAACTAGAGAATACCTAAATAAATGGAGAAGCTTCTATCCCTTATCTTTTACATATATAATTTTCCTTTAGTCGTTGCTGAACTGGATGGGTGTTTCATGTAAGTACATAATCAACACTGAGAATCATACCAGACCATTGCAAGACAACAACAATGCTAACGAAATTAAGCTTCCGTGCTGAATGCTAGCAGGTAGAATTTGAGCTCCAAAAATATTCCGAAACGTAAATGTGGCAGCAGAGAGAGCCATCACTCCAAATGCGAAGAACTTTTTTCCAATGCACATTTCTTAGATAGTTGGATTGGATGATAAAGTGAGAGAATGAATTAAAGAAGAAGCGAACGAAAGTGGGGTGGGTTTCAATGGGTACACTTTTGCTTGCGTTATCCTTCTTTGCCAATTAAATTTAAACCAGCCCAACAAAAATGACAACTCATTATTATGTTGGGCTTGACTCGAGATCTGTGCGATACTCACTGTGTTCGCATTTTGTTTTGTTTTCTTTTGCCAGTTTTGTTGGTACAAAACAAAGGCAGCAAACCGGGGGAGGGTGCGAGGGTGTTAAACGGGCAGAGGCTCGCGGGCCATGTGGGCTGGCCTATCATATGCACCGAGCTCATATGATTTGAACCCATAAACTGCAGTTTAAACAGGTTTAATCCACACGAATATGAGTCAACTCGCGAGTCATAACGTTTAATCCACACGAATATGAGTCAGATCCTTACCCAGCTCAGCCCTCCGCCCTCTCCAACCAAGCCCAGCCGGCCCTGAAAAGTGAAAAACTACACCATAAAATGAGGTTAGTGCAACTAGAACGGCAACTATTAGGCTACATGACATTTGATGGTGCAGTGTGGGGGCAGTGGAGTGGCAGCGGGCACGCCGCACCGCACGCATGCGTTTGTTGTCGGTCTTGTCATGGGAGAGGCCACTCACATGGAATCGTTGACTATCGTGTCGTTGGGGCATCGACCAACCCAAAAAAAAAAAAAAAAAAAACACAAAACAAAAAGGCTTCAAATACAGCGCACCACAGTGTATTCCAATTCCAATACTATTATACTAATATACTATAGCATGATATTATACATTCTGGATTTGATCTAATCTAATGCATGGCTATTAATGCTACATGCATAATTTAGATGAAAATATTTGGCCTTACTAGGTCCTGTAAATATTTGTCTATGTTTTAAAATTAATTATTTGTTATTTAAATTGTTTAAATATTTGACAGGACCAATTTCTTTGATAGTTATTGATTATATTATCATTGTTATTTATTTTGTAATTTCTCATTTATGAATTATATTTTTGAGAAAACATCATTTAATTAGCATGATATAAAACTACGTACAAGTAATTATTCCTTCACTCATCACAATCTGAAAGATGATATTATTATTAATATTCCAATGTGGCTATATATGACACCGTAACACAGGTATTCCAATAAGAATAAACGTCGCATCGGTATTTACAACAAAACATGACACTACAAAATGCAACACCTTTTAGAAATGAAATACAATATCAAAACATCCAATAACACATTGAGTCACGCACCTTATAGATATTACTCCTAAATAAAGACACAGATGAGATGACTCACTAAATCAACCAAAAATCATATATATCAACCCTCACGGTAAATTCAAACTAAGGTAATACTCCTACAAATGAAACCAAATGAGTTTTCAACCCCAAAGCACCCAAATCGTGTTCTTAGGAAAGGCCTAACACACACCTCACCATATCTATACATCACCTCAAAGTAGTTATGAACTAGAATAGACCACACTGTATCTACACATCACCTCAAAATAGTTATTAATTAACTAGAATAAAAGGACAAATAACAAAAAAAAATATAAACTAATCTCAAGCCACAACAGAAAAATCTATATGATTGAAGACGTACTTTATGCCATATTAAGCTTTTTTTAAAAAAAAAAAAAAAGAAAGCATGCCTAAAATCACCCATTACAAATTTAACCCCTAAACAGGGATGGATTCAAGAAATTACAATTGGGAAGCCAAAATATAAATGATTAAAATTATTATAACTCATATTTAAAAGTTCTTATATGAGACTGTAATTAACAGTACTATGTTGTAACATTAGTATAGCTCCATTAATATATAACTCTATATTAACTGATTACGATAATGTAATTTGTTATTTCACACCTACGATCATAGAAATTTTATATTAACGATTATATATTAGTGTCACGCTAATATAAAGATACAACTCTTTATTGTTTTAAATAGATTTTTTAATATTATAATAACTCATTATGAATAAAGATTTTAAAATTATATATATAATTTTAAAATCTTATCATTTGGGACATACCAGCTTCAAATTGGGAGAAAATTATTATACGAAGAAAAATTATTAAATAATAAATTTGATATATAATTTATTAAAAATTATTATATTAGATATTAGATATAATAAAAATTATTAAATTATAAATTAGATATATAATTATACGAAGAAAAACATACTTTAATCATAAAACTACTAGATATAACAATGATTGGTAATACTAAATAAATTTTTGAATATATTATCAAATACTTAATATAGCAATGATACCAAATATATATTAGACAATAAAAATAATATATTATATTATATCGAGGAAAAGAGAATAACATTTATAATGACATCTCATCAATGTTTTATGCTATTAAATTCTCTAATAGTATTTTTAATAATTGCATAATTTTATGTAAATATTTCCAATGAGTTAAGATTTTTTTATGTTTTTATTCTATAATAATGTTTTTTATTATTATTCATTTTAATTTTTAAATTATATATATATATTATTTGGAAAGGGGGGGGGGGGGGGGCTAGGGCATGGCCCCTGTTAGCCCCCCTGCCTCCATCTCTACCCCAAAGCCACAAATAAGAACCCAAATTTTCAAACCCTTTTAATTTCTATCAAAATTAATACAATGTATGAGTCCTTACCTCAAACACAATAAATGTATATAATAAGAAAAATCATATTATACCATCCATCATATATATGCCAATAGGTAAAGAGTTCTTACCTCAAATTATTGATAGAGAAGGAGTACAATGTTAACAATGGTGATTCAACCTTTTTGATAGTATATATCTTCAACGTATTCTCTAGAAAAATTATACCTTCTCCCTAACTTTTTCTCCTTCCACAAATTAAATAAATTAATTTGTCTCTGTGATTGACCATCACACAAACTCAGCTTAAAAGTCAATTAAACACTAATTACTAACAAACCAGTCAAACCAAATCAGGAGTGAGATTGAGTAATTTAAGTAGTATAATCTATAGTCATTATATGAAGCTTAGGAGCAATACAAGAATCTTAAGGTGTCCACAACATATTTTCCAAATTAGTTAACAATAATATACCATTTCATATCAAAGCATCTCATGTTATATCATATCATTCTCCATCATATTAATTTAAGCATCAACATGATTAAATCATCCAAATTTATCAATCATTATCATATCCTAAAATCCTCCATCATCAAGTATGTTTTGTCACCTATCATACCACCATAACAACTATCCTCCATCATTTAGGCCATAAATATCTGCATTTACATCAACAAATGTTAATTTTCCTTCATTAGGGTCATGTCCCATCCTACCCACAACTCTCACAATCATATCACATCATATATCATACACGCAAAGCTAAAAATGGCATAATCATTTATAACTGCTTTCATCATCAGCAATAATTTATTTTCTCATGTAACTACTTCATTATCCATCATTATTAACAAAAACATCATTGTCATCAATTCATCACAAATCATCATACAAAACAGTTTGAGTATACATAGTCATTAATGACATCAACCATAACCACACATAATTATATAAAGCATAATCAATCATTATCATATAGTATTGAGTTCCCCATGTAAATTTCCATCATTAACAGAAATCAAACACGACTCCAATGATGCCAACATGTATAATTATGGCGTATAAGCCCAAAACATATCATATCACAGTATAAATATTATATCATGTCAAATAATATCATAACATCAATGTACATCCCAAAATAGGGTCAAAATATCACCATATAAGTCATAGACACCTCAAACTCCCAAAACCTAAAAAGGGTTGAACCATTAAAAAGGCCCAAAATAACACTTTCCGTAGTGAAACCTAACTGCAATGGCCGGGTGCGACCAACCTACCTAACCCCTCCAAGTGTCACGAGGTCAGGTTTCCTGCGCCTCTCAACCCATTGCGGCACTTAGCTTCTCTATCAACGGTCCGCTAAGTTTAGCCTTTGAGGGTTGAAGCGCACGTAGACTGGTTTCGCCCTGCCACTGAGCTCATCAGGAGAACGGCTCCAGTTTCTGACCAGCTTGTGTAAGGATGGCTAAATCCCTTATTCAATGTCAAGTCCTCGACTAGTGGCATGCTCCCTGCATTCAACCGGGTCGGCATGTTTGAACTCCGAAGGGGCTCCATCAATTCTTCGACACGAACTGGCTGGAGCTTCCCGCTGCGCACTATCTACGCTTTAACCAACCCCTCTCATTCAAGTAGCACGAATACATTTCTGGATCGTGCCACTGAGAAACGTCCCGAATCCTCGGTTCGTGACACAAAGGAGCCTCAACAGTTAGGATGGCGCACCATAACTGTCCCCTTTCTCACTTATGCAAGGTCATGCGACATCATGCGTCATCATGGCCTATAACCTTGTTTTTCCCAATTTAATTTCTATAAAATTATAGATTTCTAGCTGCTTCCTCTGTTCTACTTAGGGATAGCAAAACCCACCTGACCTTCCATGATCTGAGTTGTCCTGACCCGACTTGATTTGCCCCGACAAGTCATCGGGTTGGCCCTAGTCTTACCCGACTTGAGATTTTTAAATAAATGTAATGCAAAAATGATGGCCTGACCCGACCCGAGCTGCCAAACCCCTAGATCAGGTTGAGTTCGAAGTTGATATAAATATTTTCAGGCCAGATTCAAGTCGAACAGTACTCGAGCCCGACCCAAACCGTTGTTATCCCTAGTTCCACCCCCAAATTGCCCAAATATGGAGTCTCAAACATATAGCATCACAAGGGTCAAAATGACACATAAATACCATTTTTCATGAAATATAATGCATTCCACACTAAGATTCACAAAAATATTAGGTTTAACAAGCCCAAATCCCAAATTTCTCAATCACACGTTTTAATTTGTTCTTTAACATATAATTAATGTAAACAACCTAAAAATTATAGTCTACATATCATACAAGCATCAATTTAACCCATTAAACTCATTTTTTTATTTTCTCTAATTTCTTGAGCCCATTAAACTCAATTTTTTATTAGTTCAATTAAAGTATCTAATTAGTTGTTATAGTTTCAAATTAACAATTAATTCTTAAATTACTATTGTTACCCTAATGTGTTTATAAATATATTTTTAGATATGTTGTAATAACACACAAGTATAATACAATTTTCTTCAAGTTCAATTACAATTATGATTTACAATTTTTGACAAACTGTTTTAGAGTTTCAATTGTTATTATTGTTATCATGTTTTGTTTTATGCTTCTGCACTATGTCAGTAACATCACCATATAGTGTCTTTGTAATATAGTTTTATTGTAACACTTTTGGAGTCGTTAAAAGTATATTATGGGACTACAAAAATTATTTGCATTGAAAAAACCTATTATTGCAACACGTCACATACCATGTGTCACTAAATGTTATTTATGTTGTAATGATCAATTGCAGTAGCTAATGGAACTAAATGTTGGAGATATGCCGCACCAAATATGGGAATCACAATTTGAGTTATACATGTTTTCTTTTTTCTTTTTATTTTCTCTCTCTTCCCTTTTTTGTATTATTTTTTCTCCCGTGTTTTTTCTCCTTATAACCCTCCAACCATGGAACTTCTTCAAAAACTGAGAAAGGAAAAAAACTCTCAATCTCTTGGTTAATCTATTTCTTTTCTTGTTTTTTTTCATGCTCTCTTTTATCTTCTCCTCTATTCAATCTATATGTTGTGTCTGTTTGTTTGCATGAGATTTTTATATAGGACAGAATAAGATAAGGAGAGACAATCGGTAAAAAGTGTACGTGTCCACCATTGTTGCTCCCACCACTAAAGATGACTACGTACCCACTAATCACATTAGTCGATATATCTTAATGTTTGTAATTTTGCCTTAGATAAAAAAAATGATTAGCATCTAGAGATATGATATTAATTTAAAAAATAAAAATGATTCAAACAAGCCCTTTTTGTTAATTTACTATATAGTCTTAATTCGTCCGTCATTGTTACAAATGGACATTATTCTTTTCAACCGTATGTCTCAACTCTCAAGCCTGATAACTTACTTCGAATTCGAAAGTTATGCGTTTTTATAGCAATATGCTATTTTAAGAGAATAATTAATATCTTAATTTGTTAATACGCCATCTTATACTAACATATATCGTGTGCTATTTTGTTAACATTTAACCGATTCTATCGTGTTTTTCTTTTTGTTTTGGTCACACAATTGGAAAAGAGTAGAAAAAAATATGATAAAAAAACATCACAAGTGCATAAATTACAGATTAAATAAAAAAATAGATCCGAAAAATTTTGGGTTAGTAATTATTGTTATGGTATGATTATTTTATACTCCAAATGTGAACTATCCCAATTTTGAAGAACACCAATCTCACAAGAAAAGAAACATGTCCAACCTTGTGCTCTTGGGTAAGTATCTGTTAAACAAACGGTAACATGCATGGACACTAATGCACTTAATGAAATCTCCACGAAAGTTATACCTATTTGAGGTTTTAATTCTAATACCTCATTAAACTATTGAATCCCAGTTATTATTACTATTATTATCATCAGCATCATTATTATTATTATAAGAATGAATTTTTAATAATAAGTTTAATATTTAAAATTACATTGTTATTAAAGAATCAATAAAATTATTTTTAAAAAGCAGACAAAACCAATAAGCAATATAAACTAATAGTTGAGAATTAAAAAAACCTAAAAAGCATATTTAAAAAACAGATGTCATTTGACCAAAAATGTATTTGAAAAAATAGATGTAATATTGAAATGAGACCAATTAGAGCATCTCCAATCGATTAGGTATAGCAAAAGTTATAGCAAAATATCCCTTAAATCCATCTCCAATGCATTAGCTAAACTATTAGCAAAAACAAAAAAATCAAATATGACTTTAACTTTTGCTATAGCTGAATATGTCATGTCAACAAATGTCATCCCTACCCTTTTTCTCTTTGGGTCGCACATCACCCACAATCCCTCTCACCTGACCATCACCCCCTTCTTCCCCCGCCTGCCTTCCCCTTCCCCCCTTCTCCCATCCCTTTGTTCCTCATAGCCCCTCCATCCCATCGTTGCCCAACTCACCTCCCTTCTCCTTCCATTGGTCGTCATCTCCCTCTCCCGTCCCCTCTTTCCCCACCGCCTCTCCTTGCCTTTGAGCGAGTCACTCGCCCTCCATCGGCTGTCAATAGCCTCATTGCCCATGCAAAGCAGATCCTCATCGTTGGCCTCACCACCTAGCCTCTCGTCTAAATCCTCTTGCCACTCTCGTGCAACGGTAGCCATCGAGACTCTCTTTCAGTTTTTCCCTTAGGCATTAGGTTTAAGGCAAGAGTAAATTAGAAAAAAAAATAAAAATAAAAATATAAATAATATAGGATTAAAATATTATTATCTATAAACTATAACAAGTTAAAATTAATTTTAACTACTCTGACAAAATAAAAAATACTCTTATGTAAGTAAAATTATTACTGCATGCCACACTCTAGTTATTGTTCTAGGGTGTGAAAAATTAAACCCTTTATTTATTTTACTAGCTTTATTATTCTTAATACGTTACATAATTTATGAGCGGGGTTAAGCGAAAATCAGGCAATGGGATAATCAGAAGGGAAAGCGAAGAAGATGAGGTTGAGAAATAATATAATATAATATAATCAATATACTGACACGTTGAACGGAAGAAATTATGATTTATGACCCTGGTCCCTGGTTAGTTGGGTATTTATTTATTGAGTAAATATTAGAAACACCCATAAGCGTGGCGAAAGCGTGATTGCGCTGCGCTGATCCGCGTGGCTGCGGCGGTCTCATATCATATTATAACGTGTAATGATTTAAATGTCCCAAAAGTCTCAACGACAGTGAATAATAATAATAATAATAATAATAATAATAATAATAAATGGGGGCGCGTTCACCGCGTACGTAGCAACGACGTGCGTGCATACGTACGACGAGGAGAGGGTTGGTATTGGTCTACGCGCCCAGACCACACGTGAACCGTCTATCTTCTTGTCACGGGCGTGCGTGTAATGTACGAAACGAAGGCAATCTCGTCGTTTAAAAGTCAAGCCTCATACAGATGAATTTGATGTTTGTCCAAGTCACGAAGACCCAATATGATGATGATGACGACCCCATTTATTTTATTTTTTTAAATATTATTTTTATAGTATTTTAACTCAATCTAAATTTTCGTCTTTTATTAAATACTTTAAAAAAACAGAAAAACAAAAAAGAAAGCAAAATGATGATCGCGTAACACCTCGATTCTGGCGTCGCTTTCTTCAACGGAAATTATAAATATCTTGGCCATATTTTTTAAAGAAATTTAATTCCAAAAAAACCTAATAATATAAAAAACAGGTTTATAATAAAATTTTCATTTTAAGCGTTGATTTCTTAATGAATGAATGAGATTATCCCGCGATTAGCCTGTTTCGATTCTAGTTATCAGCGGAATGAAAATATAGAAATTTTAAATACAATAGAGTGAAAACGATAATAAATAAATAAATTTTAAAAAAGAGATTATATCTATTTATGAAAAACAATCTCAAACATCTATCAAAAATAAAAGGTTAAAATTTAAGTACCCCTATAAACCTATTATAATAAATCTTGATTTCTCTCTCTATACGTATCATTACTACTAACACTTACAGCATCTCTAACAACGTTCTATGTTTTTTCTTTATGTGTAAGTAAATTTTGACTCGTGAAAAATTATTTTTTAAGTTTAATTTTAATACTCTCCCCTGTTTTATCTCTATTTCTATTAAAATAATAATTCTTTCTTAAAAACCTTTTTTTCCCATCTCACAACCACACTCTTCATCAGTGATCATTACACTTTTCCTTGCAAGGACGAATCTAAAAAGTTTCATTAAGAAAAACTAAAATACATACCGTGTAACTCATGTTTATGAATTGTTATCTAAAACTGCAATTAGCCCTAACAGTGAAACTCTAAACCGACAAATCGACTAAAAAATTATAGTTTAAATTGAACTGAACCAAATAAAATTGATTTGATTTGATTTTCAGGGGTAAATAACCATGTAAAGAGACCATAAACAATAATATTAAATAATACATAATCAGCATAATAATATTAGCATTATAATGAATTATTATTAGCATTTTTTATGCATAATAATATTGAATTATTATAGAATTATAATGAATAATGCATTTCGTTCTATAATTTCTCTCTGATAGTAAATAATATGGCGTTTGCTAGATCCAATACAAGGCCAGTATTGCCATTTGCAACTAAAAAGTCAGACTTTACTGTAATAATAATAATAATAATAATAATAATAATAATAATTATAATTATTATTATTATTATTAAAAGCAGAAAAATAGTGGATTCGGGAGCGAGGGGACATGAATAAGATATTCATCATCTCTCCATCCGCCAACTGCGCTTCTTGTCTGTTTGTGTCTGCATAATAGACAGAGCGAGAGAGTCAGAGAGAGATTGCTAACGACCAAGTAATCAGCTTCGTCAATCCCTCTCCTCTTATTTCCACACAGCTTCGGGTCTCCGCGCCGCCTCTCTGTTTCTCTGACACCCCAAGTTTCATTTCTGCCATGTCCCCGTCCGATGTCTGAACCGTGAACTTGTTTTGTGTGTTCTTCACTGCTTCCGGTATTACTCTTATTAACCTTCTGGATTTCGTATTAAAATAAGTATGTGGATAGACATGTCTTATCCGGTCTGCGTTGAATTACCAAACCAAGTTTTCATGATCTCTCTGTCTCTCTGATGCTTTTGTTTGAATATTCTGAAACCATGGCGTTTAATCGTCTTTCCTGTTTCTGAACTACTACTCATTGGTCGGTCTCTGAAGCTCTCAGTAGTCCGTTGCTTCTTGCTTAAACTACTCAATTAGTGTTTCTGGCATGCCTCCAATTTTAAATTTTTTTGGATTGTTTTTCTGGGTTTCATCTGATGTTTGTGATTCGCGTGTTTGATTATTCATAATTACACCCCATGAGAGGGCCTGTATATTGGAAGCCCCTGATTGCAGTTCTGAAGTTTTCGTTCTGTTTGTACTGTTGATTGCAAAAGCTAAGGAAAATAGATGCCCTGTTCGAAGGACACAATTTTCAGTTGCACAGAGCTTAGAATCTCATATATAGTCCAACCCAGGGCCAACAAAACCGAGCTTTGAATTTTTATAGGTCTCTTCTAGACTTGCTTTCCTTATTTTACGTTTTCTAGTTTTCAACTTTGATTAGTTGCCCATTTTTTGTTTTTTGTTTTTGATTGTGTGTTTTGGGTCTGTGAATCCTGCTAGGGAAGAGTCCCAAGTGACAAACGTGACATGGGAGCCTTGTGCCATGGACGTTTCCGTCTATCCGCCCAGGAAAGGCATGTGATATGTTAAACGCTGTTTATAAACACGAAAACGAAAAATTAAAATAAGAGCCCTGATGTACGTTGCATGGTTAAGTGCCCATCAAAACAATCTTCCTAAAGTCAAAAGCAGATGAAACTTTATGTGCTACCTGTCCAATGTTGATGTTGTCTTCCCTCACAGATTCTTATCCTCCTAAATATAGCATTAAATGTTTCAGAGTCTTGATGATTGTTGGATAAATGTCAGATAGTTTTTATAAATAATATATTTCTATGTATTGTATATCTGGGCTGGATTTCAAGCTATGGTGTACTTTTTATTTTTAATCACCCCTCCTTCCATTTCTTATTCGAGAACATCAACTAAACAAATGAAATTTCTACCTATGACTAGTTGCACATCTTCATTGTTCAAGAATCGAGACCAGGTCAAAGTGTAGCTGGCAAGCTTTTGTTAAATAAAGAACAGCCTTCTTGCATGGCTGACAGTGACAAAAGAGTGTTAATCGAGGTAACTAGTAGAGCTGCATTTGTATTTTCAGTTTTGCTCAGAAAAGAAAAAGAAAAAAGTTGCATATTATTATTATTATTATTGGTTTTCTAAAAATTGTTGTACCTTCAGGTAGTTGATGCCGAAAAATTACTATGGGCGTTGATCCACTCCAAAGGCCTGCTGGATCCTGATGTTAAGAATTTGTACTGCAAAACCTGCGCTTTCTATGAGAAAATTATTTTAAATGGTAATGACATGAAGGATTTTCATGATGTGGAATACTCGTTGTGGAAGGTTCACTACAAGTTTATTGATGAATTTCGGAAAAGAATGCAGAAAACTTCTACTAATCCAGATGCTGCAAAATTGGATGACCATGTAGAAGGATTTAGGTCGTTTCTATCAGAAGCTATGAGATATTACCAAGATTTGATAGTGAACATCAGGCATAGATATGGTCTTCTGGAGGAACCTTTGTTTAGTATAAATGATGGCATTTCCACTTCTTTTGGGAAGAAGAATGTGGAGAAGTGTCAGTTTTCATGTCATTGTTTTCTAGTTCGTTTGGGTGATCTTGCCAGATACAAAGAATTTTATGAAAAAACTGATGTGGAAAGCCGTAGCTGGTCAGTTGCAGCTACTTACTACCTAGAAGCAACCAGGATTTGGCCTGATAAAGGAAACCCTCAAAATCAGGTATTTCCCCATTCATTTTCTATTGTGAATTATAAAGCTATTATGAAGTTTTTATTATTATTCATATTGTCTTATACAATATGCTATTTTGGAACTGCATATTTTACATGCTGCTTTCACTTTACCTTAGTTGGCAGTATTGGCAACATATGTCCATGATGAGTTTGCTGCTTTGTACCATTGTGTAAGAAGTGCAGCTGTAAAGGAGCCCTTTCCTGATGCATGGGATAACCTTGTTGTATTGCTGGAAAAGGTATAATCGTTGTTTCCCTTGTGTGGCTTATAATTGATGATACAGGCAGGTTGTTCATTTACCTTTCATGATCTTGCAGAATAGGTCATCCCATTTGTCTTCCCTTTCTACTGATGCGCACTTTAATTTGTCCAAACCATCTGAAAGAAGCAATGTGCTCTTGAGATCACAGCCATCTGATCAACATGAGTTATGGTCCCTCTTTGTTAGAATTATAAGTTTCTTCTACATAAAATCAAGGTATCAATTGGCACTTGCATACTTTTTAGTAATGTACTATGTATGCATGATGTCTTGGTTTATTTTATTTTTTCTCCTTTTTTTTACTAGCAATGCATATTGCTTTGCTGTGTCCTCCCTCTATCGGTGTTGCTATGCATCAAATTTTCTGGATCTTCTGGTTCTTGAGAATGAGTTTTAGTAGTTTTTACCTGGAAAAATTACCATTAAGCACAATCTATGCATTTAGTTTGTGTTCAAAGATTGAACTCAAAATGTATTTAGAGTCATTCTGGAACCCAGTTAATTCATTTCTACTATTGAATTGGTTCTCCAGATACTTGAGATCTTTCAATTTGAATGAGAATGATCTGGAAGATCAAACCCAAAAGTAGTGTTATTTTCTTGCAGCAACATAATGGTCTAAAACCATAAGAGGATAAGCAGCAAGTCGCTCTCACCTCACTGCGTATTATCCTATGTAAGGGACACATTTCTCGATCCGAAAATAAGGGGAATTTGGCATGGTGCCTAAATCTATATTAGCGTTTTTTAAAATATCAATGAAATTTATGGGCATAGCTCATATACAACCACATCCAATGAGATGGTCAACTAATTTTATGGTCCTAGAAATCATTACATTGCATTCTATAAACACGAACTGTAGAATTATCATTGTAAACTTTTGTGCATCTTAATTACACATGTATTCATTTCAATATTCTGTTCTTAGTTTAATTCTACCATTTGCTGCGAACTCTTAATTTGATGTAGGTTGGAGGATTTCAATTCCATGTTTGCTTCCACCATGTGTGAGTTGGAAGCATTGATGGAATTCGATGACAGGAAATTGAAGGGCATGTTTGAATCCTTTCAGCATATGGATTCTACAAGAACAGGCCCTTGTCGAGTCCTTCAAGTTGTTTCTATATTTATTTTCATCATTGAAGATCTCATGAAAAGACAAAAATTGAGAGAGCTAACAGATAGTAGTGGCATAGAGTGGCCTGAGTGGACTAAATTATCAATAAGCATCACATTTATTTGCACTGGCCGATTTGTTGACAGATGTCTGAAGAGCGATTCTATTGGTTCATGCCCCCTTTTACCAGCTGTTCTTGTACTTATGGAGTGGTTGGAGGGTGCACTGGAAAAAGTGGAAACTTTTGGTGCTAATGAAGTAAATGCGAGCGCTATGTCGTACTTTTTTAGTAGTCTTGCTAAACTTTTGAACCAGTTTGATAATACCAAGAGTGAAGACTTGTTGCATGGCCCTACTGCCTTGTGGGAAGATTATGAATTGCTTGGCTTTAAACCTTTAGCTCGCGTACATGAGGCTTTAGATTTTTCAGCCAGTCAAGATTGCAGAAATGGTTTCGAAAATAGAAGTCCAGCTCGTATCAACCGCCTTATTTGTGCTGCAACAAACATAGTAAATAGATCATATGATTCTCAAAAGTGGATGGCATATGATGAAGTGAGGAGAAAGTTCTATGTTCCAGGCTCAAACAAATTTCCAGAGAGGACAGAATCTGAAGTAAAGGATTCTGGGTCTGATCTTAAAGAACAAGGGCGTGACCAGTCCCGTGCCAGAGCCACACAAGACAGTGATCAGCTCCTTGTGGAAGACTTTGTTGATCTGGGCTCAAGTGGGGGTCCTGTAAGCGATTCTGTTAACCCTGGCTCAAACGGGAATCCTATAGGTGATTCTGCTAACCCCAGTGCAAATGGAAAATCTGTTGCCATGGAGGAGGATGAAGTCATTCTCTTTAAGCCAATCACAAGGTATAATTCTGCTCCAATTTGCAGTTCCTTTACCTTGGATGATCAAACGTCCCCAGAACTAGAAAACATAAGAAGCCTAGTAGTGCCGCCTTCTGAAGAAAACTTGCGTCGAGCCTCATCACACGTTATAGCACAAAATCAAGGCTATATTGATCCTTTGCCTTCTAGTTCTAACATGACTAATATCAGATGCAGCAGTTCACCCAGACAGCAGGAGCTCTTTTCTAAGGATTCACCAGCCTACCCATTTTCGGAGGGCCCAATCTCTGCGGGGCCTCCTTCACTCAGTGGCTGGCTTCTTAATAAAGGAAGTTTGAGCATTGATCACAGAGGGAAGGCCACAAATCCTGTTGAAGGAGCATCTTCTATATCACTAGCCGCTCTCTCCATTAGTGAAACAGAAGATACTGTGGCTGATCCTGAAAATATTCCTGCAAACCCCCATTACTCTTCACCTCCTTACACAGCACCAGTGCCTTCTGCCCCGCTGCTACCTGATGATGGTGTTTGGTTTAGTGGTGAGTCTTCTTGGTTTCCTCAATACAAGAGTTTGGGAGCCACACGAGAGACAGACAATTACTACGTCAGTAGTGCCTCACAAGTGGGTGGTTACTCAAATTGGAGTACTGCTGCTCTTGGGAGACGAGATTGCGGTCCTGGAACTCCAGGTTGTGTAGACGGATACCCGCCACCATTGATTGGTATGACAAGCACTTATCAAAGGATTCATCAGTATAACAGTGATCAGAATCTTGAGTGGGCTAATGATGTCGCGTTGCCAGTTCATTTTAAGGCACCTGGGAACCTCAGGAACCTCCACACTCGCGATGCTTCCGGGTTAGGACTCTTTGATCGGTGGGGAAATCCTTTGGCCTCTAACTCAATGATATATCTGGAAAACCCAGTCCCTCCTGTCACTCCTGTGTATGCAGGTTTCCCTCTTGTTTATGGAACAGACGAGCAAATGAGGGGTAAGCTCTTCCTTGGCTGCCAAAAGCCAAAGCCTTATGCCTGTGGCGCAGTAACAGACCAAAGGGCTGAGCAGCAGCCTCATCTGCAGTATCTGAAAGAGAAAGACTGGCGGCTACAGCGGCCAGAGCCAACCCTGAGAGGCTCTCCTACTTATATGGGAACCTGAAATATACGTACAGAAAGATGTCCAACAACTGTTCACCTGGATGCTCCCATCGCCAAAACAGGTTATGAATCCATGTTGTGTGGTACTGATTGCTCGCAAGCCTGGTGGTTAGTACTGCACGTGGAAATGGAATTGAAGTTAACAGCAGCTCATGTTCTCTAATGTTTGTAAATTTAGACCAGTACAAGTGCAGGGTGTCTAGATTTAATGTGCGGCTCGCCCTCATCCTTCTGGTACTTCATCCACGTTCGCCCATGGCCTTAGTAAAAGGGCCTGTTTGGTTTCTTGGTCACTAATTACAATGTCATAATTACCAAATGAATTTTAGGTGACGTCATAGGCACTAGGTTCATGTTTGATGTGGGTATTTTTAAGTGAAAGAATGAAATTTTATTCCTTTTTCCGTGTTTGATATGAAATAAAAGAAAAAATGAATGATTAACATGAGAATATGCTCCTATATATTGACCTTGCTTATTCCTACGTGTCAGATGAAATCAAGTTGACAATTATACTTAAAAAAATAAAGTTCTTCCTCCCGAACATCAGTCGGTATGTATATAATTTTTAAATCAAATCAATGACATTCGGTTTGAAAAAAATACAAATCAAAATTAACAAATAAATATAAAAAACCATCGATCTTGATTCGGTTTGGTGCATAAAAATTCGGTTCGATTTATCAATTTGAATCGGTTTTTGAATTTTAACATAAAATAAAAAATATATTCATTTTAATTCTTAAACATCATCACCAATCGGTCAAGTTTACGACTTTATGAGTAGATCCGACAGAGATAAGTGGAAATTGGAAAGTGAGAATATCAACCTTTGGCCTTTCTATTTCGAGAAAGTCCAAAACTAAGGGATGCGTGGGAATTGGGAAGCGGAAAGTGCTGACGTGTCGAAGTGGTAATGTCTGTTCGGTTAATCAAACCCCCAAAATCGTGAACCGAACCAATAGCATCGGTTCTCAAAAAATAAAAATCAAATAAACCAATATAATTTTAAAAACCAGTTTTTTTCGGTCTAAACGGTTTAGTTCGATTCGGTTCATCGGTCTGGTTCGGTTATTGATCACCTCTACCCCCATCCGGCCCCCTGCCACCACCTCTTTGATCTCTCCCCTGCTGCCCCCATGCTCAACTGCTATGCTATGCTTTTTGCAGCACTAACTGTTCGGAGGGCGTGACATTAGCTCTAAATAAACCTTTGTTGGGCCGGCCCATATATTGTAATTTGGCGGGCTAGTTTAAACCCCAAATCCGTACGAAACCCGCTCCGTTTCGCACCCATTCTTCGCGAAATCGCTGACAAAACAAAAACAAAGCTCCTCCGTCTCATCATCCATCCCCGACGACGTAGCAGATTCTGGGTTCCGAGTTCCGACGTCTCAACTGAAAGAAGCATCATGGGCGGTTCTACATCTGACGATGGCGGCGGAGAAGAAGGTGTGTCGTCGGCGTCAGCAGTGTTCCTCGGAGTTCTCGCTCCTGGTGTGAACGTCCGTACGATTTCTTAGATTCGCTTGTTCTTCCGCCTACGTGTTTATTTATTAAATCGCGAGAGCTTTCAATCTGCACAAGCTATTGATCGTTCGCTTCTGTTTTGAATGAAGGGTCCCACATGGAATACGCTGAAAACGGCGTTTCTGATGCTGGGTCTGTGCCTCGCTGCTATGCTGGGTGTAGCGTTCTCTTCCTCAGACTCAGCATTGGTGCTTCACGTTACATTCCTTGTACTGATTGCGGCCACCCTGTTCTTGCTTCTTAGCAGGTATTGTACTTTCAATTTTGAGGTGGTGTTTCTGATCTGCTGTTTTCCTCATTATTTTATTGATTACCTTATTCATGTGTCTTAGGGCTCCTGAGTCTGAAATGCCCCTACCATTTCTAACATATTTTCCTGGGCCTGGGCATAAAGAAAGCAAAAAGTGCAATTTACTACTCTAGATAGGTAGTTTATGCGCTTGTGTCCATATTTATGGGATTGTTTTCACAATTATGTTTATTTGTAGTCCTAAAAAATTATAGACCACTTGTTTAAGTTCATATTTATGGGATTTGTTTTGCATTTATGCTATTAAGGTACTCAATTTAACAGAACCTTTATTGGATGGGAATAAAGTGTTCGCACGCCCCTGCAAAACTGCAGTCCGAGTTTAGCTGCAAAATTAGAATGTTTGATGATTTGAATTTGACTCACTTCTTTGATTCCATCAAGTAGAAAAGAATGTAGGATAATAGTATTTCTTTGTATTCTCCGTTGAACTAATACAACGGACTATAAATTTGGTGGAGAAAACCGAATCATGTAAAAACTTTTTTAAGTAATCTAAATTATAGGTAATGATACAATTCATTTCAATTCTTCTCATCAAATTGGTATAAAGATATCACACATGTTCAATTTGGACAAGGATATATGGAAAGAAATACTAGTAACTACATTAGTGATAATATCAACTAGTTGATTCGCTCTCTTAATATAAAGAACCTCTATTAATTATACTAGAATTTTGATTATCATTGGAGTAATTTCTATTAAGTTTAAAATGTTTGGTGTGATCATGTTGTATTGAATTATTAACTATTTCGATGATAATTTTATTATTATAAAAAACATCAAATTTTAAGGACCATAATCAAGATCTCCCAAAAGCACGATATTAAGCTTTTGTGTTGGACAAGGAAATCATATTCTGCTTCTTACTTCTCCATATACTTGAAAGTATTTTTTTTGCCCAATTTGGATCCAACAAGTCAAAATTAGTGTTTCCCGCAATATCTAGGTATTCATGATTGGAGAACATAATGCTTTTGCCTGGATAGGACTTTAGATTTGCTAGAATATGATTCACAATGTTCATACGTCGATCACCTGGATTATGCATAAATTGACTTACAGTACTAATTGCATATGATATATTCTAGTATGAGTTAGATAAATTAATTTTTTCACTAACTTTTGATATCTCTCATTGTTTGTTGAAAGTTGATCGAGATAAATAGTTAAACCATGGTTTATCTCAATAGGTGTATCTCCAGGTTTGTAAGTTGAGTTATCAGTTTTAACTAAAAGGTTTAAAACATACTTCTATTGAGAGAAAAAAAATTCTGATTGGATTGGGATACTTCAATGCCTAGGAAGTATTTCAAAGCCCTTAAATTCTTTATCTCAAATTCTTTCATCAAATAACACCGAAACAATCATGTCGTCAACATAAACAGTAAGTAAGGTAATATTGCCATTATATCTTTTATATAATAAAGTGTGATCAGCTAGCTTGAGATCATATGCATGCATTGAGTGGCTCAATCGATCAAACTAAGCTTTTGGTAATTGTTTCAAGCTATAACACTTTTTTTTAGTTTGCCTGCCTTTGCTTTTTTGTGTAAAATCTAGAGGATAATCTATTACATCTCTTCCATTAAGTCACCATAAAGAAAATATTTTTCACATCAAACTATCATAATAGCCAATCTAGATTATCTGCAAAATGAAAAATATGTAGGCAAACCGGAGAGAGTGCTCTTGATCAATTTTTTTTCTCTTTTCTCTATCCCTGCTGCGGTGTCCTCCCAAATTGAGCAGATCCAAATGAATTTCCTGTGGGGTTCTATGGTGGCGGTGGTCCGACCTCACTTGGTTTAGTGGCCGTCTGTGTGTCGGCCCATTGCTCAAAGTGGTCTTGCTATCAAGCGGATCCGGCAATTTAATGAGGCTTTTCTTGGTAAGTGGCTTTGGAGGTTTGGGCTTGAGAGAGCTCCCTTGTGGCGGAAAGTGATTGTGATGAAATTTGGTGCCTTGGAGAAGGGTTGGATGTCCCAGGTCTTGTGTGGTGCTCATGGGGTGGGCTGCTGGATGTCTATCCAACGATGGGATTCCTTCTCTCAGTTGGTGGCTTTTGTTGTGGGGGATGACTCTTTAATTCGGTTTTGGGATGATATTTGGTGTGGTTTGGTACCTTTGAAGGCGGCTTATCTGGAGTTATACCGTCTTGCTTGTCGAAGGGATGGTTGTGTGGCTGATTTTCTGCAGACTCGTGGGGATTCCTTGCACTGGGAGGTGTCTTTCTTGCGTTTGGCTCAGGATTGGAAGCTGGAATCTTTTTCCTCCTTCTTTGCTCTTTTATATTCTAGTCGTCCCTCCCGGATTGTGTTAGATCGGTTGTGCTAGCGTCATGCTCCAATGGTTGGCTTTAGTGTGCATTCTTTATATTCTCTTTTTACCCCGGACATTAATATTTGGTTTTTGTGGAAGTTGGTTTGGAAGGTTCTGGTCCCTTGTGTGATTTTTTTTGTTTGGTCTGCGGTACTTTGGAGAATCCTTATAGCGGATAACTTGCGTCGTCGTGGTATGGTGGTGGTTATTCGATGTTTTTGTGCCAAGCGGATGCCGAGCCTATTGATCACATTTTTCTTCATTGTCTGTTTGCTAGCGAGCTTTGGGACATGTTTTTTGGCTTATTTGGGCTTCCTTGGTGATGCCTTGGGGTGTGGTTGATTTATTTTCATGCTGGGTTGGTTGTGTGGGTTGCTGGTCACCACTTTGGTGTATTATTCCTCATTGTATCTTCTGGTGCTTTTGGTGTGAGCGAAATGCTAGACTGTTTGAGAATCGCGCACTTCACGTGGTGAAGCTTAAGGCCTTTGTGTTGCGTTCTTTTCTTGGGTGACTCTCTGCCTTGGGTTGTTCTCATTTTTTTTTTGTATTGTGGATATTGTTGATGGGTATTTATTTTGAGTTGGGTGTTGTTTGTTTGTTGTTTCTTGTTCTTATATTGTTTTTCTCTTAGTGCACGTCTTATGTACTTTATTTTTAATAAAGTTTTTTATTACCTATAAAAAAAAATTATCTGTAAGAGAAAGTATAACTTCAACGATAGTCATTTTAACCACAGGAGCAAATGTTTCTTGATAATCGATCCTATATGCCTCAGTGTAAACTTTGACAGTTAAATTTAGTTTTATACCTTTCAACCGTTTCATTTCACTTATATTTTACTGTAAACACTCATTTTAGTCTCACTATCTTCTTATTTAACGGTAACTCAATCATTTTTCAAGTAGAATTCTTTAAAAGGCTTTCATTTCTTCTACCATAGTAGATTTTTATTTAGGATCTACCATAAATACAGAAGTAAAAGCAAGGTGAGACTTAGGCAATGATAAGAAATGAAATCAAAAATAGAATAAACATTAAAAGATGATTTTGAAAAGTCCAATCTATCATGCTCTTTATAATCACGAAAAGAATATTTTTGGCCTATAAGATTGTCTAAACCTGTAGAGTCAAAATCCAAAATATTATTTGAATTGGGAGCTATAAGTGAAAAGATAAGTACTTCAATAGAAATTTGTGTCGTATAGCCAATCACAATAAGAATCTTTTGATGGCATGGTAGTATCATTAAGAGGATCAAAGTCGTGTGTAGCATGTTTCAATCTTGTATAGTATTTTTCAATCACCTGAGTTAGCCTATACATGATCATGAGTATCTAAATCCCTCCCACTTATAAGAGCCGAATTCTCATTATTTCCTACAATCCATACCTTCATTTCATCCATCCATAATTGTTTTTCTTCTTTACTACTAAGCTCCTCCTGAAGAAGAATAAGAGTAATGTATCTCTAGGAAAAATAGGACATCTGCTCACAAAATTGAGTATAAAAAAATAAAAATATTTATAGTCATTTTGAGAATTTGAGTAATACCTATTTGAGAACATGAGAATCAAATTTATTTTTATAGAGCCAGTACACATAAATAGAACACACTATCAAACACCTTAGGGCATATGTTAAAAGGTGAAGGGATATGGTAGAAATAAGACAATATTCTTAAAGGAGTTTGATAGTCAATGACACTAATAGACATTCAGTTGATAAAATAAATAACAACTATGACAACATTAACCCAAAAATATTTAAAAACCTACATAGTAAAACACAAAGCTTGAACGACCTCAAGGAAATATCGATTTTTACGTTTTGCTATGTCATTTTGTTGTGATGTGTATCCATATGTTGTCTTGTTGAGGATGTCATGTTATTTAAAGAAATTAGTCAAAAGATTCACAAACTCACAATAGTTATTAGAATGAAACAACTGAACAAGGTTATGAACCTTTATGACAATCATTTGGAATTAATGAATGAAATATAATCACTTTTAGATTTCACCAAATATTCTTAATCTATTTCCTAGTACAATTATCTATAAAAGAGAATACTTATGTTCTGAAGCAAAAGAAGTAAAAAAAAGACCCTAGATATCAGTGTGAACCCAAGAAAAAAGAGTCAGACTTTTATTGATACTATTTTTAAACGTAACACAATAATTTCTATCATGAATGCATTGTAACACTTTAACCTAGAAATAAGGATATTGAAAAATAATTGAATAAATAAGCGTTCTAAACTGGTAAAAGAGGAGTAACCTAAATGATAATGTCGTAAAAGTTTTTTTTTTTTGAACAAGTGTCTCGTTTTTTACTTGTAATCTTTGACAGATTTTAAAACTCTCGTTATAAAATAATTAAGATGTTTGATAATTTAACTAATAGATAAAAAGTTATTAGAAAGATTAAAAGCAAGTAACACAAAAGTCATAGGAAAAGTAGACGAGAGTGAGACATTCTTAAGCCTAGAAATTAATATAGGAGTCTCATTAGCAATCTAAACAAATTTAATAAATGAAGACCCTATAGAGGTATTACTAGTTATATGATTGGTAGCTTCGAAATTAATAATTCCAAATGATGTCAATAGAGAAAAATAAAGTCAATTTAGAAATTAAAATCACTCTTTTGAGATACTCAAGTCACATGAGAAACCAAAGAAGGATTTTTATTTGATGTAATCATCATTCAAACCTCGTATGCTCTAAACTTTTGAAGGACGAGCTCACAAAAATCAAAAACACGCGTTAACAATTTCAATAAATAGAGTTGGTTTTGAAGAGCACATGCCCAAAAATTCCATGTGTGACCAGGGTTGAATGCCTTATACAACCTTACCCAAAAAACACCTCACACCAAAAATATGATTCAGGTTGAAGAACCGGCCTCCAATCCGATGCCAGTGGAAAATGAAATTGGCACTTAAAAAACACTATGCACATGAAGATTGAATTGATGGTGGCTCATGATGGCTCGACAACCAGTAAGGTTGTCACAACAATAGAATAGGTGGCTTGCAGCAGATCAAGCGAGGCTGTCACATTGGTTAGTGATGATGACTGCTGTGAGTAGGATGTCGATTGAGGAAAGACAGCCTCGAGTGACAATCCATGGTAACTTTGTAGCTGACGGTGGTGTGATGGCAGCGGCAATGGCGGTTGCTGTAGTCGCATCGAAGCGCCCGACTCCTGTGCATAACAGCAATGATGATCGAGGCGTGTGCAGCATTTGTTGTAGCCGTGGTCTAAGCACACGACGCGTGTGCATGATGAAGGTGACAATTTGTGACGTGTGATGCGTCATCCCAACAATGAGAGAAATGTGGGGAAAGAGAGGAGAGAATAAAGGCTCTTTGAACATACAAGGGAAGATCCGATCAGCTAAATGTGAGAAAATAATGTAGGAAAACAGTATTTCTATTATCCATTAAACTAATACAACGTACATATATATACTAGTTGGAGAAGACCTAATCAAGTAAAAACTAATTTAGGCAATCTAAATTACAGCTAATGATATAACTTATAACTCATCATTTCCATGCTTTATAGCTTCCTCCAGAAGTTCTCTAACATAGATTATATAGATTGTGAAGCATTCTGCTTCCAATGGCTGCATGCCCTGTCAAGATTTTATGCTCAGAACATAGATTATATAGGTTTAAGAAAATTTTGTACATTAAGGGCCCAGATAACATTTCATTGGCAGTGTAAGATGAGGGAAACCTCTCTTTGCCCTAGATGATGTTTGTTTTTGGAAAGTCTGGTGTTAGAATGTGTGGCTGAACACATACTAGAATTAAGAGATGTAAAGGTAGGGTGATAGATGGTAACAGGATGCAGCCTAGCCTGGCTTCTGTCTAGAATGTCAAATGAATGAGATGCTAATTGGTGAACTTGTAGAAAATCAAGGTTCTAAAATTTTTCTTGCAACCTTGGTTTATGGTCTGCATTTCCTTTAATTTGGAAATTAGGATATATCACTACGCATTGATTGATCGCAATATATTGGCATTAAAATTGAAAGAATATATAAAGAGATTATACACACCTAATAAGACACTTACTATGAAATATATATTTAAATTTGTGATTCTCTAAAGATTAGCCATTAGAGTCATAACGGAGGCTGCCATGTATGGAAAGCTGTCTTTGTTGGTGGTGTGGGATAAAACTCAAGATTTTAGATGCTAGGCCCATTTGGTTTCGATGTGTTTTTTTTAAAACACGATTGTTTTCAAAAACTGTAGGCTCAAATTAATTTATATCACTCATAAATACTTTTAAATTCATTTGATAATTATGTTTTCAAAAATAATACTCTCAAACCGAATAGGCCTTAACTTAGTGTTAAGTTTTTGAAACATAACAAAATAAAGTTAGTTTGGCACAAGTGCTTTTATGATATTAATTATTGACTTCCCATGTTTTTCTTGTTTTTTCTTGATTCCCAATTGCATTGATACTTAATAGTTTGGATGCATAAATTTATCATCTATTCATTAATATGGATAACTAAGAAAAATGCTTTATGCACTGTGTTGAGGTACAAATTCTGTGTTGCATTCATACAACTATTTTTCAGTGGTTTGCATTATAGGGGAATAAGGCCTGTACTTCCGTATAGTAGATTATTCAAGCAAGAAGGGCCCAATCTGTATATTAACTTGCAAAAGCTTTTGGGAAATATTTTATTTTAACCCCAAACCATGACTGCTTTGAACTTTGTTCTTGATAATTTTATGTACTGTGCCATTTTCCTGGCAGTTTTCTTGCAGAGACTGGTCTGGTTTCAGTTGAGCATCAAATGAAAGAGATGGGTCTGGCGCCAAAAGAATGTAAGAAAGAATTATAGAGAACAAGTGATTATGTATATCTTCAAAATATGAAGCATGAACATTTTTTAGGGGAACCATTTTGTTACGTTCAAATGAAAAGACTGGTGCAAACACCCCCTGACACATGAGAAAAGAGGAAAATCGTCAAAAGAATGAGGCTACATACACGATGCAGAATATGAATCAAGCATGAAGGGCAGTCTTATCCCATCACATACTAAGTTAATGTAGGAATTCTCAGTCTGTATTTTTTTAGATCCACAAATATTGATAATTTTTTGACTTCACTACGGCAGAAACAAGGTTAGCACTTAGCAGGAGAGCTGGAACCTTTTTTGGTTTACTTCCATTTTTTGTTGTTTTTTTTTTTCTTTTTTGGTCCATGCAAGACAACTTAAAGTGCGTAGAGAACACGGAGGGGTGAGTTTAAAAACCTTCTATTATGAATTTATTTATATTAGTTTGTTCAATATAACTTCTTTCTGAATTTAATTAGCTTCCTTCATATGTTCGTAACATTACCCCAATCGCTTGCTATTGATTTGGTAAATTGCTGTTATTTCTTTGATCTGAAGTTTAACAAAGCCACAAAGCCACATGCGTACCACCGCGATTGCGCGGTGACTGAGTGGTTTTTTGTTTTCAATTTGTTCCCATAAATATCATGCAATGAATCAAATTATTTTCGAATTAACTAACCAACTAAAAGATTGTATTAAAAATTGATCGAATAAAGACAAACTTATTATCATATTTATTACCATCGGACTCATCCGTCTGGTGGGACTAGTAAACCTGATCTGTTTATTTAACTAGTTTAATTTTCTTATTGGATTGTTTCTGCAAATAAACCGAAAAAATTCCAATAATACGGTCATTTTCTTTTAACTTGAGTGACTCGATCAGATTTTACAAAATCAGACAGATTTTACAAAATTAGTAAAGTGATATTTAATTTCTTTTATAATACAATTTTTATTTAAATTAATGGCTATTGATATTTCATTTTAATATTCTTCTAAAGTCATTATGATTTTCTTTTATTATGAATTTATGCTATTAAAAATTTAAATTTATTAAAAATATATATTAACAAATAAATAGTATTATATTAAAAAAATATTTTTAATATGTTAGCTTAAAATATTTAATTTTTATTTATATGTATTAATTATATAACCGGTCCAACTGCTGGGTCAACAGTTGGACTAGTGACTTGATTAACCAGTGCCTTAACGAGATTAATATCTGATTCAATTTTGATAACTATACTTAGTACAACAAAATAGTAGTAACATTATAGTCCAATCACAAGACATCATATTAATGATGTTTGTGTAGAAACCCAGTGATTTATATATACATATATATATATATATTAAAAATATAAAAATAAATAAATATATTTTGTCAACTTTCATTGTTACTTTATTTTTTTATCATTTCTCTTTTTTATTCCTATTTATTAGTGTTTATAACTTATACGTGTACATATATATATATACACTTTTAAAACATAATAACTTATGTTATCTATATAAATTTAAAAATGAATGTATATTTGAAATATATGAATTGAAATCTTTGAAAATAAGATCAAGATTGAATACTAAAATATGTTTAAAAAAATTGTAATCAATTCAATAGAATATAAAACTATGGTTAAAAAAATATTATTTCGATGTATTGATAGTAGAATGACTTTGCTATTTTTTTAAAAGGTATATTACAATTTTTTATATTTTAATATCATTCAATATTAATCTTATTTTAAAAATAAAATTAATAGATTTCATATATATATACACACACACACGTGTTAAATGTTTTTGATAGATATAAAAATATATAATTTAAAAGTTTACAAAATATATTTATGTCAATTAATAAAATAAATAACATAGCCTGGATAATAAAGGAAAACAAAAATGAAATAAGGGTAACAAAGGAAAATAAAAGTGGGACTAGACTGGAGAGCGGGGTGCTTCAGAAGAGGGGAAGCATACCAATTTTCTCCACCCACTCATTGGCCTTAAACAATAAGGCCGGAAAAGAAACTAAAAAAGTATTATTGATTGAAGTTAGATGGTGATTTTCTCTATGAGACTATTCTCCATTGCCATTGGACATCAAAAATCACTCATAAATTATATACTTATAAGTAATATATCAAATTTACTGTAGTTTTAATTATTTAAAACTAACACATCACAAATGATATTATTTTAAAAATAATAAGTCTCATAAATTTAAAATTATTTATATGTAATAAAAATTTATTTAAATTCATAAATTTTCAAAATAAATATATTTTAAAAAATAATTATCATTTATCAAACGTAGCGTGTAATTTCCTATCATATCTAATCATAATACGTAATTTTATTTTTATATATGAAAATGATTAAATTGTTAATTGATTTAAAAGTATATTGACTGTAGATATGTTTTAATATCGGCCACCCATTTATATGAGCGGTTGAGATTAAAATTATATTATCTAACATTACTCAGGATTGAAATTCGAGTCAAGCAATTTCGTTTTACTTTTTAAAGATCGTTTTTGATTTTGATTTTTATTTTTTTGGGTTTATGTACCTTGGCTCAAGAAGTTTCGAACATCATGTTTGTATTTTATGCATTTTGATTTTTTATTGTGTTTTATGAATTTTATTGGAGTTTATATTAATTTTAAATTTTAAAATAAATTTTATTTGGTATGACATACAATGTATTTAAAAAAATTCAAATTTAATCTCATAAAAATTTTTAAAAATAAAATATAATAGGCATATATAATAAAATATAGAAAAATTAAAAAGATTATTTGAATATCTCATCAAAATTAAATTTAAATTTAAAAACAGAAAATAATTAGAAACAATTTTTAAAAATAATTACAAGACTTACAATTTAAAAAAATAAATAAATTTTAATAATTTTAAATTAATATGAGCTCATAATTTTGAGATTTAATTGAATTTTGTGTGCCAAACAGGCCATAGGCTTCTAGACCTTATTACTCACTTAGATCATTAGTAACAGATTTATTACAAAAGTCTAATTTTCTTTTATTTATGAGAAAAAGTTAAAATATCGTAAAATTATTTCCATAATAAAAGTCATATATTTAACTTTTTTTTATGTAATTTGTATAGTATTTCTCAATGTATAAAAAATTATTATACGTTTTATATAATTATTAAATTATATAAAAAAATTTCTTTCATTTCTCTCTTTTATATTTCCCTTTAACTTTCAATTTTATTCTAAATTAAATTATAACAAAGTTATTATTAAATAAAAATAATATAAAATATTATTTTATTGATGTAAGAAATGATAAAAAAAATTTGGTTGCATATTTATATAAAAAAATAAAAATAATTTAAATCTATAAATTTAAAATAAACACAAAAGAAAATGGCGTGATTATTGGACGGATTATTCAAATAAAGAAAAGAAATACACAAGCCTTCGAGAGAAAAAGGTACAACAAAATAATTTAAATATTCAAAAAAATTATGAAAGACAGAATAAGATTCAAAGAATGTCACACTTTTTAAAATAGATCCTCTCTTTGGCTATCAGGGTACAAAAATGTAAAAAAGATATGAAAAGGAAAAAAAAAGGTAAACAAAATAAATAAAAATTCGTAAGATAATTAGTTAAGGTAGAAAAGAAATGAAAAAAAACATAAAAACTGTATTTTTATATATTGTTACTGGATTAAAAAAAGAAAAAAATATTATATATCAATTACCAGTCAATACTTTTATTCTTTTTTTTTTCGAAAGTAATATTATAATTTTGTTTTTACTGTATATTTTTCATCCATATTTTATGGCACATTAAGGGAAAAAACACTAGAGAGAGAGAGAATTTTTCACGGATACATTTTTCACCTTTTTGATACTTTTTTCTTACTTCCATCGAGTCTTATTAAGGGCAGTGATGGCAATATTAATATGTCCTGTTTCGATCTGTTCCTACAAACTATGGTCGAGTCTTATTTGTCTGTTTCGATTTAATTTTTTAAAAATATATAAAGTAAAAAATATCAATTCAATTTTTTTTTTAAAATATTTAAGGTAAAAAATATCCGTCATAAACTGCTCATACTATTAGGTCAAATTTAATTCAGAATAGATCCAACTTAACCCGTTGTGATTCCTAATTAAGAGACATCTTGCACGGTTCTCGTTAGAAAACTCTAACGGTGTCTCCATGAACTTCGGGTAGAATGGTCGAATTAATATTAATAAAATTTTCACCATTTCTCACGTGGTTGTTCAAGAGCTAAAAGGGCGTTGAAAAATCAATTTTTGTAATAAATTCACAATAACTTGTCTATTCAGCCTTAAAACACTGCTATTTGTCATTCTCTCAATTCCGAAAGAAAAAATATTCTTGCAGGCGTGTGCGTGCGCACTGTCATCAACCATTAAAAATAAATTTACCTATTTTTCAATAACTAGACAGTGCTCTGTGTGCCCACTGCCCACCACCCTTGCACCAAGAATAGTTTATTTTGAAAACTCAATTGTCAAACATGGTTCCAAAGTCCAGAAGTGTCTCCCCACATAAAATAAAATATGTACATAATTAACTAGGATGACAATAACATATTACATAATATAGTTGGTATTATTAGGGTCACTATTAGTTTGAATTTCATCCTAAAATCAATGGATGGCAGGAGATATCACCATTGAATATATTTTAATTAATATCTGATTAACAATTTTCACATGTGGGACATTTTGAAAACATTCATCTATTGGCAACTTGCAAAATACACACTCAAGGATCATGTGTGAAAAAATACAATTTATTCTGATATCATATTAAAATTAAAAGGTTTTATTCTAAAACTAATTAATTATAGGAGAGGTGACCATTCTATAATAATTTTTTTTTCTATAATTTAAAGTTTACATTATAGTTTTAGAGTTTTGATAAAAAAGAGTTTACCTTAGGTTCTCTAAAATAAAATTTAGGAAAAAAATCTTCATGTTCGAAGAATTACTATTTATCTTTTAAATAATTTTTAAATATATTTCCTGATATGTAATTGGATGTAATAAATGAAATAAATAAAAAATATTAAATAAAATATAATTTTAAAAAATAAAAATATATATGAAATAAAAAAATATCAAATAATATATTATTTATTCATAAAAATATAAAATAATATAAAACTAATGTGAATGCTAAAGGATATTATTATTTTTATATTTATATTTTAAGGAAAAAAAAGTCACTTTTTTCCTCTACAAGAAGAAAGACCTGGCAATTCGTTTTTAAGAAAAGGGCGCAATTGGTGAGGTGTATCACGTGACGGTGATGCTCCTCCCCTTGCTAGCTTTAGAGTTGAAGTAACCAAATATGGTAATAACCTAATGATCGATTTGGTAAAAAAAAAAAAAACGAGTGAAACGCGTGAACCGTACGTGTAAGAGTAAGACCAGGGAGAGAGAGAGAGAGAGAGAGAGAGAGAGAGAGAGAGAGAGAGAGAGAGAGCGAGAAGAAGATGACAGAAAAACTCTTATGGAGTTTAATGGTGGCACTAGCTGCGTGACAAAAATTGGGGATAGAACCTTGGAAAACATTGCACGCACTTTTGTGGTGAGAATATAATGGATTTTTTTAAAGGGAGAAAGAGGTAAAAGACAATAATAACTTAATAAGTGTTTTTTTAAAAGAATAATAATTCTTTATTTTAAAAAAAAATCAAAAGCAAATAATATCTTTTAGCTATAACAACACGCGAATCCATCATTAGGTATCAAATATTTGACATATGTTAATTCCATGAATGATTTGTTTTTTTTTTTTTTTCAAAACTAGGTTGACGTGTTTTGGGTTTGTTTTTATTTGATTTGGTATTTTAATTTTGGTGAAAAGATAAGGACGAGGAAGAAGGAGAAAAAAAATAAAAAAATAAAAAAATCCCGTGCGCACACAGTGACACACACAGTAATTGGTATATGGCAAAACCCAAATAAGGCCAAATATGTTTGTTTCCACACACCCTTTATTCTCGGCCTCTTTTGCATGGGACTGCCACTCCCTCCACCTTGCACAACAAATACTATGGTGGTAACCTCCCTCCCCCCTCTCTCTCTCTCTCTGTCTCTCTTGTTTGGGCTAGGCTAGCTGTATTTGGTTTTTGCCTCTACTAGTACTAGTACTGCTAATACTAATCAATCATCAACGTTTATCAATTCACTGAATAGTGACTACCGTACGTACCCAATTCCAGACCCATTTTCTTTCTTTCTTTCTTTCTGATTTCTATTATTATAATCTTGTAGGTTTGAAGCCCAAGTTGATTTTAGGGAGCTGATCATCAAATGGGGTCAAGCGTCGAGTGGGATGCTGAAAAGATGTCTGTCTCTGTCACTGTCACCCTCTTCCTATTCTTCTATTATTATTTGGGATTATTTTTTGTGGGCTATGGTTTTTTTTTTCTCCCTTCAATCGTCGACAATCGATTTTAGTGTTTTTCTTCAGTGTTATGTTTTTCCTTGATGCGATTTCTTATGGGCTTTAGGTTTCAATTGTACGTGCATGATTATATGATGAAGAACGACATGCATACAGCTGCTGAGATTTTCGCCAAAGAGGCAAATGTCTGCAACACTATTCCAGTCGGTGCGTACGCACGTGCCTTTGTGCTGTTTGTTATGCAAACATACACACCCAAAAAAAAAAAAAAGAGTAAAAACTCTCATAGTTTTTCGCGTACGTTGTGAATTGATTATCGGATTAATTGTTCAAAATCAGTTGCGTTTTGCCTTGTTCGTGTTCACATGACTTCTGTTAATTTGTGTGGGAACATGGAGATGAGTGGATTATTGTGCTTAATTTAATCTATAATCTAAGTCATTTTACTTATGTACCATGTAATCAGACCGACTGCAGTATAATTCTGGGGGCTCTTAATTCAGTTTTTCTGGGTCCTGACTATCCTTACTCTATAGCTATCTGTGCTACCGTTATTTGTTGCTCTACTTAATTTGTTTCAGAAGGTGGGTTTGATCTATTTGGCAAGATGGGTGACTAATTTAAGGCAATGAACGATTCTTATCAAAATTTGCTGTCCTGTCGAATGTAATTAAAAGAAGGTGTCTATTTATTTCTCAGTGATTGATGTTCCGGGTGGCTTTTTATCCGAGTGGTGGTCAATTTTCTATGAACAGTACGATGCTTGGACTGTGAGGCATCATGAGACTGGGGAAGGATCCTCGTCTATGGTGGTGTGTAATATTGAACCTCCCAAAAAAAAAATAAAAAAATGCCACACTTGCTTTTTGTTGTGAGTGTTGCTTCATGAATATGATGTGTTTTTTGCTCTTCAAGTTTCAGGACACAGAAGGAACAGTTAACCCGGGAATTTATGATCCATTGGGAACAAATGTAGGGATGAGCCTACAAAGGCACAGCCAGTTTCCGCTTTGTCCTGACTATATGAGGATGAGGAACCCTGCAGATGGTACTATGGCTACTGAGACGTATTATGAGGATGAGCATCTGGGGCAGGCCAGAAACATGAATCCAAGTTTACAATTCTTTGATGTCGATAAATTGAAAATCTCTGATGCATCACCATACAGTGCTAGGTAGACCTGAACACATCCATTTTCCTACAGGGATTAGGAAATTATTTCTTCAAATGACCCCATTCAAGGGTAGAACACACACACGTGCGTACACAGGGAAAAATGGAAAACATAAATAGGGAAATTAGATATGATCATTGTTGTTTTGTAAAAGTTAAAAGGATTGCTTGAGTCAAAGTTGTTGCTTCTCGGGTGGGTCTTTCTACGGTAAGTAGTTTTTTATTGACGTCAACCAATTATTTATTGAAAGTGCTTTTATATGTCACAGTTCCTCACAACAAGAAATTTATAGCCGCCTCCAACAGCAGATTGCAAGAGTATGTTAAAATATTCGTAGACTTGTTGAGGACTTCAAATTCTATTTGAGGTTGTGAATTTTGTTATTGTGTAGGATGCTAGTTTGGGAAGGTCAGTACCACGGGATCCAACTCTCTATGGAATACCGAGTGCCATGCTCACAGGAAGTGGACTTTGTGATACAGGTTGGTTTTTACTAATTCTTTCCCCCCTGTCAGTATCTCTGAAAATATGGGGACTTAGCTTCACATGAACTTGATTTTAAAAAACAAAGGGATTCACGAAACTCTCAGTTGGTTAAGAAGTAATTTAGAGGTGACTAAAGTTATCGGGTATGATATAAAGGCCATTGGTGCTTTTTCAAGCATGATAAGAATGTATAATGTTGCCTCTGAATAAAAATTCATAGGACCCGCGATTGATCGATGTAAGATAATGCATAGTATGGCAAGGTTGAAATAAAATCAAATGGGACTTGTTTTGTGTGCATTTTAGGTAATATAAGCCTGATATATTAAGTGTTTGATGCATTTAATATCTGTAATTAATTGTATCTTAGTTATAACATAAAACCAGATTAATGTACCTTAAACTTTGCAATTCGTTTCTTATTTTAAAAAATTTAGCATGCCTTTTATTTTTTCAATTTTAGCATGCCTTTGTGATGCTTGTATTACCCGATCTATGACAGCAGTTACGACAAATGAGGTTAATTCAGTGCCATCATTGAGAGGATGGCCTTTAACAGTAAGCAGCACATTTTGTCTCTCTTTCTTAATTTCCTACTGCCCAAATCTATAGATGATGTCTGCACATTTGTATTGCCTTCTTTATTATCAGCAGTTGCTCAGAAAATCGTCCTGTCCTGTTTACAGGGACTTGACCATATCCTCCAAGGTTTTGGAAATCCAGTTTTGAGCTCACTTTTTCAGGTGCCAAATTATCAGAAACAGTTTCAGATGTCAAGTCCATATCAGCAGGTGGCCTTAGCTCAATTATTAGCAGATCAAACAGCCAACATACCTTCACATCTCGTACCAGGAAACTCTGATACTACTGATTTTTCTGCTAGAAATCTAATGCTTCTCAAGTGTGATGTGCATGGAAAAGATCAGATGTTAAGAGCACGCCAAGAGGATGTCTTTTCTCGAGATTTGGCAAAACAAGCAGCAAATAGATTTTCACTAGCTGGACCTGGAAGCTCTGCTAATATTGATTACGATGCTAGAAATATGATGCTTCACAAGTCTAATTCATATGCAAAAAATTCTCAGGTAATTAAAAGGCTCTAAAGTATCAGTTACTGTTTGAATATTATATTATCTAACCAAATACTATTACTAGAATTCCCTAAACCCTCTGATTTCGATTTCCTTTCATGATCATTTGATTTTTAGCTGGAGGGGTGAGTTTTAAATAATAAGTTTGAAGGTGAATATCTATAAGGAACAAAAGTCCCACATGACAACAGGTAATTGATAGCTTGCATAGAAAAACTTATGACACAGAAAATCTTGCCTCCAGGGATTGTATAAATCACAACAAAGAGCCAATAGTTCATGCCATAGTTAATGTATCTTCACACCACTCTTTGCTTATGTAAAGATAAATCAGTTGTTTAAATATTAAATTTTATATTTTTCAATTTTTATTAGGAACTTAACTAACACATTATTATGAGTGTGCCTATAAATTCTGTTGACATGGGGTCATGGTGTCAACCTTCTGTGGCCTGTATGACCGTTGCCTCATCTTATGCTGTCAGGTGCACAAGGCTACAGGAGTCCTTTCCTTGCCTTATGTTTATATGATTGTATGTGCAGATATATACATACTTCCATATGTAAACACTCAAGCTGACAAGTGTGCAGAAAATAAAATTTTTATTCAATCTATGTAAACCCCTCACTTTTGCTAAAATAAAATCTAGCCAAAATTTTTGGGACCCAAGTACAGATCTCATTTCAATTTAAATATGATTTTCATTTTTTCGGTTGGTTTTCTTATGATTTTCACTGCAATGCTTAGATGATGACCCAAATGAAACAGACAGCAAAGCACCATCATCAACAAGATCGTCTACATAAAAAAAAGTTTCAAGAGGTTGGTTCTTGCAGGCCGATTTACTCATTTCCTTTACTGTGACAACTAACATGAAGCACTTTTGGGAAGGTTTATGTATGCATAGATGCATGTATACCCAAGTTCACACATGTTTTAAAAAATAAATATTTTATTAAATCTACGGAAACCCCTCTATTATGACAGGTCTTAGATTAAAATCTGGCAAAATTTGTAAGACTAAGGAGGTGCTAATGATTATAATATCAATAATTATGGAAATTTTGTTTTCATATGATGTTAATTTTATATTTGCTAATGATGATTACTTCAATGGCCTGAACAATGACTGAAATGAAACATACAACAAAGACCCAACACGAAAAAGTTCGCCCAATGGAGCAAAACTTACGAAAGGTTTGTTCTCTAGCAGAGCCAATTAATCCATAAATTTACTATGATAATTAATATGAATAATTTATTAGTATTTTATCTTTTCGTAAATTTCCTAACATATGACTGTGTTGGATATTAGGTTTGCAAAAAGAGGAAAAGTTTATCACAATCACAACCCGGGGATGATACCTTAGAAGATCATACACCTCACGTAAGCTCAATTAGAGTATAAAATTTATTTTCTTGCTTTTAGCCTTTGTCATTTGTTCTCTTCCAGAACTGTCTTGTCTTAGATTCATCTGATTTCTATTTATTTGTACCAACTGTTGAACTTCAGGATGCTGAGAATAAACCTGCAGAGGAAAATATTGAATCTTTTCTGTCTCATGATTTAGCTGCTGATATAACAAGAAATTCTTTCAGCATTTCGCAGCAACGTTCAACTGCTTGTGGTAAAAGTGAAGATGAAGGTAAATTTGATAATGCATCCAATAGTCGGTATACATGTCATTAGCCTTTTTTGAAGACAGTAAATGATTGGAGATTAATTATGAAGCGCAAAGAAGTGGTTTCATATGAGATAATTGGAATAGCTACAAGATACGATAATCAAAGACATCAATATTCTACACATACATATGCTTTCCACAGAATTTTCATTTTTAACATTATAATTTGATATCCTTTGGTAGATTTCTCTTTTGAGGAGATCGGTTGCCTTAAATCCAGCAAAAGTAAGGTGTTGTGCTGCCATTTTTCTTCAAATGGGAAGTTGTTAGCTAGTGCTGGACATGACAAGAAGGTGAGTCCGAATGCCTTCGGAGAAGAGTTTTAATTTCTCTTGTCATTACTGAAGCTTCTTTCCACAATTTTGGTATTAATTTTTCTTCTTGCGGGACCTGAGTTTAGTTTTCTCATGCAGGTCACAGTTACGAACATGGATACTCTTGATATTGCATATACCACTCAGTGCCATCGCCATATTATTACTGATGTTCGCTTTAGACCAAGTTCAAGTGCTTTTGCAACATCTTCGTTTGATAAAACGGTTCGAATATGGGATGCATCCAAAGTAACTAAATTTTTTACTTCAATTCCCTCATTGGAAAGGAATCTATTGGTACTTATTCTTTGATGTCTTTTACTTTTTGGCTTTCTTCATTCTATTTTAGTCTGCAAGGTCGATCCTTAACCTCCTTGGGCATGCTGACCAAGTCATGTCACTGGATTTCCACCCAACAAAGCTAGACCTTCTCTGTTCATGTGATACTACTGCTGAGATTCGACTGTGGAACATTAATGATAGTACTTGCACACGTGTCACAAAGGTCAGGTCTTTTACTTTGTGTTTCTAGAGATGTAAAGGTGACATTCATTATTGGAATACTCTTATTTAGCGTATTTGCTTATTTTATAGAAGAGCATCATATTTGCAATTGTTAATTTGATTTCCCATCTATCACTTTCTTGACTGATTAGTTTTTGTCCATATTCATTTTTAATCCCTATGGTGGTAATTTTTGTAGACGTTATTGAAAAGCCTTTTGTGTTAATATCTTTCAGAATTGTTCTTAAAACTTGGCTTTATGATTAGTAAGTGAGACGCTCAGCCTGTACCATATGATGGTTTTACCATTTTCTAATTTTCTGTACCTTCCTTTTACTTGGAAGCCAATAGATGTCTGAAGAAACATATGCATACTGCAAGCTTCATAGTATTTTTATACTTACACCCAGAGTATGCTAACTTATACTGCATGCAACTGATTCTATTAAATATTACCCCAAACTTCCCCCTTTCTTCAAAAAAAAAATAAATAGAAAGAAAGAAAAAAGAAGCACTATCCGTTGACATAAAAATAATACCAAGCCTTGGTACTTGAATATTTGAATAATTGCTCAATTTTCATGTTACCTAATCCTAACTCGGAATGCAACCCACTATTCATAATTTATTTACACTTTTCTTGAATTTTCCCCTCTCATAATTGAAGTGCTAGAAGTATGATTTACCCTGTTAGCATGATAATGTTCTTTATTAAGATATTATTGCAAACCTATTTATCTACTCCTCATTTTGAATCTCATGGGAATAACTACAGGGAGCTAATAGAAAAGTAAGGTTTCAACCTCAGGATGGGAAGCTTTTAGCTGCTGCTGCAGGACGCGGCATCAGCATAATTGATGTTGAAACCGACTGCATCCAATTCTATTTGAAGGTGATTCATTAGATGAGTTTTATTGCTTATCTGAAATGCATGTTTCTTTTGCTTACTGGGTTTCTTTATATCTAAGGGACATGCCAAAGAAATCCGTTCAATCTGTTGGGATACGAGTGGAAAATATATTGCCTCAGTTAGTGAAGACTCTGCACGGATGTGGTTGGTTCAATCAGGTGGCAAGTGCATTCACGAGTTACATTCTAGCGGCGGCAAATATGAGTCATGCATATTCCATCCTGCATATTCGCTCCTCTTGGTCATCGGTGGCTACCAGGTTTGTGTTTCTTATTTTATATACGTATAAAAATGTCTATGATTTCATAAAAACTATTTTTTCCCCTGTTGGTATAATAAATTCTAGCTTTAGGAATGAAGCCGGCTCTCATGTCATTGTTATATTGATCTCCTTGGTTTCATGCTTGAGAGGCTGTAGAGTGTAGATAGATCCATTTATATTCATTTCATATTTGCCTTTCATCTTAGAATCGCAGGTGATAGATTATTCTATGCATGCCCTTTTATCAGTTGATATTTTTGTGATGTGCGAGCCACTGAATATCTCTTCTTGATGAGGAAGTCTTATTTTATAAATGCTTTTCAGTCCCTCGAGCTATGGAATCCAACTGAAAGTGATAAGACCTTGAGCATTCAGGCGCACGATGGGATAATTGCTGCTTTGGCTGATTCGCCTCAAACTGAAGTGATTGCCTCCGGGAGTCATGACCAGTCCGTGAAGCTGTGGAAATAACCCCCTCCTTACTTCCCTCTCCCTTTAGGCCTTAGTGGCTTTGCTTTTATGCATATAGATGAAGGGGGTAACATTTGTTAACTAATTTTGAATTGGGCTCACATCCATGAAACTTTTAAGGATCTAGCATTCATATAAAATAGGTAGATTCAGAGAAAAGATCATTTTTCTTCTTTGTGACAGGACAGCTTACAGGCCAGTATTTGAATTCTACAATGCTATGCACAGTGAAGGATAATAGTTGCAGGACAAAATTTCTTTCGTGCTTTAATTCATGTAGTGACATTTTATAGACTTGTTAAAGGTATTTTCTTTAAAATACTATAAATTTGTGTTATGAAGATGGGCTGCTATAGTGTAGAAAATGATTATGTCCCTGACGGATAATGTAATGTGCAATTGATGATGCAAGTTACAGCTTCATCAATGGAGAGCAAGATTTATATGCGTGCGGGCATGAGAGTGGGGAGAGAAGATTTGTCATTTCTACCGAACTTCAACGTTTACATAACAACAACAACAAAACAGACAGACATCTACAGTTGCTTTGATTCAAAAATCAAAAATGCGATGCCAGCCACATCACTTCCAGAGTTCTTCCATGGGGATCCCACGTTCAAGAGCAACATCCCTTAAATGCCTCATTTTCTGAATTGCGACTACCGTAGCTCTTGCATTGTTCAGGGCATTGCTGCTCCTAAGTTGTTTACCTAAGGCATTCTCAACACCTGCCATCTCTAAAACTATTCTCACAGCACCTCCAGCAATCACTCCAGTACCAGGTGACGCAGGCCTGAGCATTACCTTTGCTGCCCCAAAGTCTCCATCAGACCTGTCGTTCAATCATCAAAGACTAGTGAAGGCACTGTTGGTGTAAAGTTAGAAAAACATAAGAAAACAGTGATATTCACATTTTATAATCAATACTCCACAATATGTGCATTTGATCTCAATTTCCAAAGCATAACCTTCACTTGGGGAAGCCTAATCTTAAACCTCAGAAGATATAATTATATGACATATAATCTTAACACACTCCCAAATGATCATATTCCACACACGTGACAATTATCAGAAGTTAGGGCCAGAACAGCACAATCCATCATGCCCACTGTAATAGACTTTCAAAGTACAATACAAGGCGATTGAAAGGGAAGGATATGGATCCACAATAGCAACAGCTTTCCCCCAACTAAACTAAAACCAAATAGTTCCACAAACTTTTTAACAAAAATCACTTAGGCATGAGGTTAACCTCTAGGCGTCCACATACCAAAGGGAAGGCCATGTTTTGACTACCCTTAGAAGTGCTCTTCTGTGTGAGTGGCATTTGGGTTAACCATGAATGGAAAAAAGAAAGAAAACAAAAGAAAATAGAATGATAAAAGAAAAGCATGATAACCTGCAATAAGCAACACGGAGAACACAACAATGCTGAACGCTTCAAGACAAACGCAACTAAAATATAAGTAAGACACACAATGTCAACTTTCATGCTACACTCCTAACATTCAGTCAACGCCTCCAAGGCTTAAAAGCAATAACTTTCATGTGTTCATAAGCCAAGGTATAACCAAGTTTCCAAAAATACCTGTACAAAGCAAATAATATTACAGAAGGATCACAAGCATCAAATTTTCATCGCCAAGCTAATCTCAACAGATGTGGGAACTATCCTACCAAATTTCATCACCACTGACAGCAGAGCTGCTAACAGGAGTTAGAGGACCACACAAATTCATAAACTTAGAACAAGCTCCTAAGCTTAGAGTTATCCTCGCAGCTGATGATGCCCCTTTGAATGCAATAATTAACCCTATGATGATATCGTGTTGACAGCAGCCAGCAGCTACAACTTACTAACAATACCCACAATCACGAATTTTCTTATATGGGAATTTACTTAGCAACTTAGCCCCATTAATTTAATTATCTATTATACTGGTCTAACAAAACCCAAAATCAATTACAGATGCACTGAACTCTTCATGAGACAACATAGCTAGTAAACAAAAATGAAAGATCGGCAAGCGGAAATTAACATACCTGTGAGGAAATGTCGAGTACTTGGTCATGGGGACAGTAATAATATTCCTGCGAGCGTCCACTGCGGACTTCTGGACAGCATCAATAACCTCCTTAGCCTTCCCGACGCCAACACCCACACGACCCTTCTTGTCCCCGACCACAACAGTCGCCCTAAAATTCATCCGTTTCCCTCCCTTCACCACCTTGGTGACCCTCCTCACTTCCACGACCCTCTCATCGAAGCCGTCTTTGATCTTCTCCGTCCTCGTACTGGATCCCCACCCAGTGTCCATCTTCTTCTTAGAGTCCATGACGTAGACGTCGTTTCCCAGCACGCTGACGCCGCTGTAGACGGGGCCGTAGAGCTTCTCGTACGCGGCAGCGATCTCGTCCTCGGTCGGGAACGGGCCCTCGTCGAAGTAGGGAGGAGGGACGAAGCCCTCCGGCGGCGGCGGCTGCTCGAAGGCGACATCTTCGCCCGGGTCGAGGTTGTCGAAGAAGGAGGTGTCGATGTCGTTTCCCGTGTCGCCGTCGTTGGTTTTAGCTCCGAGAGAGGGGAATGTGGCGAGGCGCGAGGAGGACAGGGAAAGGAGGGAAGGAGGAGGAGGCGGGTACGAGGAGGGTATGGGACTGAGGGCTTTGTGAGGGCGATGAGAGAAGAAGCGAGGGGGTGTGCGGATGGAGAGAGAGGAGAAGGAGGAGGAGAGTGAAGCCGGAGTGACGGAGGCCGCAGCAGCAGCCATGGCTGCGACGGCGACGACGACGGTGATGGGAGGCGAGGCAGGGAAGATATATACGGTCAAATTTGGAGTGTCATCATCGTCATCGACGTTCACCAGTGTAGGCCGAGGTTTGGTTGTGACTCAAGATGTGTGGACTGTTTGAGTTGGCACCTCATCTCCTTATTGCGTTTTATGCGGGTGGTCTATCTATTGTTTCGTGTAATTATTTATGCTTCATTTGCAAAAGAGGATGGGACATATATACATATATCACTACAAGTAGTAGTTAGTATTTTATGGGAGGTTATATTTAACGTTGGATATATTTTTAACGATTTAAATTAAAATTTTATTTAATTATAATAACAGTAAATTTAAAAAAAAATAAAAATAAAAATTTAACGGCTCACAAAACCTTCCCAACCCCTTCATACTCTTAAAATCCTTCATCCTCCATGGTTTTTAACCCAAAACTTTGGTGGGCATGTGTCTTTATTGTAGTAATGTCCCACAAGACATTACTACAGTATTTCACTATAGATAGGGGTGGCCAAAAATTGATCTATGCCAATAAATCGAACCGAATCAAATAATATAAATAAAAAATAAATAATTTAAAAAATTGATTGTTTATTTGATTTGAAATTTTAAAAAATTAATATATTATGGTTGATTTATAGTTTAGCCAATTCATGGACTAAATTGATCAAATATAATATAATATATATTCAAATACTTTATCTATGTCTATTCTTACCTAGGTCACTAACATATGCAATTGTACCCATCGTGAATTTAGATTCTTTTATGAAATTATACAAGAAAATCAACGTTAATACATTTGTACAATCATTAATGAACAGATCGTGCGTGTTAACGGTGGACAGATTAATCCTTATTGATGTCATATATATTTACATAGTACTTAGTCAATGCACTCTATAAAGTTATTAGCCTATCATTTGACACTTTGATAGTTCATGATTAAGCCTGAATAGTAGTCAAAACTAATAGTTTTTTACTTTTGTTGGTCGATTTTAATTTGTTATTTTTTTTCCAAACTGAATGTATACGGTTTGATTTAAAAATAATACATAAACTGATTGATGCTCACCCCTAACTGTAATAGTGTTATAGTTAAATAAAAATCTAATATGAACCATTGAAAACAGATCTAATAGGCTTGATTGCAAATATATCATCACAAACACACACACACACACACACACACAATATTTTTGCCTCATTTACAAAAATGTTTTTGTTTTTAAAATTTTTATCAAAAAAAAAACAGAAATGATGAACTATTAATACAATAATAACAACAAATGATAACAATTATCAAATAATAATAAAGAAAGGAAACTGGAGACCACATAATAATAAATAAACTACATATATATATATATGACGTCCACAATTGAAATTGTATTGGCGCCTAGACTCGTATTAGCAAAAATAATATTAGTTCCAGTTACCATATTATTGTATTGGTTAACAGTAGCATTAAAAGAAAAATGAAATATTATATGTCTATGTGTATAAGAAACGAGAGGAAGAAGATAGAAAAAATAAATATTATTATTTTTTATTAATAGATTTGGAAAGGTAACATACGAACTAATATAAAACTTTGATTTTTTTTTTTTGAAGAAATTACAAAACTTGAGCCTTGATAAGCTTTTTGTAGAAGATATTACATATGAGCTTATTGAAGAAGTTTTCTTTGGAAAATTGAAGAGATCTAGGAGAAGGGAGTATAGGAACTTTGGATCTTTAAAAGTTTCGAGAGAGATACTCTCAAAGAGAAAAAAAATGTTTTAGAGAGAAATGAGAGAACTTGGATGTTTGAAGAACGGGATACATAAAGTATGGGAAGCTTGTAAAAGAAAGGGGAAAAGGCTTTTATTTAAAGTAGAGATGAGAGGCTTCTAGAGAGAGAAAAAGTATTAAAATAAGAGGTTGCATACTTTTATAGGAAAGTTACTCTATATATGCTTGTGCTTGGACTTGGACTTGAACTTGGGTCTTAAAATTAGACCACAACCTTATGAGTCATTGGGAATGTGCCTTTCTTGGATATGGGACACTAGTATTCCTTGTCATAGGTCGTTAGGAATGGGACTTCCTCATATTTGGGCCATTGTGAATGGGGCCTTTTCTGGACATGAGCCGTTGAGATGGGCTTGGGGTAAAGATAAGGTTCATTATGTGCACAACAGTGTGTTGGATTCTTAACAAACCTGTAACTATTAATAGATTTGATAAGTAATGTTCAAGCATTGTTTGAGCTCGATAACGTGTAGTGTAATTACATAAATTTTTTTATTTACCATATGGACTATAAATACATATATGTTTCAAAACGAGACCTTGGACTTGGGTGTTAGAGTCTTGGGCCATTTTTGACATGAGTCATTAGTGATAGGCCTTCATTGGGCTTAGACTTCAAATTGGGTCATAGAGTATTGGGTCATCAATTCCTTAAATATAAGCCATTGGATTGTATTCTGATATGAACCCCGGGCCTCCTTTAGGGATGAACCTTGGAGCTTCTTTGGAAAATAGGCTGATAAGAATGGATCATTATTGATTTTTGGCAAATATACAACCATTAATGGATTTGATAAGTGATCATTTAAGTACTCTTTGAGCTTAACAATATGTAGTCATTTTTCCCAATTACACATAATTTATATATTAAGTGTTAGAGATGTTATCATGAGAGTCTGCTAATCGGGACTCATCAATCTACAAAGGTTTAGTTGGAAAATAAATAATATTATATACTTTAAGGAGATTAAGATTTTGAATTTTTAGTTTTGTAAGAAATAAGAAAATAAGATTTGGAGAAATAAAAGAAATACCATCATATTTTATAGTTAATGGAGTAATCGTATTAATAAATGGGTACCTAAAATAATAACATAATTAGTATCATGCAAAAGAATAAAAATTGTTTTAATTTAAGTATTATTATTAATGACATATCCTTTAGTTTTTAAAATAAATTTGAAGTCGTTGGTTATTGACAACAATAAGTTTTTGGTGAAAAGGAGTTTGAAAAATTATAGGAATTAATCCTTCTTTACAACTGTTTAAATCAGCACCACACCAGTATCGAAAAGGATAATAATCATTTGATAATTTTATTGTTACTTGGACAAAATATTTTTAAGTGGTAAGTTCTTTAACAAGAAAAGGAAAATCTTTTGAAATATTATTGAAGGAGGAAATTTGTTCATTGTATCAATATAAAGTATGGGATTAGTATAATGATGGAAAATTTCTTATAGGCTTTCAGTGATTTCCAGTTTCTAAGTCTCAATATTATTTATCTGAATTATTTCCTTTTGAAGATTTTGTAGAGAACACACAAAAGATCAAGAATGTAAAAACACATGTTTAGGAGTTAACCATGTGATAGAGCGATTATCTTAAGTAACAGATATTAGTATTTCGATGTGAATTTTGGCTGCATTTGGATCTAATTTTTAATTTGAGGCCTTAGAAGGGTATTTTTGAAGATCAAGTCCCCATATTTCAAGTTGTTGAGTGATGTCTTGAAGTGGAAATCAAAATCTCAAAGTAAGGGTTCGCCATCTTGAAGTAAGTCTCACAGAGTTGAAGAACACACTCAGTCCCTTTGATTTATAGTTGGTTTGATATTTTAAACTAGCATTCAATATCTTGAAGTACCTATCGATGTACTAGAGCAATGACGTCATTCTTGGAAGCGAAGGATAGTTACTTTGGTATGAAGATCGATATCTCGAAGTGGAAGTTCGATATCTCGAAGTGTATTGCTAACTTGAAGTAACTTGTCTCGAGTCGAAGTAAGCTCTTAGAGTTCGATATCTCAAACCAAAGTGTTTTGTATCAAATTGAAATTTCTATTCAAGATCCTGTAATGTGTTATCTCAAAGTGGCTCGTCTCTAAGTGACATAATAATTGAATCATTCCAATTCATCAAGTCATTAACACTATGCCAAATAATTCTTTTCCTCTACCAATCAATGAAAACATACTTATTTTCTAGCTAGTCATATCATCCATCAAAGTTGAATCCATATACGCTGGAAGATTAGCTAGTATTAGGATTATCTCGATATGATTGATTCAATTACACTTTTGTTTAATATTACTTTTAATGATTTGACATGATAAACTAGGGTTTGGATGATGATTTTCATCCTAAATAGATTTTAATAATAGAGTATAGGTCCAAAATCAATAAGTTATGAAATAGTTGTAAACTTGTGAAAGAAAAAATAATTTGAAAAAATACATTAAACAAAAGAAGATTGGTTGCAGTCCTACTTCAATCACACACTCTTATTCTATTTTTATCTTTTAAAGATGTGTTAAAAAAGAAATTAAATCTTTCATTGTGTGAACATTGAAAGAAATATTTTTTAAAAATAATTTCTGCAAAGAGGTGGTGTTGTATGAGCACTTTGCCAATGGTAGTTTTGTTGGATTAAATTATATGAGAGTGATAAAAAAGAAGTTAAAAAATAAATAAATTGTAATTGAGTAGGATTTATATGTTGAATTGGTATAAATAGATCCAATCAAAAGCATGAAACACACTTCGTAATTAGTTATATTAGTCTAATTTGTGATTTTAATTTAAATATAATCTTTTGAGTCAAATAAATCTTGAGGGAAAAAGTCTACCTCGAAAATATAAATTTACTAGTCTAAAAATAATGAAAATTATGTAGGTAATTCTCATTGAAATAATCTCACTGTTGTTAGACTTACGCAAAATACTTTTATGTAGCATTAAATAATAGAGTAATGATACATGCATGTACATTATGTTGATAAATTTAATGTACATCGCGAATACCTTTATTACTATTAGATTGATGTTAATTTTTAGATTGTTATAATATTTTTAAAAATAATATAAATATAATGACAATAATATTATTGCGTCATTTATTTATATGATTTACATATATAGCATTATTCTTTTTTATTTATATCAAGTAAACGGTTGGAAGAGTATTTTGCATAAATTACTTATGTAATTTACTTGCAAATAATTTTTTTCATAAAAAATATAAATTTAGGAGGAAAAAAAAATGATGCCAATAAATATATCAAATAAAAATCATATGCTGCTGCATGCAGCATCTCTTTGTAGCTTTAAAAAAAACAGAGAGGAGAGCTGTGATAAAATAAAATTTTAATTGGTTGGGTCATTGGTGACGATTAGAATGATAATTCTATAAAAGACTTCTAAAGAATAATATTGAAATAATAATAATAATAATTAGACACCGATATAACCGGAAATATGCAATAATTTGTAGTAAAATATTTTATTATTATAATGGTGTAGATATAAATCAAACCTCCAATAAATTACTAGTGTCGCCCACAAGCCCAACAGGGACGACCACCTGTCTACTAGTAACATCGATATCCAAAACCAAAACCCCGCCGGCCGACTGAATGAATAATGGGGTCCGACATTTAAAATGAATGTGTTCGATAACATAACATAACATACATGTGGATGTTGGAGTAAAAAGCCCAAATTGAAAGAAGATAGTTATTGACTGTGTATGGTAAATTGGTAATTGAATCGAGAAGATGGGAAGGTAGTCTAGTCGGGTCGGGTGTGGTGACAGCGACAGGTATATCGTATATGTATTGTATGCACACACCACACCACACCACACCACAATCTCCATTAACGAGAGCCCGCCACGCCATTGTTGGCCCCGCCCCTTGGACGCCCGCCCACATGATATTTATTTAATCGCCTCTTTCTCCTTCTCAGCTATACATACACATCATGTCTTTAATCTACCCGTATCCCACATCATTAATATCAAAAAAATTGATTGAAAGCGAGGGACATTAATTAATTTGTGGGGTTTAGGGGTGGTGTGGGGGGTCTGCTCCACGAATTTCCTCTTTCGTGTGTATATAGGGAGGGTCCTCTGGTCATAGCCAGAAAACAAGTGCATCAGAAGCTCCAGACCCCCCCCTGCTCCTGCTAAGCCTTCCAGTTTCCTATGCGACTCAGCGTCTGCCAGAGAGAGAGAGAGAGAGAGAGACGCGACACAACATACATATGAAAGGCAGACCCATTTCTCTATGCTGGCGACTGAGTTTGATAGTGGTGTACTTTTTGATCTCTCTTCCCCGATTGTGACCTCTCCTATTGACTTCCCTTCTCTCTCCCTGGAAATCTAGTCGGATTTTGTTTGCTCTGGTGAGTCGTGACCCTGGTCCCATATTATTTAAGTCCGGTTGGATTTAAATATAATTTCGGTATATAATAATATTTTTTTAAAATAGTAACATATACAAGAACTAATGTTGTTTTGAGTTTTCCATGTTTTTTATGTGGTGGGTCGGCGAGGACTTAAGGGGGAGGAGGGGGGTGTTTCCGTTTTCAATTAGTGGTGAGTCTCACAAACCAGTGACAGACACGTTGTGCCGTTGCCTCTGCTCCTAGAGGCATCCCTGAGCCCAACGCCTTTCAAATCGACGCATGCAGTGCTAGCCAGTCCACATCCAACCCCTTTCACATTGCCATATTATATATATATATATATATAGTCCCAATTCCAAACCCAACCCACAAAAAGTGCACCATTAAAACGGGGCATCCATATAAGAAAGAGAGAGAGAGAGGGAGAGAGAGAGATGAGTGAGCAAGAAAGGAGAGAGGCGATGGACCGACGGCAGAAGCTGGTGGCGCAGTCCTCCGACCAGGGTCTCCGGCAGAACCCTCCACAGCTGGGACCGCCGCAGCAGTGTCCTCGGTGCGAGTCGTTCAACACCAAGTTCTGCTACTACAACAACTACAGCCTCTCCCAGCCGCGCTTCTTCTGCAAGGCCTGCCGGCGCTACTGGACCCGCGGCGGGACTCTCCGGAACGTCCCCGTCGGCGGAGGCTGCCGGAAGACAAAGCGCTCGAAACCCTCCTCCCCCTCCTCCTCCTCCGGCGAATCTCCGCCCTCTCGCCCGCTCCCCCCGCCGCAACCCAGCTTCGGATCGGAATCCATCGCCACTAGTCCGGGAATTTCCTCGCTGACTCCCCCTTCGAGGCCCAGCCCACCTCCCGGAAGCCTGGCCTCGCCGCCGATGAGCACCTTCTTCGCCGGAGGCGGCGGTTTCCTACCGCTCGGCTTCATCAACTCACCTCTGATCACACAAGCTGACGTTAGTGCCTCAAAATCCATCCGTGGCTCATCATCGGCTAGCAATATCACCATTGGTGATTTGGGTCTCTTGCAGGGGTTTGAGTTGCCTTCGTTTGGCCTCCAACGGCAGCTTCAAACCAGCGACGGAGGTGGCTTGGTAAGTGTCCCGGCGAGTACTCGACCTGTGAATGTGAATGGTTGGCCTCTGAGCTTCAACACCGCCGCCAGCAGCTCCGCCAATTTGAGTTTGAATCCCACGGCTGGTTCCGATGCGGTCGGGTTTTGGAGCGTCGCGAACTCTGGTGACGCCGGCGTCAGTGGCGGTGCCTAGCTCCTCTTCAAATCCTAAGCCATGGGCCTGCCCTGCCCTTGAAAAGTGGAAACATGCGCCTTTTCACTGTTTCTTTTTGCTGTGATTCAAAAAAGACGATTTGGAGTTGGTGACCGTGTTTTTGTCGTTGGGTTAATATGTCAGACCCGTTTTTGCGTACCTTATGATCTTGTTTTGGACAAACATTGGGTTCATTGGATTTTTGTCATGTGAATGTGATGTGACGTGGGTTTGTAAAATGGGGCTGTAGCGCTTATGGCCTTTTGGTTGTTCATGCTCTTAACTTACATATAAAGTAACTTACACATAGAGTAAGTCAAAATTATATATGTCGCTTTTGTTTTCTCTTCAATCTACGATTCAATGCACATAATGTGGTAAGATCTGGGGCAAAAAATAGTAAAATTTGTTTTCTTCCTCGCAAAGCAGTGTAGAATGGTTTTGAACAGTGGTGTGCTTTCACAGGCCTCACGTTTGTTACATATAACAATACAAAATCAAGGTATGATCACAAAATGATTCAAGCCAAAGATTAATGGCAAACAAATAAATTTACAAGGATGATCAAAGCATTAAGAAAATGATAAATTAGGAACTCCAAGTCTAAGAGGGACAATGAAATTGATCAAGGTATGATCACAAAATGATTCAAGCCAAGTCCTAGAGGGACAATGAAATTGATCAAGGTATGATCACAAAATGATTCAAGCCAAAGATTAATGGCAAACAAACAAATTTACAAGGATGATCAAAGCATTAAGAAAACGATAAATTAGGAGCTCCAAGTCCAAGAGGGACAATGAAATTTATCAAAAAAAAAAAAAAAAAACTAACTTCATATTATTTTTTCAAGTGACATAAAATCCCTTTTACAAAGATTGAATATGATATGATGAAAAACTTGATTAAAATAACTAAAACGTATAATCAAATTTATCTAAATTATAGTTCAAGAAATTTTAATAATTAACTATAAAAGTCTAAATGAGTACACCAAAGAATAAAGAGGTCCATTACAATTGAAAGCCTTAATCCTTAATGAACATTCTACCCCTAAAATAACTTTAAAAAGAACGTAAAAATTCTAAATTTTCTAGATCGCAGTTGTTAGACCTTACTTGAGCAGTTGATGTTCAAAACGCTTACTTTCTTTTGGCTTGAATCATCGAGTACCCAAAATGCAGTTAATTTGTAAAGACTTGTACATGGGTTAACTTATGAGATAGTATCTGAATGTGTTGAGAATATTTGGATTTTAATGTGTGCTACTATAATTAGAATGATACAGTATAATTAGTTAGATATTATGAGATATAGTATAGTTAGATTTGATACCTTAATATATATTACCATAGATAATTTCATCTTCTTGTATATATACATAGCCATGTATTGTACGAAGACATCAAGAAAATAATATCATTCTTGTTTATATCATGGTATCAGAGTCATTCAAATAAACAAACGTTTTGTTCGTTGTCCATACTTCAAAGCCATATCCTTTGCTTATCTTCATTTATATCCCTCAACATTCTGTTCGTCATTCATCATCGACATCATCTATCATGTAAAGTGTCACGCCCTAGATTTCTCAACACTGAGAAATCGGTTAGTAATGGCCTATGCCTCTCACTCAGGAGGACAAGGGATTGGTGAATGGTCACCTAATAGGGCTCACACACCGGTGCTGCCCAAAATCTGCTACAATCTCATACATGACATGCACAAACCAACCAAGAAAAACCACTTATGCAATAAAATAGTCTTACATGATAAATAGGGTCACCAGCCCAAAACATGGTGTTTTAAATAAATACACCAAATCTCAAACGAATACATAAGTCCTAATTCCCAAACATTCTACATGAACTTAAATGAAACAACAAATCAAATAATCATGTTTCCTCGATAGTGTAATCTCCTAACGCTTGTTAGGTTCAGTAGAAAAAGACATTAAAGGTGGGTGAGCAAACCATAGCTCAGTAGGGGTTATGCCTCCCTAAATCGACCCAACATCTCTTTTACAATATGCTCAATACAAATATATGCAATATAGTGTAGTTAAAATAACAATAAACTACACACAAAGGATTTACAGGTGGTTACCTCAATGGAACCTAAATACTCGTGTCCATTCCAGGACTGTTCCCTCAATGGAACCTTAATATCTTATGTCCAATCCAGGACTGTCTCCTCAATGAGACCTCAACATGCCAGATCCACTCTTGGGTCATCCCCTCAATGGGACCACAATTTCACACATCAAGCAAAATAACCAAAAGAACACACAAGCATCTCATGGAACATTTCTATTAACAAAAAAACAAGTCCCATGCATGTACCTCAAACACATAGGGCAACTCAAAATATCATCACAACACAAACACACACACACACACGATATATATATATATATATATATATATATATATACACACATATATCGGTTTATCGCAGACCACAAGGTCACATATCATAACAGAATCTCTCCCAAATTGATACACCAAAATAGAGTTTGAAATTCCAAAATATGTCTTTTCATGCCCAACAAAACAAACTCAAGAGGATGGAACCACCTACCACGAATCTGATCGTGTTAGGGTTTCGGCTTGAAGGATCTTCCTTGCTTCTTACCCCACTCCAATAGGCGCCTCCCTCTTCTAAGAATGCAGCGGCAACAATCGAACCAACGGTGATCTCTCTCTCTCTCTCTCTCTCTTTGATGGCCTCCGAAAAATAGAACCTAGAAAATCCTAAAATCACAGCCAAATATGACGTACATCAAAAATACACTGACTTAGGGTCGACATCGACCGAAAACACCTGAGATCGACCACATCGACCACTATTCTCTTGCATCAACCAGACATCTAGGTCGACCAACACCATTTTCAGATCTGATCGATGTGCACCTAAATTGGCCACGTCAACCAACTATCTCACGTCGACCAACACACTTGGGAAACCTCTCGGGAAATTGCTCTGGTCGACCTTGACCATATTGACCACACGTCGACCACATATCAAAATTCATCTCGCATTGACCAAACTCTCTGGAAACTCTTTTGATCGGCATCGACCATTCACCACGCTAAGTCGACCACATTGACCAATCACACATCGACCAAGGCTGTATCGACCAAACCTTCACACGAAAATCTAACTTAGCTTTTCTGAAATAATTGGGCTTCTAGGGTGTTGCCCTTTTGACTCCTGCTCGCTGACCCCCGCCAAGGCATTGTACTCTCTGACTCCTGCTAACCATCTGGACAAGAGTCCTTGCCCAAATGCACAAAAGATTAACTCCTCAAATCCCCAAACATGGGTCTTCACATAAAGCTCTCTGCCCACATCAATAGTGTCTCTATTAGTAAGAGATGACAACTTCCCAAATGTGCCATCTATATTTTGTTCGATGATGCTCTTGGTTATGACGAAGCCTTTGCTAATGAAGTCTCTGCTACCGTCCCACCCATCGATCACAACCTATGTCCGTTAATATCTCTGTACCATTCGACGATGCCAGTGTCTCTGCCTAACGTTAACTTTGACATCTCTACTTAACAACGACATCAACATCTCTGCCATCGATGATGTCTGTTGACATCTATCTCTCTGCTCTTTGCCTAACGTCTCTTTCTTGCTCTTTGCCTGACAACATTTTTATTGTTCTTTGCCCGACGATGTCTTTATTGCTCTTGATGTTTTTATTCTATTCGCAGTCAACCTTGAACTTGGTGGCATTTGTTTTTGCATATGTTGTGGTTAATGTTGTTGTCTTTGTTTTCCCTTATTTAATCTCACAGTTATGGATATAGAGCCTCAATTTGTATCTCTGCAGATAAAATTGCCAAGTTTTCATAGTATGAAGAATCACTAAAGCTTTCATTTACTTCTGCTACTGTTATTGCTGATTTAGCTACTCCAAATAAGTGCTTTTTTTCCTCATATTCTAAATTGATTATTGATTCTGGTGCCACAAATCATATGACAAGTAATTATAATTTGTTTTCTAATTTTCAACAACTCACTTTTGATCTACGGTTAACTTAATTGATGGGTCATCATCTTGTGTTCGTGGGACAAGCACAATTACATTAACCTCTCTCCTACCTTTGTCATCTGTCATATATTTACCTAAGTTTTCTTTTAATTTAATTTCAGTAAGCTAGCTTACTTGTCATCTTAACTGTCCCATCACCTTTTTCCTCATCATTATTACTTATTTTAGAATCTTATAACAAAGAAGATTATTAGTAAACGACATGAATATGACGGCCTTTATACTCTTGATATCCCACTACCTCTATCTATTGCTCTGGTGTTACATCTCCCTTCGAAGAACATTGTAAGTTGGGTCATCCGTTACTTTCATTGCTTAAGAAGCTTTGTTCACAATTTAATCATGTATCTTCTTTAAATTATGAGTCATGTCAGTATGAAAAACATCATCACCTTAGTTCGAGTCCAACAATCAATAAATATGCTAGTGTTCCTTTTAAATTAACTTATTTTGATGTTTGGGGTCCTTATCTTATTGTGTTTAAACCTAGATCTAAAGATTCTATTACCTTTATAGATGACTATTCTTGTGTCACGTGATTATATTTAATGAAAAGTCATTCTGAATTTTTCTATATTTTTATGTCTTTTGTGTTGAAATAAAAACTCAATTTAATGTTTTTATTTGTGTTTTATGCAATGATAATGGCAAAGAATATAGTTAAATCTTGTTTCAAATTTTTATAGTTCAAAGTGGCATGTTTCATGAGTCTTTTTGTGTTGATACTCCATCTCAAAATGACATTCTCAAACGTAAAAACAGACATCTTCTTGAAGCTTCCTGCGTCCTCTTGTTTCAAATGAATGTTCTTAAATTCTTTTGGGCTGATGTAGTTTCTACCATATATTTTTTAAGTAATTGCATGCCATTATGTATTCTTAATGCTGATATCCCTTACAAAACTCTATTTCCCCAAAAGTCCATGCTTCCAGTTGACCTTAGGATATTTAGTAGCACTGCTTGTGATGATCGTCCCCATGTCACCAAATTAGATCTTAAGTTTTTGAAGTGTATCTTCCTTGGTTATCCTCATCTTCAAAAAGGTTATAAATGTTATTAGCTTGATTTTAACAAATATCTTGTCTCAATTAATGTTTCTTTCATGGAAGATACACCTTACTCTTCACCTTCTCCTCCTTCCGTATATCAGGAGGATGATGATGATATATTGGTCTATTTTATCACATCTTCTACAATTTTCATGAGCACTATTCCTTCTACTACTTATAAGTATCTTATTACTCAAGTCTACTCTAGATGCCAACCTCTTGATTCATGTTCGATACCGATTTTTTCACTCTCAAATCCAGTCTCAAGTGATGATCTTCCTATTGCATTACATAAAATTAAACGAAACTACACCTATCCTATTTCGTCTTTCATTTCTTACAATTATTTGTCTTCCTTTTTTTGTTTTTTTGTTGTATCTCTCAATTTTACCATTGTTCCCAAAACTATTCGAGAAACTCTCTCTCACCCTGGTTATCGTTAAGCAATGATTAATGAAATAAAGGCTTTAGATAAAAATGGTACTTGGCACTTGGTTAATTCACCTCAGGGAAAAGGATTATTTACTACAAATGGGTGTTCATAGTTAAGGTTAATCGCAATGGGTTGGTTTCTCGCTTAAAAGCTCATCTTGTTGCTAATAGCTATGTCCAAACATATGGTATAAATTATTATATTACTTTTTCTCTTATTGCCAAATTAACTTTTGTTCGCTTGTTTATTTTTATGACAGCTACTTGCCATTGACCTTTGCGTCAACTGGATATCAAAATTGCTTTTGTTCATAGTGATCTCCACGAAGAGGTGTATATAGAGCTACCTCTAAGTTTTGTTGCTCAGGGGGAGTCTAGGTATGTTTGTTGTCTTTGGAAATCTTTGTAGGGTGTGAAACAGAGTCCTCATGCTTGGTTTGACAAATATAATTAGGATATTAAAACATGGGGCATGATTAAGAGTAAAACCAACCATTTTGTAGTGTTTTACAAGCAATCAAATAGTAGTCCCCGGTATCCTTCATTTATGTTAATGAGAAGAAACCCAAAAAAATGATCAAACATTATTGATAACGGAGGGCCTCCGATCAATTTGCCCTAATACTATGACAACTTTTGATAAAATTGTATATTACTTCCATTGCAATCTTTACAAGGACAAAAATCCACATATATAGAAGATAATTGGAACATATTCTAAGATCTAAAACTGTTACAGCTAGAATAATGAGTTACCCTTGAATCAAGTGATTTACATTTTAAACCCATCTTAATGACAACTCATACACAAAATAATGATAGGGACTAATTATAAAAATAATAACATATTTTGTTTGCATTAAATTAATATAATGTTTGTTTGGACTAAATAGTGTGTGAGTACATTTTTTTTTACCGAGTCACTGGTTTTAAAATCATTTGGTTGGATATTTGAAAGACTTTGATGATGTTTGATTGACTTAGGAAAATATTTGTTATTACACTCAAAAATTGCATAATTATTTTAATCTTCTCAACTTTTGTTATGGACGAAAGAAGTTTTATGGATTAAAGTGTCATTAAGACAGCATTTATTTGAGCATGTAATTTTTGTCGTTTTCTTTTTATTAACTTGAACAACCTCATAATATGTGAAATAAATTGGTCACTCTTCGGTATAAAATTATGGATTTGGTCACTGCAGTCCAAGATTCACAATGTACATTGGCATTTTTGAGTTTTTGTCGATTAAAATATCATGTATTTGTTCCATACATTCCGATAAAAATTGTATGTTATTTATTCATAAATTAAAATTAAAACCTCGATCCATGAAGATAAACTTACATATGCATCTTGTCGCCAACAACATCGTCACCCTCTCTACGTTTCCCATCACACCAGCAAGCAGCCTACCTCAGACCCCAGCACATTCTAACGGCCATATATACAACCACAGCCCATCTCCTCTGTTCCTAAACCCATGTCGTGGCAGCCCACGCTCCCACTCCGCCACCATCCGTCCAGCCCAATATCACACAGCCACGCGCCTTTCAAAATACTTCATCCATGGGCTTCGTATTGCTCCTATACAATTGGACTATTTTTTTTTCTCTCCCACTGCCTGCTTGGCAAATGGCAATGATTTAAATTAACCTTATATGATTTAAGAGTGAGATAATTGCCACTTTCCCATGTGCAAAATTTCTTTTCAGGGTGTTACCCTGTTTGGTTTGGCTATGATTTAAATATAAATTATTGTTTAATGATCTCAAAGTGGAATATGATCGAGTTCAAAGTAAAAGTTATCTACCTACCTTCACAAATAGTTAGTAGATGCATCATGCATCCATTATCTATTATTATAAAAAAGTTTCAACCCTCTGTTAATCCGATTTTAGTATGAAATCTACTCACATTATGGATTAGTCATCGGTCAATAGCTAATTAACCTACTTTGCGACCTCACTATCTCACCGAACTTAATGCTATTCTCCAGTAACACACACGGACAATGAGAAATGTTAACCCTCCTCACTATCTACTACGATTTACATGTTGACCAGTCAATATCCGGATAGCCAAACTCCAAGACTCGTTTTAAATTTATCTAGTTTACATTCTCTCTCACACACAGGTTACGAGTGTCAGCTAGAGCCTCCTTACAGGCAGAACGTCACCATTTCACTAATCCGCTCTTCGTTTTCTGACATATATAAATCTCCCTCATCCGAAATTTTGAGGTTAACCATTGGTATAGTAAGAAAAACCAAGATGAAAAAAAAACATAAAGGTAGTCATCATTCATCCTATGTCTTACAGTTGTGTCAATTCACCTAGATCCATTCATAAATTGCAAGAGTAACCATGTTATGGCACGTTACAGCATAGTTAAACTGGGTCTCTAAAGCATCTTATGTTGTCCGTATAGGCAAGTTTGGGCGAATATTTAACTACATAGATCATGTCCAATTATGCATTTACCTCATTTCTAGGAAGCACACAGTCCCTCTCTCTCTCTCTCTCTCTCTCTCTCTCAGGGAATTTATAGTGTCGCAGGATAGCCAGCCATCACCCAATGCTGAGCCCCTCTATAAATGCTTTTCTCTGGGAGAGGCACACAAGAAAAGTGCTGCTGCTGCATAGCCAGCACACGCTAAGATTCCCATGCTTATTGAGAGGTCATTATTCTCTGTAACTTTAGTAATTAAAGAGAATGCACCGCACACTGTGGTCTCAGTTCTTGTCTCCACAAAATATTCTCTTTCAAAACCCCCCCGCACCCACCCAGTCCCACCCACCAATATTGTTGACCTCCACTCATCACTCTTCACTCAACCCCATACTCTCCCCTGGCTAGCACCCGAAACACCACCCCGGCCCGTCGGTTACCTCCGGCTGGAGGGACACTCACGCCACCACTTTTCTAGTTTTCTTAGTGACGTACTCATTTTAAGTCGATTTTAAATTGCTTAAAATTTTGCATAATTTTCTATATTTAACTCCATATTATTGGAATTAAAACTTCTCTAGTTTGATAAGTTCCACCCACAACTAGAATGGAATATCTTAGGTTAACATGGAATCACGCCTTTACATTATCAAAACTGTTCTATGAGAACTTTATGAAATACATTATAGCCGGATAATATAGGTATCCTAGGAATTCCTCCTAAGACAACACACATGCACATATTACATGCTCATTTACGTGATTTTTTTTGGCACTTTCACTTGCTCGATCTCTTGGTTATGGCTGGCACACAATTCTAGTCTATCTTACCCGCTGTGCATTCATACTATGGGTCGTGCCACCTCAAAGTGGCCAAGTGTTGGTTGTTCTATTATGCTATTGTATTCAGCAGATGCTCTTGACTCTTCATAGTACAGTAACATTTCAAACATATAGTTGAGCCAATAACTGTGCTATCCTGTTCTCTAGTTGGGCTGGCGAATAAGGTTCCATTTGCCTATACCTCACTATCACTCTTAATTGAATTTGTTTATGCAAATAATTTTGACTCAAATCAATTTTTTACGTCATCTTTCATTCAAAAAATTATTAAAAAAAATTTAATTTTATAATAATAAATACCATCAAAATATTAAAATTCATAAACAATAATTATAAAATAATAATATAATAACATTTAAATATTATATAATTATAAAGATAAACAATTAAAATAAGGGAAGGCAGGATATCCCATTATATTACCTTTTATTACTCTACTTCCACCTAGAGGAGAAGTCTAGTTTTAAAACTACACTATCCTGTCAGAATAATCTGTCCTGCATGATGGGAATAAGACGAAAAATGGGAGGAATAACAAGGTACACCCCCATATATAGTATATCAAATAGTTGAGCTATGAACACTTCATATTAAGCGCCTGTGAAAAAGAAAATGGAAAGAAGAAGTAACAGTAGAAACACTTCATTACAAAATCCAAACATAATTAAATTACCACAATGCGATTACAACATATTCTCCACCACCTACCCCCCCGCGTGTACCACAATATTCTATACCAAATCCCCATATAATGGTCCCTAACCCTAATTAAGGAAAACGTGGAAACAAACTGTGGGGGATGTCCGTCCTCATATGACAATTCTTCGAGGACCTCCACATCCGTTCCCAGGTATTTAACCCTCCTCCTCCAACTTCATATCCTAAATAACAAACTAATACACCAGAAAAGGTAAATTAACCGGTCACATGCATATATATATATATATATATATATATATATATATCGCGCACACACACACACTCATTAGTAGCTACTAGTTAATTAGAACAGAAAAGTAACCAACTTACTGCAATAACCACGCGGACGACGATGATAATTGATAAACCGAAACAGGTAATGATGGGATGGATAGATCGGATCCGAGGTTCCTCTCAGTGCAACTTCTGGGATTGAACCAACTTTTCTCAACCTTACGGACAATACATGTAAAAACAACAGCATGGCCAATTCTTGCATCTGACATGATCACTCCGATCCAACCTCATCCCATATATCTTCACTGTCATACCTAAATAATGTTCCTCTTCTTATATCTCTCTCTCTCTCTCTCCACTTTAATAAAAAAAAAAGGAACAACTAACACAACCTAACTAAAAATTAAAGATCAAGTTAACTAAGAAAAAGAGGGAGATCTTGAGGTTTCGCTTGTGCTAGCTAGATCAGAGAGGTGACCGAAGAACCCATATTGTTGCTTCCAAAGTCAGACCAATTAGCACCCACTGCACTTGCATTATTCCAGTAAATCCCAGGACTTGCCTCCCCGATTTGCACCATCTGATCATCATTGATATTGCCAGCCGTACTAGTCCCATTAATATTCCATTCCACCTTCATTAAACCTTTGGTCTCGATCTCAGAATCTGTACCTCTACCAGCCATTTGCAGCCCCTCAAAGCTCCCAAAACTCGGGAAATGACTACGATTATCGCCGTCGTCGCTGGCTTCTTTAAGTCCTTGGCTGAGGAACCGCTGCTGGTGAAGGCTAGAATTAGAAGCAGCCAAGGAGGCCAATGGAGGCGAAGATCCCAACAAGGAGTAGCTGGACAGCAGCGAATTTACCGAAGAAGTAGCCCCGATGACGTCACCCATCAGACTGCCCTGATGTAGCCCTAGTACTCCAAGAGCGCTGGACCCCTGAGGGTGGAGATCGTACAAGTTGTAAGGGTTAAGGTTTACGTGGTTACCAGCCTGCACGTTGTATAGGTAAGGGCTGATAAGAGGGCCGGAGCCGGCGCCACCAGCTCGGAGGATAGGGTTTGGGAGCAGTGGTGCGTCGGCGGCAGCCCCTGGGCCGGAGGAGGGAGAAGAAGGGGAGGATGCAGCGGAGGTGCGCCTCACGCGCTTGTTTTTCCGGCAACCGCCGCCAACGGGGACGTTGCGAAGGGTTCCGCCTCGTGTCCAGTAACGCTTGCAGGCCTTGCAGAAGTGGCGGGGTTGGGACAAGCTGTAGTTGTTGTAGTAACAGAACTTGGTGTTGGAAGAGTCGCAGCGAGGACACTTGAGCGGCTGTTGCGGCTGCGGCGGCTGTAACGGTACCTGCGATTTGTCGGTTGCTGATCTGGCCGGGACGCCACCCGCAACCGCCATCATCGCGCCTTTCGCATCTCCGATTATCCTGTTATGCTGCATCGAAGAGAGAGAAAGAGAAGGAGAGAGGGGGCCGAGGTTGTGAGGAAGAGGAAAGACAGTGGAATAACAACAGGGATATAGAGATTCTGGGTCCAAGAGCTAAATAACAAAAGATGTGTCATGTTTTGTCGTCCATAATAATTGTGTTTTTGTATGTGTGTGTGTGTGTGAGAGAGAGAGAGAGAGAGTGTGTGGGGGGGTGTATACCGGTGACCATTCGTTGCTTGCCGAAGGAAGGATGTGAAGCGGCGTCGTCTTCTGATCGGAAGAGTTGCCCGACATTTCTTCCTTTTCCTCAAAGACAGCGAATGAAACGACAAATGCAGCTGCCGCGGGTCGCGACGTTGTTTGAGTTCTATGTTTTTGTTTTATTTTATTTTATTTTATTTTTCTCTTTCCTAGGTTGCTATTGGCAGCCCGAGGGAATGAATAAATGAATGATGATCCTAGACGGGGTCTGAATGTGAAAACGATTTGTGGTCGATAAAAATCATAGAATTAATTAGGTATAATTGTCATGTAATTTCACGTGGCGGGTTCCTTCCAACAAAAAAAGAAAAAGAAAAAACATATTCACGTGATGGGTCACCCCTCAGCCGTCAGCTGGTCTTTGATTGGAAATGATCATAAAAAAATAATAATAATTTGATTTTTATAATTTGATTTTATATATTGAAAAACCACATTCAAGATAGCGACCCATGGCAGGGTTTTCAAAATCCGAGGCGGGACTGGAACAGATTCGAGACTGTAATAAAGCAGGAGAGAAAAGGAGAGAAGGACTGAAGGAGAAGGAGGAGATAAATAATCAAGCTCTGATTCTGATCAGACTGTAACGACTAATTAATTAGCCACTTCCATCGAGAAACAACATATGTGATATGATATGATATGATCCTCTCCTCCCTGTCTTAATTACAGGACTTCGCAAGTCACTATGAGTATGATGCATAACATTCCTATAATGTAGGTTTGCCGGATCGAGGGAACCCCTGGCCTGGAGCCCCAATCCCGCGCGCCTCACCTCTTTGTTTTTGTATGTACCATTGGTAAAGTCCAATGTTGACTTTTTAAGTTATTATATTTCAAAAACTGATATCTGTGTGGCCATTCTATATAATATATCTGGATATCCATGCACCGTTTCAATCTATATTGTTGTGTTGCTCTATGAAGCTTTATTTAAAAAATAATAATGTTATAAAAATAATGAGTGAGTGTGTGTGTGTGTGTGTGTGTGTATAATAACGTATATTCCCTTTGTGTTTATCTAAAAATTAAATTAGGTCTGGTTAAAATTTAAACTTAAAATTTCGGTGTCCAGACCGAATTCATTCGGGTTGACCCTGAACCCGCTTAACTCCAACCACACCTTACTTTTTTTTTTTTCCACAGAGAATAATAAAAATCATTAGAGAAGAGGGGCAACTCAATGACTCATGACTCTTGAAGAAGCAATTAAGAACTGTTTGGGGAGCAAACGGATTTTGTAGTGTCCCAATGGATTTTTCTCATGTTTCTATATCATAACTAGTGGGCCAAATTAATTTATATTATTTGGGCGTGTTTGTACGCGCCTCTTTTTTAACTAGAACATTCCTACCTATCCTTCTATAATATATAATACAATACGTTATTAATTAGCTACAATGTTAAATTATGTACATTAATATTTGACTCGTGTATAATTTGATAATATTATGCTTTTAGTTGTGTTAAAAAATAAGTAAATAAATATTTGATAAATTATAAATTTAAAAGTATTATGAGTTTTAGAAATATATAATAAGTATTTGATAATTTAAAAGTAAAATTTTTGTAAATATTTAAAAATATAAAAATATTATTTAAAAAAATAAATAAGTGCTAGAGTTGAAATCACTAATTTACTACATCCTTGAAACCAAATAAATAAATAAAAATAAAAAAGCAGAAACTCTCAAAAATAATAAAACACGATTATTCATGAATTATGTTAATACGACACAGTTATTCAATAACAATCCACAAATAGTTTTTTTTTTTGTCAATTCTCATAACCTCATCAATCCATGGATTACTGAGGTCATCAAGGCCACATACCTTCCTTTTCTCCGCGTGTTTCTTGCCAACAACTCCGTTGAATAGCTTCTCCCACCCGCCAATCGGAGGTATTCACCATTGGGTTCTAAAAAAAATAGGGCTCATTTGCCTTTATTAATTATTATTAGTAGAGGACAGTGCAACATTAATTAATAACAAGAACAAGAAGAATGAGAAGACAAAGAAAAAAACAACAAAAGCTTTGGCTTCGCTTTTTTTGGTGTGCTTAACGAGCTTAAACAACACCCTTTTTAGCAATTGGCTTCTACTCATCCTCCTATGGAAGGAGAGTGCAATGGTGGTGGAAAAGGATGAGGAGGGAGTGATCGCAGTGGGGAAGAAAGAGGAGGGGGTCATGGGAGTGAAAAGCTCACAGGTGTCACTAGGGTTAGATTAAGAGAATGGCTATTTTAAAATTTTAAAAATTGTTTCCAGACAAACAATTTAGAGAAACATACATGAGTTCTTGATTTTTTTGGAAACTTTAGAAGTTTTATGTATTTCCCTAAAACTACACTAGGCCATGATAATTTTTTATCTCTTAAAATAAAAATATCATAGCATGTGGTTTTAGGAAGACACGCTTGTTGTAATAGTATTATATAAAACAATGTGTAATTCTAATAATATAAAGACTCTATCTAATTAATTAAAATATATTTTGTTTAAGTATTTATTAGATTATATTCTTGTGATTTCATTTATGATTGTGTATTGTAACTGTTACTTATCAAAGTCTATTATTGGATAAGTGTAGAACATATGCAATATAACTACTAATTAGATTGAGTATAAATTTGCTTCACAATGGTGTTTCGGACACTATTTTTTATAAGATTGTGATGCGGACTATTTTCATAATTGAGTTATCTAATCTAAAATCATTGATATAAATAATTTATAAATAGTAGCACCAATATGTAATTATACATATTGAACATGACCATGACGAAATGAGTTGTTCAACTAATGTCTATTTCATTGTATAAAAAATTTTATATTATATCGTTGAATGACTAATTTGAGGGTTAATATTAATCTAGACTGTTTGATTATGTAATAACACAAGCCAGTCATAACCTGATATTGTCCAGTTCATGGTCTAAGCCTCATACCCAGTTTTCTTTTTGGTGGGCTACACCACTCCTCGAAGGTCACTAACCCCTAAAAGGTCTCGTGCTAGAGCGATTTTCATGCCCTCATTAAGAGGAATACTTAGTTCTCTGTCTCAACTGATGTGGGACTTCACATATTAATTCATGTATATAATTTATGTCTTTTGACTTATTAATGAGTGAGATACTTTAAGCTTCAATTACCTCAATATCTTAGACACATAATATTATAAATAGTAGGAGTATTAAGTTAGTTACATAGAATCCACTATTTTGTTATGCGAAGAATAATAATATTCTCGTGTTGTTTAATTAAGGATTCTTGGGTGAATCAAACACTTGTATATTGGATATAATTTATTGTAAATTCTAATTAATGATTAAAACATGAATAAGTCACTTATTATAAATTAATGATTAACACATAGATAAAAATATAATTAGAGAGGTTGAACGGAATCTATTGATACATGTATCTAATTATGAATATTATAATTGAGGATCGTATCAAATGACAATCAGTTATATTGATAAACAAATCATTTGTTGTGGATTTTTAATTATATTTGCTTAACGTTATAGTGCAATTTTAGTTCATGATTGTGGCTTGGGTTAAAACTAATAAATAATAATTTAAGTGATTAATTAAATATTATTTATTGAAACTTCGATTAAATATATCCATATAGTCCCTCTATCTAACAACATTTATTATTGTATAGGATACTAGTAATAAGGTAATTTTCTGTTTGTGTTTAATAGTTGATATTTTAACATATATTTATATATTTAAGAGTTATATATATATTACATGGTTATTTATTTAATTATTAATTAAATATATTTATCCATTTAATGTGATTAAATGAACTCCATCTAGTACTCTCCAGTAGTAAACTCTATTTCAAACAGTTAAGACTCTTCTCACCATTTTATCCGCACCAAATTGTAAATCACATGGCTTTGATTGTATTGTTTTTGTCCAGGTATATCCACAACATCATGGAAAGCTTAATCTATATACACTACATTATGTCTTTGTAGCTACGTCAACACCCATAAGGATTATACATATTTCCACCCACTTACTCAAACTTTATATATATCTTTGAATGTTTTTAAAGAGAATGAGTTTTATTACTCATAGGAAGACTCTGAGCATCCCCTACCAAGGGAGAATTCTATCTTTGCAAAAGATACTCAAAATAAAACCATTCAAATTATACAAATATCCTAGAGAACAAGTTACCTCAAACAATACTTGAGGATATGGCCATAAGCAACTCACCAACTATAGTGGTGTAAAAAAAAAAGCAAGATCCAAAAGAAAAGAAATCACATACAACTTCTCTTACGTTACCACCATCACCCATCCAATCAGGCTTTGAAGAAAATCCACGAGTAACTAAACACTCAACTGTAGAATCTAACATTTTATCAAAGTCAAGTCATATAGAAAATAGAGATTATAAGTTATCCCCTCGTACAAGTAGAGGAGTCCATAGGAAACATATGATCTTGACCCAAAAGCAAAGGTTAAATATGTGTCCTTACATAGGGTTGACCCTGTCATATACATCATTTGTATATACATCATTTGTATGTCAATTATCCACTTAATTTGTCTATTCCAAGTAATATGCAAGAAGTGTTAAAACATCCAAAGTAGACTCATGCAATTAATGAATGAAAAAATGGTGGTCCTTCAGAAGAATTCCACATGGGAGCTGACTATCCTTCCTAAAGGGAAAAAGATAGTAGGTTACAGATGAATATATACTCTAAAGTTTAAGGCAATGGCACCATTAAATGATACAAAGCAAGACTAGTGGAGAAAGATTACACTCAAACCTATGGAATAGACAAAGTGGACCGGGTCAGTGTGCCATAGTCCCACAGGGATATGGGCCTCCTGATGAGGGGTGGATTATGAAGTTTGAGGACTTTGCAAGTTCCACATCGGCTATGGGAAGAACGAAGCGTACATCTTAAGAGAGCGTGGAGATCTTTCCTGGCATGAACCCTTTTGGGGTGTTTGTGTGGCATTGCCAAGAACAAAACCGATGATTGAGCTTGAGCCATGAACCGGATAATATCGTGCTACGGGAGACTTGGGCTATTACAAGAGCTGACTATCCTTCTTAAATGGAAAAAGATAGTAGGTTATAGATGAATATGTACTCTAAAGTTCAAGATAATGGCACCATTAAATGATACAAAGCAATATTAGTGGAGAAAGATTACACTCAAACCTATGAAATTAACTATGAAGAGACCTTTGCTCATATAGCCAAGATTAACACAATTTGAGTGATTTTTTTTATAATAGAAAATTTAAGCTAGCCATTACACCAATTTGATGCCAAAAATACTTTCTTACATGGAGACCCAACAGAAGAAGTCTATATCAACCTACCCTCGAGATGTAAGATGAGATCTAGATAGAACAATATGTTGTGTAAACTAAAAGGATCTATTTATATATCGAAGCGATCACCAAGAACATGGTTCGGAAGGTTCAGTAAAGTAATGAATATTTTTTTGCTATAAGCAAAGTAACTCATATCATACTTTTTTCTTGAAATACAGGAAAGGCAATGTAACTGCCTATGCTGTGTATGTTGATGACTTAGTGGTTACAAGGAATGACCTTGAAGAAAGGGTGACATTACAACAATATTTGGCCAATGAATTTGAGATGAAAGATCTTGGTGATCTGTAGTATTTCTTGAGTATTAAGTATCTAGTTTTAATTAAGGAATGTTTCTATAACAAAGAAATTATATCCTTGACATTTTAATTGACATTAGAATGTTGACCTGCTAACTTACAAACACTTCAATGGAACAAAACTATAAGTTGGGCGAGTATCCAAACTAGGTACCTACCAACAAACAAAGGTATCAACGTCTTGTTGGTAAGTTGATTTATATATCACATACAAGGCTTGATATGGTATATGAAGTGAGTGTAGTGAGCCAATTATTACATGCACCGAGTGAAGCACACATGAATACTATAAAAAAGAATTATGAGATACTTGAAATCAGCTCTTGGAAAGAGATTAATGTTCTCATGTCATGGTTAGGGATTATATTGATGCAGGCTGGGTAGGTTCTGTTACTCACAAGAAATCAATGTCCAGATAATATACCTTGCAAAGCAAGAAAAAAAAAGTAATGTTGAGGTCATGTGCTAGAGTAGAATATAAAAGTATGGCATATTGTGTATGTGAATTGTTACGGATTAAAAACTTGTTGAGAGAGTTGGAATTCAAACCTAAGCACAACATGTAATTACATAGTGATAGCAAGGTCATAATTATAATTATGAATAATCTAATGCAACATGATATAACAAAACATGTTGAAGTTTATAGAAATTTCATAAAGGAAAAACCTGAGTTTAAAATTATATTTGAGATACCATTTGTTAAAACTGAAGATCAACTTGTAAATGTCCTCACCAAAGCAGTTAAAAGTAAAAAATTTCACAATTCACTTAGCAAGTTGGGCATGAAAGACATATATGTTCTAACTTTAGATGAAACGTCAAAGAAATTGTACATTCCTAATTTAATTGTGTAAGATTATGGGAATCATAATTATTTTCTGTTTTATTATTTTCTAAAATAGTCTTTCCAAAATGTACGTATAACCTGTGTATCATTGTATATTGGGAGATATAAATAAATAAAAGTTCATTTACCATTTAAGAGTTTTAAAAATATTTTTAGTTACTTATGTAGTAATTCAATATAAAGAAAAGAAATTTAATTTTTTTAAAAAAGTATATTAATATGTACTTTATATAAGTAATTCATACAAAAATAATCTACTTACCATTAAGTTGGTATAAATAATTTTTTTTAAAAAATAATAATAATGAGAATATATTATTTACCTGTATATTACTCTTTAAAAAATACTTAAAAATTCCACAACCACCTAAAAAATTAAAATTTTCAAACTCTCTAATATCAAATACAATAACAAAGGCCCGACCAACATGGCAGGAGGGTTTCACCTGAGCTCTCAATATTTTCAAAGCCCTATCACATCATGGATAAACTTCAAACAGTTCCAAATAGTAATTGAACTTAATGGTCAAGCATGAACCGAGCGTGATTTTATCAATGTATTCGTTTTCACATTAGCATTAATTCATCTTCATCTTCGCCACAATACTTCTCTCTAAAATTTTAAAAACTGAGTAAAACTGTACAGATCCAAATGATTAATTCTCCCATTTTTGTTGTTACCATAAATAGATCGATCATGCATGGGCGCGCGCTATATATAGCTTAGCCATCCCAATTTCCAAGATCCAAATGCCGTTAGCTTGATTTAAAATAAGTAATAACATCAACTTCAACTGAAAAATTCATCGTCACTCGAATCGGTTGGTTTGGTAGAACACACGCATAATTCATGTCGTCAGCTATTGAGAGAGAGAGAGGGGGGAACCAAAAGAGACCGATCAATCGGGAGAGAGTGTGTGTGGAAGAGGGGACCCATCCACCCACCCACCAATCACCCACCAGCAGACTAGCAGAGTACGACTGGACCGTCACGGAGGGGAGAGAAAGAAACGCACCCACACTGACATATAACGCATGAAAGAAACCCAACACGCACGTTAACAATATAGTGACAGCAACTTCTATATTGCTTGGCTATTTGAAGATTCTCAATCTATCCTTCCTCAACTCAGTAGCGGCCGGCATAGAGAAGAGATAATCCAATAGCAAAAAAAAAAAATCAAAATCAAAAAACAACAACATTTACAGTGATTTGTGGAATTGGAAAGAAGGCGGGGGGGACCAATTTGAGCAACAGAATCCAAGTATCCAACCCCCTAGTGTACCCATCAACAAGTGGCGACCACGTTGAAACACCTCAACCAACAACGCACAGACGACACAGATCTCTCTCTCTCTCTCGCTCTCTTCACCTATTTTATAATACAAATTTTAAAAAACATTAAAGGTATATAATAATAATAATAAATATTCTAATGAATTCTCGGAAGCCCAATGCGGCTAAAATAATGCATGCGTTTGCCAAATTGTTGGACCCTCCCCTTAGCGCACATCTCGCTAAGGTTTTCTAACATGTTAGGACACCCCGCCCGCCGTTCTACTTTTCGTTCATACTAAACTCACTCAATAGCGAATTATCCTATTTTGCTCTCATTTTGAACTCAACCGATCGATGCATATAATTATATTTGTACTTCGTATCAAACTCAGACTATGGAGTCCACCAATGGTTTATACACACACACACACACACCATTTAAATTTAAGATTTTCAAATATATAAATAAAAAAAGAACATTATAATAACATCTATGTGTATATAAATATATAAATATGCAAAAAATGGTGGTGTAATAACATCTAAGTGATCAAAGAATAGTTTAGTTCTAATATTTAAATTTTGAAAATTTCAAATTTCAAATAACATAATTAAATTTGCAATAAAATATATGACATTGGTGGTGGAATATGAAATTTAAATTGGAACTCATATCTACCACACATTTTAAATAACAAAAACATTTTTATGTACATATTAAACTTTAAATTTTATTATTATTATTACTTTACTAAAATCTTTATATATATATATATATATATATATATATATTATTGTTTAAATTATAAATTTAAAAAATATACTAAATTTTGTTTGCATTGTTTGTTGTTTGTTTTTTCACTGAAAATTTGCCATTGAGACTATGAAAATAGTATACCAATTGAATGAGAGCTCTTATTTTTAGGCCAAAGTTTGAGATTCTAAGATATAAGTCTCCTTGTCTAGCCTGGAGGTCTCCCCTTATATAACGTTCGGGATAATAAATATTCATTAATAATAATAATAATATGAAATTAGGGAGAAGAAGGATAATCTAGAATTTTGACATCAATATACTTGAATTGAGCTAACTAAGACAACCACGGCTATAACTATTTTGTTCAAGATGGCTTCATGGTTGTCTCTTATGCTATATGCTTAATAGATGCTTTTGAAGTTTCATAATACGATGACATTTAAAGCATACAGTTGAGCTAGTACTTGTGTTATTCTAAATCTTATATTTATCGGGTCTGGTGGGTAACATAGTGGTAATAGCATATTGTTACGGTAAAAAAACTATAGTAAAATGGGTCATAATTAATTTTAAAATTCTGACATATCGGTATCCAAATTTTCAAAATATTTATCAATGATGACAATATTAGATGGGATTATTTTTACAAAGCACGAACATAATTTCTAGAAAAAATCTATTTGGAGTCGTTAAAATAGGACTGGACTATAAGTTTTTTTGTATTTTTATTAAAATATAAAATGCGAAAATTACAAGTAATTTTATATACAGAGGTAAGACAAAAAGTGAAAAAACTTTACTGCTGTTTTTATCCTCAACGTGTGAATGGAACAATAATTGTTCATGATAGTTTTAAAAGTTTTCTTAGATATATAATAATAATTAGTATTATTATTTTGGTTTTAAAAAATAATAAAGAAAGTTAGAAGACGTGATTGATTGGTCACCCAATTTGGGCGCGGATTGACGGAAAGAGTAGTAGGCCCATGGGGGTCAATAGGGCCCAAAGCCCACCCAGAGGAAGCCCGCGTGTAGCCTTCCATATGGTTAGGTGAAGTGGACAATTTTAATGTCGCCGTCCACTGGGAGACCACATTCGAATCTTGAGGGGACAATGCCAGAAACTTTAATATTTAAAGACTGTTCCAACAAATTCGTCGCCTATGGCGAATGTTTGGTACCAGTAAATCAGACTAGACTAGTGTATCACGCAGAAGAATCAGTGATTAAAACTAAGATAATGTTATATCCATCTGGTGAAATAGTTCTATTATTTTATAATAAAAATATAAAACATATAACTAAAAGTAGTTATATATTTGCGTTCAAATTTATCATCATATTTCCATCATATTCGTCTGAAATTCAAAAAATCAATAATAATAATATGTTTTAAGGTATGTTTGGTGTAGTATTTAGTTTTATGTATTCAAAAATTATTTTTAAAATTTAAATTGAAAAAGTATTTTCACACGAATTCAATATACCTTTTTTTATACTAATTTTATATTGATGTTAGAAAACTGTTTTTTCTGCTAGATTGTGTACACAAACAGCCACACCCTTACCTGTATGGCTCTTTCTTTCCTACCTCCAATTCCATCATTGCATACAAATTCAAGACATGAGGAGACTCAAGCAAGAATGAGATCACCATCCTTGCTTGTCATGGTATTCGAGCGGAAGGTGTCATGCTTGAGGAGAACACTGATGGGGTAGACGGCGATAGGCATGAGGGAGGATCAAAAGGTGTTGTGCTTGGACGAGATTACCTCCCGGCGCCGCCACTGCCGTGGACAAAGATGATAATCCTCCTTTTCCCATTTGTTCAATCTAATTGAATCGGATTGTATTATATCAGATATCAATAATCGATTTTCTTCATTTTTCTTGTTGTTCTTCTTCAGGGAACCTACAAACCCCAACCTTAGATTTTCGGGAAGAGGGATCATAGGAGGATTGACTATGTGCATAAACATCCATCAAGGCATGAGGGAGAAAGGTGTTGATGTTCTCCATCAATGGTGGAGAGAGGGCGGGTTATGGCAAGCGATACTTCATTGAGGGTCTTTGGCTAGATCCTAGCTAGTCAAGGTGGGGCAAGAACGATGGCAGAGAAAAATAGAGTATAGAAAACATAAAATGAAAACACGTAAAAAATGTTTTCGTTTTAATGCGATTGAATATCAGTTATACAGTAAAAAAAATTTGAATATCAAATTTGAAATCAATTACCAAACAAGTGTCGAAGATAGTTTTTAGTGTTTGAGTATAGAAAAATGTTAAATTATCCTAATTATTTAAATGAAACACTAATATATATATATATATACACACACACACCAATAGTCATATAAAACATGATATTATTCATATAAAAGTGAGATTTACGATCGTTAATATATAAATATTTTATATTATACAATCGTATATGTGTTATGGTTTAAAAGTTGTCAATAAATTAACTAACTATCATATATCAAGAATTTTATGATATATATATATATATATATAGTCTTAAAATTGTTAGACAGAACTTATAAGAATAAAGTTCTAATAAAAATAAATATACTTACAAATGGTTTGATGTTTATAAAAAGAGTTAAGCTTCCATGTCATCACTCTAACATATATATACCTCCGTATGTATGTGTTTTTATTTTTCATCAATATTTAAATTTAATAATATAATTTACTGTCTCAAAATATTAACAATAAAAATATTGCTGGCTACAATAGTATTAAATGAAATATATAATTTTTAAAAAGTTATTTAAGATTTGATTATAGAGAAATTTGATAAACTTTTTATAATTTATGCCATTACTTTTGATGCACGTAGATATTGTTAATTGTAATTTAAAATAATAATTTTTAAATATAAGTTATAATAATCTTAAATTTGGATCCCTAAACCAAACTTCCTATTAATACTGGAGAGGGGATTGAGAAGCTAACAGGATTCTTAATGAAGTTGCAGTACACAGAAGCGGCATGGGCACGACAGTAGTCGTGGTAGTAAAGTGTGAAGAAACTCAAGAACCGTAAAATTAGTAAGAACAGTTAGAACAATCTGGTATTTACTATGATCTATACCTGAAGGGATGACAGATGTTAATGGTAAAACTCGGAGGCAATGCATGCTACCGTTGCAGACACCATTGGCCATGGACTTGAACACACTCGAGTCCTGCAGGCAGCATCAAATTCGATTCCAGTTCTTGTGTTGTTGACGCCGTTCTACAACCAGTTAGGTAATTAATTTGTGAGGACAAAATTAAAGCAGAGTAAAGTATGTTTTGATTCTTAAACAGTGTCTGTCTGGTTCTAGATTATTGATGACACGTAATAGATAGGGCAATTAATTTGTGATACCAGTGTGTCGGAGCCCCACGATGACATCTCCTTCGTGGCACCCTCCTGACCTGGCTGCAGGTAAACCCATGAAGTCCCAAGACCTTGTGGTGTGGAGCTGGAATATTTTGCTTGGAAAAACTGAAATCACACCTATATCTGCATCCAAACCCATTTACTAAATTTAAACTTTCTTTTATCTGTATTTGTTTGGTTGTTTTTCTACTACTACTAAACAAATTAACCTCGGATCTTTGCAGCCTCTTTCTCTGAGAGCTCGGCTGCGAAACACCAACATTGTTGTCAAAAATGTTGGACAAATTTTCTGGTCTGCTCTAGGCATCTGATATACTCAATCTTTTCATACTTCTCCAAATCCTTCTGAAACTGTCCAGTTTGGCCCATAATGGAAGACCATTTTATTGGAGAAATTAGGTAGCATTGACCAAAAACAAAAACAAAAAACCTCCCTCACATAAGGTTGCCAATATGGAAGAGAGCTTTAATAATTAGAGAGAAATTAATTAAGATTAACAGAATAAACCTCTGGCTTGTTGAAGGGAAAAAGAGAGAGAAGAAATGTAGCATTGCGAGTATATATAAATTCCTTTCTTTTCAAACGGGTAAACTATATATACATTCCATTTCTTGTATGAAATATGAAGTACCGGGTATGATGGGTCTTGAACTGCCATGGTAACATTTGACCCAAACATAACCTGCCAGTGTAATATATCAGAAAAAATCATAAAAATCTGTCAGAACCATTCTGTTCAATGTGTCTATTTTAGTTTTGACCATCCTACGCCCACCCACCTCCTTCCGAACCAGACTCAAAATAATATCACACACATCATATGGAACATCTCAGTGGACATGTCCTGGGACACGGAGCATCTCAAATATCGACCCCCTCACAGTAAAATTATACTAACTCAGACCAGAATTCCCAATTGTTTCCATATTGAACTTCATAAACAAACAAGACAGGGTTGTCGTGACACGGAGAAAAGAGAAACGATTTGGGTATCACGATAAACGGCTTTAAGCAACGAACCAAGTTAATTGGCTTCCTAGTACGATTGATGCTTTAGCTTTTGTTTTGTTTTTTTTTGATGATAAAGATTGAAGCTTAGGTTATCTTCAATGATTCAAACTTGTTTTTGTTATCTAGAAAAGTTAATTAACCAACGAAATGAAAATGGATTGTGGTACTGAGAAAATTAGGAGATGTTTAGAGGAAACATGTGTAAACTTATGTGATGACATAATATTAACGAATTTATAGTAATTATGATGCAACATTTTACATGAATCTTTGTATGCTTCAAACAATTTTCTTATCAGATCTCGATTCCAATAATAACTCGTAAAAGTGTGTACAATCAACTTTTTTTAAAGACGAAATACGTTCACGAATCAGATATTTAATTTAATTGTACTTGTATAATTTTGAACTATGAAGAAAATTAAAGACACCATGAATGATGAAATGTTAATTCAAAAACGGGTTGGATCGACTTATTATATCCGCATCATTTTATTCCTGAAAAATTATAAAAATCTGCCACGATATAACAGCCGGTTGCATAGGCCTGATTGATTCGAGTCATTTTTATTCGTTGTTGCTGGGTTGGGAGGGACGTAAATTAACATTGGGCCGAAGCCCGTTGGTTTGGATCATCAGTCATGTTGTTATTTATTTATATTTATTTTTTGAAAGGGCCTTTTTTTTAAAAGTAAAGAGAGACTTAAGCTTCGATTTAGACAAGTCTCTAATCTTGGGCTTGCGCTCATGCTAACCAAACTTTAGCCCATTATTGGCAACCAAAAATGCTTTGAGATTATTTTAAAAAAATGTGGTTAGGTTAAAACTCCAGCCCCCATTTAGAACATTTTCAATCTATTAGCAAAAAAAACAAATATATATTTGGCTAAAAACTCTCTTTAATACATTATGTCACGACCCGAGAATTCGGAACGTTTCTCAGTGGCACGATCCAGAAATGTATTCGTGCTACTTGAAGAAGAAGGGTTAGTTGAAGCATAGATGGTGCACAGCGGAAGGTTCCAGGCAGTTCGTGGAGGAGAACGGATAGAACCCCTTTGGAGTTGAGACATGCCGACCTAGTTGAATACGGGGAGCATGCAGCTAGTCGAGGACTTGATGTTGAAAAAGGGATTTGGCGATCCTTACACAAACTGGTCGAGAGTTGGAACTGTTCTCCTGATGAGCCCACTGGCAGGGCAAAATCAATCTAAATGCGCTTCAACCGTCAACGGCTTAAACCACTAGCAAAAGCAAAATAAAGTTAAATATGACTTTAGTTTCTGTTATTGCTGATGATGCCATCTCAACTTTTATCTTAATTCTATTTCAAAATTACAATTGTCTCTTCTCACATTACCTCCCCCTGCATGCTCCCCTCCCCTTCACAGCCGCTCCTCCCCAACCACCTCCCTCTACAATGTCGGCGACCCTAACGATGCCTCCTCCCCAGCCCAGATCTCCCCTATGCGTCTCCCAGCCCCCGCCCCACATCTCCCCTCTGCATCGTCCATGGTGGTGATGAGGATTGACATCGAGGTAGCTGCATTGGGAGGCTTTGCTAATATTAGTGAGAAATGTGATTTGGTCAAAGTTATTGGGAAATAGAACTTGGAAGTAGTGGAAGAAAACATATCTCTGCACCCATGTAGTGGATATCACTGGATTGGGGGCATTGGTCAGCAACTTCATGCCTCACCAATTAGTAATTTGAGATTTTTGAAAGATAAGAATAATTAGGAAAAAATAAAATTAAGTAAAAATAATACTAATGTAATATTAGAGTATCATTAACTATAATAATATTATAGCAAGCTAAAATAATTTTAACTATCCATTATAGTTTAGTAAAATTAAAGATGTTCTTATTAATAACACGTAAAAACTAATTATATAGATAACTCGTTTTAAAATAGTTTTAAAACATTTTTGATATCAAAGTTTAACGACCCTGAATGTAAGCAATCAGATCCGAAAAGGCAAGCAAACTTACGGATAAACATGTTGGGTAGTGATACATCGTGTTAAGCCGATATATCGGTTTTTCTTTTTATTCTATAACATCAATGCTCGCTATCTTGTGTGTTAACGATTTCCTTTCATCACCGCCATGACTTTTCATATTAATTGTGTTTTTCCTTTCTCATCAAGAGGGGGAAGTAAGGCCATTAATAAAAAAATAGACTTTAATGTCGCAAACTCAAAGCATATGGGTCTGCGTATTGACCTCGTTAAACAAGTGATATTAGAGTTTAAACACGCGATAAAATAAAACCATGCGAGCAACGTAAAAATGGGTGAATTTTTGAAGTCATCCACATTTGAAAACATAAGTTATGGTTGGAACAAAACAATCAACAGTAAAAAATTAATTGTTTTTTAAAAGGTAGATTATGTTCTAGAGTATAAGTTTAATATTAATATTTAAATTTATCTTTTTTCACTCTTCTCACCTGTTTTATCCACTTCGAATTTTCGAATATCAAAATGCCTTTTAGTTTTTATCCAAGAGATTTCAAATTAATGTCGTGCTAAAAGAGTAGATTTAATATTAATATTTAAATTTAAGTCGGATAATGGCGGCCTAGCCTAACTTTTATTAAATTATAATCATATAAAATTATTTTAAATTGACAAACTAATGTTTAAGAAGAAAGCACAGTTACGAGCCACTAGAAAAATTAGATAGAGATGGAACTCAATCTCATTTGTTTACCCCACCACCACATTCAACGATTAATTATCAGTGAATGAAATTATAATATATATATATATATATATTAGATTTATTTATTTTGCCAAACGAGTTAATCGGTTTAGGTGCCAAATATTAATATGTTGGTATATAAATCATAAATTATATTTTAATTATATATATATATTAATTATCAGTGAATAAAATTAGAATATATGTATATAATTTTATTAAAGACACCGGCCTCTCTCACCATGTCCACCACCGGACCAAGCGACGCCCAATTACCAAGCGACACGCCATGAAGGCCTACAGCCACCCACCCTGCCATCCTCCCACAAACCACAATAATTTTACCTTTTACGAAACAGATCGACCCCCATTATATATTTTAGTAATAATTGCAAAATAGAAATAATAAAAAAAACAATTAAATAGGAAATAAGCGCCGCTCAGCACTAGCCGTACGACGAGTGGACAGGAGGTAGGGGCTGATGTCAGCCGGGGGCGTAGGGGTAGTCACATTGACAGCCCCTGCGAGACACGTCAAATCAGACGGCGGCTGTGCCCTCCACGCCAAATCCCACACAGTCCCTTTGTCTGTAGCCTGCGCGATCAAACAAACACCACCAAGCAACATCAAAGCGGTGCAGCAGGGTGGCGAGGTGGGTGAGATGACGTGTCACCTTGTGGTTTCGAAATTGTTAATAAATAATAAATGGAGTCGCGCTCGTGCCGTCCAGCCGACGATTACGGGTGACGCTGTAGGCCCCCCACCACCCCCTCCGACACTTTATACAACACCCCCACACACACACACACACACACACAGTGCCCCGTCTCAGCTCCTCTTATTACTTAGGTTTGGTGTTGGGACGTTTGTTTGTTTTTCACTGCACTTCTGTTGCGCGGTGTGTGTCGCTCTCAGCTCTGCTCGTGTCGTGTTTTTTGTGTTTTTTCGTTTTCTGTTTGATGGCGTCTCCGAGGGAAGGGCACTACAGAGGGGTGCGAAAGAGGCCGTGGGGGAGGTACGCGGCGGAGATAAGGGATCCGTGGAAGAAGACCAGGGTTTGGCTCGGCACCTTCGACACACCGGAGGAGGCCGCGGTGGCCTACGACAGAGCTGCTAGGTCACTCCGGGGATCCAAGGCCAAGACCAACTTCCCGTCTCCTCCCCCGTCCTCCACCGGCTTCCCCGTCGACCTCAATAACCACCCCATCGTCCACCGCTGGCCCGCCCCGACGCCACCGGCCTCCGGCCGCCTCCTCTTCCGAGAGTTCCTGCAAACCGGCATCATCAACGAGGTCGCCTACGAGGGCGCGTGTTCCGCCGGGACCGGGCCTACCGCTGTGACCACTCTTCCTTCCGGGGCCGTTTCGGCAGCTGACGGGCCCGTCATCAGTTCGACACCGTTTCCTTGCGTCGTCCGCCGCGGCCTGCCCATCGACTTGAACGAGCCTCCGCCGTTGTGGATGTGAGATCCAGAAGAGAGACCGTGAGAGGAAACCTAAGTAGAAATGAGAGATTGTTTTAATCACCGAGGACTTGTCTTTGCTGTTGTCGTTGTTTTGTATCATTTTTTTTTCCTCGTCGCTAATCATGTTCGTGGTTTGGTATGAAAAAATCGAAACCGTTAATGGCCAAAAAGTAGAGAAATTATTATATCTACGTGTGCGTGGATGTTTGTGGGTCTTTTAATCTCTCTCTTTTTTTTCCCACCGGTCTGCGTTCACGGTAAAGGATACCTAGTACGCACGGTTTGGACATCTACCATGCAAATGCAAACTACGCATAAGAAGCGCTGTCGAATCTCATTAATGATGAACGCCACCGCCACTGTTGAAATAGTGGCCAGACCACCGACGGAGACGGCGGCACGCACCTATAAACTCATACTGGCAAACATAAATAAATAAAAACAAAACAAGAAAGACAGAAGCGCTGTGCTTGGCTGGCGAGGAGCGAGTGACTTTCAACCAGTCACTGGGGCCAAAGCACTGCTCGCATGTTAAAAACATTAAAAAAAAAACTGTCGGTCACATATTTAATAACTTTTTGCTTCTCATGTTTGGTGCAGGATGGCGTGCGTGCAATTTACGCTCCTCCCAGACGAGCGTGGGGGTTAGTTGGGTTATGGCAGGCAACACGGGCTGCTGTTGTTATGGGGCAAAGAGAAGCGCAAGCGTGTGCGCAAAGGTTTTCAGGAATCCAGTGGCGGCCGGAAAGGAAACATCTTAGCCGTCGGATTTGATTAGGAGGAGAGCGTGTTTTGTGGGGGATTAGTAGTAGGTTTAAAATTTATATACAGCTTTTGAATAAATGTGAGGTGCGCCAATGGGAATCTTGTTTTCAAGTGTGGGGCCCGGAGGCCGGCGTGCTTGTTGGGTGAGGATTTGCATTTTTTTGGTACTTTTTTTTTTTTTTGAAAAAGTCTAGATTTTTCCCCCACGTCTGCTGCAAAACAGTACAAAACTAAATCACTATAGTGCATGTTTGACCCTCCCTTTTTTTAAAATAGTTAAAATTCATATTCTATATAACAATTATAAACTAATATTTAAATACAGCAGTCAAAAATGTAATTACATCGCACTACAAAAATTTAGAGCTTAGGTGGCGTTTTTAAGCGGCATTTCTAGAAAATGTCGTCATGACCGTACCATCGTTTCATTAGAAATAAAACCAATGAAATATAATTTTAGGTAGCATATTTATTTAAAAGCCACGAAAAGTAGTCACATGTGTGGCGTTTCTCAAACATGTCAGTGAACATGTTCGTTGGCATTCCCGTAACATACCATTAAAAGTAACAACATTTTAAACAAAACACCACGACATAATATGAAAGTACATAAGCAATAAAAGTATTAAAGGTTCCCACCGCCTATTTTATATATGAGTTAATAGGTTAACAATAAATTTTTTAAAATTTACAGTTTTAAATTATTTTTATTTTTTTATATCAATATATATCATAATAAATTTCTTAGATTAAATGTTATATTATTAAAATAATATTTTATATTATTTATCTTATTTAATAATAATTTTTTTTACAATTTTATATGAAACAAAAGTTAATGTTATAGTAAATATAAATGAGAAAGGTAAAAGAAACTTTTTAGATATAATTTAATAATTATATGAAGTAAACAGTGTTTCTCAATACATCGAAAAAGCTAAATATATGATATCTGTTGTGAGAATAATTTTATGACTTTTTAATTTTTTTCCCTAAATATAGGAAAGCAGGCTTCTATAAGGAATCTGCTACTAGTGCTCTAAGGAAAAACTATGAAAAATTATTTTTTTTGCATTTGGTTAACAAGAGAAAAGACACGATACATGTAGAAAACAGAACCTATAACAGATAGTTTTTTCTTACATGAAATGGTGAGATTATGTATGAAATTTTTTTTGCAACTTGCTTTTTCAGAACTAGTCCACTCTTCTCTTTCTCTCTCCAAATGACGCCCCACCCAAAAAAGAGGATAAAATTGGTATTCTAATTTTTATATTTTCCATTACAATATAAAACATCATTTTTAAATAACTTTTCCATATCTTTTCTCTCCCTTCCAAACAATCCAACGGAAAAGTAATTTTTGCCCATTTTCTTTCCACCACTTTTTCACCCTAAATGTTTCTACCCATTTTCCATACCTTACTAAACACGGGGTTAGGGCACTCACAAACTAAAAGTTAAATATAATTAAAAGACAAAAAATACTTTTGTAATAAGCTCTCTATTGCTACAATGAATTTAATATTTGGTTAAATAGCTTACCAGTTGATCAAATTTGGTTAGCCAATTTCATTATCTAAATGCTACAGTCAGATAAAATAATATATTTATTTCATTTGGCATGAAAAAATGCACGCATCCAATTTGTCCTTAAAAAACGCATGCAAAGATAAGGGTGGCGCGGCGTTGGGCGACGGCGGGAGAGGGCATTACAAGGTGCAGGGGGAGGGGAGGCCGTAGCATAGTAGTGAGGGGTAGTGGAGGGGAAACGCAGGGGAAGGGAGGGCGATCTGTGCAAGGGGAGGGAAGGGGAGGCTGCAGTGCAGCAATGGGAGGTAGCAAAGGGGAAACGTAAGGAAGGAGGGCAATTTGTGCATGGGGAGGGGAGATGGTGCTGATCTATGCGAAAGAGAGGGGGGGGGATGGGGGAGGATGTTGCAGGGTGTACGGGAAGTGAGCGTGAGGAGACAGGGAGAGGGTGTGAGTGTGAAGAAGGGGGATAGGGAGGAGGGAGAGAATTAATATTTTAATTAAAATGGATAAATTATGTTGAGCCTAGCCTAAAATTAAGCTAGCTATAATGTATAAAAGCTGATTATTAGGTTAAAATATACTCAAAGTCTATTGAACCCACTGTGAAGTCTCTCATTATCGCCCTTAAAAGTAGTCATAATAGTTTTCTATCCATATTCTTTAATTTTATAAATTTAAATATATTTTTTTACTTTTTATATAAATATACAACACAATAGATTACATTAATCACTCATTATTTTTTAAAACAATATTTTATACTTTTTTATATAATATTATTGTTGTTATAAATTAATATGAAATAAAAGTAAATTTTATAAGAAATGTGAATGAGAGATGTGAAATAATTTTGTATATATAATTTAATAATTATAAGGAATGAATAATACTTTATAATACACTGAGAAATATTTGATAAAGCTTAAATATAAGGCTTTTATTGGATGAATGATTTTATGACTTTTTAATTTTTTTCTAAATAAAAGAAAACATACTTTTATAAGAAATCTACTACTATTATAAGTCCTTATACTCTCTACCATGTAGCCAACAAGACTCATGCTTCCTCACGGTGCTATAACGCATTTTTTACTCATGCAGTCAATGACATCATTATATCTATTACGCTTTACAATCGAACATCCATTGAACTTGGATAATAACTTTCCCTACCTTGTATCTCAATAGTCAATGAGTGGATAACAACACTTGGATTATGAAATGGATACCATCCTAATTCGATACATCCATCCATACACAATATTGTATATATATAATAACATGTGATATAAAAACATAGTTCTCAAACACAAATTCAAATAATACAATATATACCACATCATAATCATGGATAAGTAGTCCAATCAACTCTCACAAATCAAAGCCTGAACAAAACAAAATAATTATACAAAGTCCTATATAAAAAATGTCACAAACTTTTATGAATTATAAATTATTTTAATGAACTTTGTAATTATATAAGCTCATGCTAATTAATGAACTTTTGCAAGTTGGTTCAGAATTATAAATTATTTTAATACATTAAATAAGAAACATCATAGAAGAGTGTCAATTAAATTGATAAAATGTTATGATATTTCAGTAATTAAACTAGATTATTACCATATGATATCCAAATATAGATTAAAACTTCATACAATTCCTTATATATATATATGCATATTTTTCCTTATGATGTGAGCTTTATGCATGACATGAAGATATATACTATATTATTTTTATTATGTACAATTGGCATCAGATTAAAGATTTAGTTGTTCGTAAGTTGTCCCACATTGAAAGAATTGAGGAAGGCCAATGGGGTTAATAAGATAAAGCAGGTTTGAAAATATCATAACGCGTTTTAAAGTCGTACGGGCTGATATGACAAGTCCAAAGTGGACAATATTGTGACATGCGGGTGAGCCTGCACCTTGGCCCAATCCCAACATTAATTTGATATAAGAAATAGCTATGAGTGACTTAAAACTACATAGATTGAAAACTTTAGCATGATGAGTTACAATATTAGATCGTTCTTATATTATATTAGTATCATTTCATCAACATCTTAATATCATTTTGACTATATGATTAATTACTTTATGCGCTAATCTCAAGTGATATATATGTCTCTAAAGGGGAAAATTGGTGTAAACAAGAAAAGAAAGAAACATGAGTAAAAACTCATATGAAAACCACAAATAGTGTGACTAATGAGCTCCTTGAACATGTAACGCCAATGAACATGTTTGCTAATGTACACTTTGGAATACATTGGAGTATTGGTTTTCATTAACCGCCTCGAAAGGTATCACCACTAAGTCATGATAGTTTTTGTTGTGCTGATTCACTCCACATGCGTACAAGACAGCACAAAATTTTACTAAATATTAAAATAACATATAATAACACTGAAAACTCTGAAAAACAAAACTAAAATGTTGAATTAAGAGCATCTCCGATCCTAATAAGCTAAATTTACTAGCTAAAGTCATATTTAGCTTGCTATAGTGAGACTTTAACTAATGACACTCTAATGGTACATCATATATTTTTTGCTTAATAATTATTTTTCTCAATCTACCCCTGCCCTACATATCCCAAATTCTAAATCCCTAACTCGAGCCACCAAACAAGGAGCTTCTCCGCCGCCGCGACCCTGAATAAGATTTGATTCTTCCTCCACAATTTGCTAAAACTCAGGATTCTCCTAATCTTCAATCACAATAACCACACTTTTCATTTCACAAGTCCAGAAAATTTAATCCAGGCTAGGCTTCCATAAGACTTTTCTAGTGCTCTCCTCCAAGATAAAGGTACCACAGTCGCAACCCTGCTCTCCCCTTCATTTTTTCATTTTCAGATTTATCTTCTTCGTTGTAGGCTGACCACATATAATGCCCTAATGTCTTGATGGCGTCAAGGGGGCAGCCAGCGATAGCGTAGAGGTGAGGGAAGAGTGGGCAGTGGTGTAGGCACGAGATTTGCAATGGATGGTGCTGCCAAAGGTCAACCTGACCAGGCGGTATGGCGGCCGGTACAGTGAGCTGCTCGGCTATGGGATTGTGAAGAAGGTGTACCACATGTTCGACCGAGAGGAAGTCATTAAGGTGACTTAGAACCGGGTGAAGTTGAGAAACATGTGCCATGATGAGCCGATGATTGACACTCATTTGGAATTGGACTGCCGTATGAGGGAAGGAAGAGAGGAGAGAGAGGATACATGTGACAATGTATGATTTTTTGATGACATGTAATGTTCAGTTAAAACAAAAGCAAAAGTCAAATTTAACTTTTGATATGCCTTTACTTAATGCATTGAAAATGCTCTAACATGGAATAAATTTATAAGATATGAATTCATCTAGGTACCCATTAAAGTAAAAGTAAGAATTCCATAAATATTTCTATGTTTTACTCTAGTTTTTTCTTAAAAAAACATGGGTACTCCTTAATAATTTTTATTATTATTATAGAAAATATTTGCTTCCAAGCTTTTAAAAAACTGGTCATCCAACATAAAATTAAGTAGATAGACGTTCGTTCGCAATCTCAAACGTGTAGTTTTAATTGGGTGTCTATTAGACTCATAATTTGACCAAATTAAAATTCATATAAAAATATAATTATTTTACTATTTATTTACTCATCATTTAGTCCTTAAAAGAAAGAGTTTTTTCTTCAATTAATTAACATGCGATCAATTATTGAGATTAAACAAATTCGAAGCAGACTAAATTAAAAGGTAAAATTTAATAAATAAATAAATACAATTTCCAAAAAGGCCTATTACTTAACACAGTATTTAACCTTGGGTCTTCTCTTTCTTCTTTCTTCTTTTTTATCTGAATAATTATATTCATATAAAAATATAATTATTGTACCAGATATGAATTCATCTGGTACATGGAATGACGCCCCTCTGTACACTTGGTGGATGTTCATCACTGCAGACTGCCGCCACTGCTAGTTGCAGCGGCAGCGGCGGGCACGTCTCTGGAGAGAAGGAGTAGCTGTCACCGTCGAGCACCGGACCGGATCCGTTGCTGATCGAGGCCCCCCACCAATCACTAATTAGGTCGGCCCTAATTAAACAAAAAAAATTTAAACTTGTTTAACAGCTTGACATAATTATAAGCTGGTTTTGCTAACCTAAACCTCACTCCTAAATTGTCTCAACGTAAATGTTTGAGTGTTTAATCTCCAAGGGATCTGTTTTTAATTAATTTCATGATGGTGCAATAATGGAATATAGCTGCGCTTTCAAAATTGAGCATGTATACATGTCGGAGTGATGGTTCCCCATGCGCATTTATTAGAAGGCGCATGATGAAAAAAAATGGAGTGGTTAAAAATAGTGGATGATGCAACTCTTTCCTATGCTGATTTCATTTCGGGTGGGAGAGACCTCATCTGTTTTTTTTATTTAGGAGGTTTCACTTGGTCAAACAAAACGTGAATGTTTTAAAAAACATGTTTTTTTAAGCATGCTTTTTTGACCGCTACGATGGGTGAATAAGATGTTTAAAGTTTTTTAAAAAATTTAACGAAATTCGTTTTTTTCTTGTTTACATCTAAACTGTTGGAAATATTTTTTTAAAGTATGAAGAATAATATCAAATGTAAACATCAAAATTATACTGGCGTGATGTTAAATATTTATACTATTCTTTACGTAACATAGCGATATGTACTTTTTCCTCATCAAAAGTCTCCCTGCTAGTTTACCAAAGTTCTATAGTGGAGAGTTGCATTTGTTAAATTGTTGCCCGTAACATGAAAAACAAATGAAACGACACCATATAACCAGAAACAATTATGTCTTTTGTTTTCTTATGACAACACATAGCTTTTCATGAGTTTGGATGTTGTAGAGCGTTTCTGTCGTTTTTAATCTTTTTCAAAATTATATCAATACAGCATAATTTTAAAATAAAAAATAAAAAATAACGTAGTTTTAATCTCTACGATACACTTGACCAACTATATATCTCATAAAAATAATATTCAATAATGAATTAACATCTCCTGTGCTTGCTTAGTTTACGAGAATGTTATGTTTAAGAGGCGAAAATAGAATAAATACATACGAAACCAAATGCAATCTTTCATAATATTTTAGACCTTCATTATCCTGTAACATCTAACCGCCTCTCTAATCTCTGTTTTACACCAATCAAATCTCAAAATATTATTTCAAAATACTTTTCATGTATTTTTATTTTTTTAAAAAAATATTACATTTACTTTTAATTTTTAAAATGTTATTATTCATCATCAAATAATATTACATTAATTGGATGAGTAGTTGTAGATCCCTAATTACTAAAAAAAAATTATTATTTTAATAAAAATAAAATAAGAACAATAATGTTAAAGTTGAATATACAAAAGGACATTGTGAAAAAACTCACACATGAAAATTGATGTTGGGGATAACTTAAGATATATTTGATAAAGTGTTTTATGTTTTTATTCTTAAAATATAACAGCTGTTTTATGTAAAAAAAAAAATATAAAATTTGAAACAACAATAAAATGTCCTCATTTTAGGGGTCATCTAAATTAAAAATATTATTTTATTTTTTCCCGTTTTTAAATTTTCTGTATCTAAAAACAATTATTACTTTTTTAAAACAAAAATAGAAAACATTCAAATCAAACATCCTCTTAACAACTACTTTTATAGCCGTAGTCGCAATTTCGAATCCCATATCTTCTACCCTTATTCTATAATAATTTGAGTTATATTACCTTAATATGTGTTGGATTCTTCCGGCCATCTAAGAGCAATATTAACAAATTTTTTATAATAGTTTATTTTATTTTATTTAAACAAAATTGGAAAATGTAAGGAATTATTTTTACAATAGAATTCTCATATTTAACATTATTCATTGAGTTTGTCCTCTGTATTGATAAATATTGCTAACTATCTATAATTGATGAATTAAAAAAAACAATTCTATCACCTTTATCATTTTCTCTCTCTTTCACATATTTCAAAAAAAATATAAAAATATGAGCACAAATATTATTTAAATAATATATGAAATCTATATTGATGTGTATTAAACAAAAAAGTAATTTAAATCCTAAAATTTAGACAAAACAATCGAGAAGCTATTGTTAGTGCGTGTCTTAACACCCATCATCAACTTATACATAAACCTAGCTATATAATTTATAATTTAAACCCACAACATGAACCTCTAAATTTGATACACTAAATTCATGTTTAAAGGTATAAAGTAGCTTATTATGACACTAACAATGGCTCATCAACCATTTTCTTCAGTGTTGAATATTTAAATTATGTTTTATTTTATTGTATAAATATACACGATAATAATTTTTTAAAATTACTTTTCATATTATTAAAATAATTATTTTACTTTAATTTAATTTAATAATGATTTTTTTATAAAGTAATATAAAGAAAAAATAAATGTTGTAAGAAAACATGAAAGAGATCGAGTAAGCAAATAAAAATTATATTATTTTATAATCACATGAGGTAAATAGTACGTCTCAATATATTAAAAAATATTGTACGAATTACACTAATAAAGTTAAATCTAATACTTCTGGTGTATGAATGATTTTATGATGCTTTTTTAATTTTTTTTTTCTAATACATAAAAGTAGAGATCTTATAGAAATTTTGTTACTAATGGTTTTTACCTACACACTATTATATTTTATATTCATACAAATGTTTTGGTTGTTTTGAAAATACTATGAGCTCTAAAATTAAGAGTTAATAAACATAAAATTTCACTGACTTAAATATATAGGATATGTTTGATATGAAATTTGATTTTTGTATTATGCTTTCTATATTCATTAAAATTTGTGTTGAATTATAATTTTAAAATTATTTATGCTTGATAGGAGAGAGAATGTGTTTAAAAAAATATGTTTTTTTAAATCGAATACATAGGAATTTCTAAAAAAATATTTGATAGGCCTAAGTAATAAAATAACATAAAAGTATTTTTTTTAATTTCTAATAAAATTGAGTTTAAATTTTAAAACACTTAAAAATAAAATTTTATTTTTAAATAAATAATTGCCTCCTTACCTATTAAAACAAAAATATCACTTACATCTGTATTTCGAATTCATGATCTCATTGTTTGGGCATTTTATTTATTTATTTATTTATTGAAATGTGATGTATCCATTAAGAATATTTGTGCATTATTGGTGGAATTATCATTATCTTATTCGTACTTCGTGGGTTGTGGGCTAGAATTTTCAAAACATTTTATAGTGTACTTTGCTGTCTACTTATTATAATTATTATTTTTTTTTTAAAAAGAGAGGCATATAGGAGAGGCTGCTAATATAGGCATATCCTAGGGTTCTCTTTTCTTGATTCTCCTGGGTGTGGGCTGATGTATGTAGGCTGCTACATAGCATAAAATCAAAAGCTAGTAGCCCGTCCTTGCCTGCTCGTTTTTCATCACCAAGGTCGTCCCTGGAAGTGGATTTGCGTGACTCCTTGGGCATTACAGCTGTTGCCAGAATATATTGCACCTCCCCGAGTGCGCTTCCGTAGCCATGCTACCCACTACCAACATTATTTTTAATTAAGAGCCTATGTTCGCTTTTTCAATATCCATTTGTATTCACATTTTTTTTGTGTGCCGTAAGCCTGTAATCACTAACGACTCCAACTAAATCATTAATTCTATACATTATAAAACAAACGTGTATGTCAATTTATTGAAATCGTGTTTATGATGATTGGTTTACACACGGACTAATTCAATGAAAGAGCGGGTAAACTATGTATCGTACCCATATGTGAAATCTACTTATTATTATTATTCAAACAATTCTAACCACAAATGTGATAGGGGTGATTTCCAAATTGAACTGAATCCATAAACAAATGAAAAAATATACCAATTTTAAAATTAATTTGATTTATTTAATTTAAAATTTTGAGAAATTAATTTATCAATATTTATTTACAGTTTTATTAATTCTATCAGAATCAATCAAATATAATATAATATATATATTTATAGATTTTATCTTTATTTTTTATCGGTGTTAATGGATAGGTCGAGAATATTAATGGCAAACAGATTGTTTACTGTTGATTTTATTTTTATTTGTTTTTTTGCAATCATTGAGTGTTAAGATGGTTGAAAATTGATGCATCGAATCCAAAATTTTAGCATTAAATCCAATCAAAAGCAATGTTTTTTTTTCATTTTTATATGTTAATTTTGATTTATTAATTTTGAAACTGACAATTTTTGATTGGTTTAAAAATATTATCCTCAATTATTGATTTTTTTAAATATTTTATTTATATTTGTCTGCGTGTCACACACACGGCAAATAAATATAATTTTTTTTCGCTTCAATGTGCGCGGGCGTCACTATACTGTATATAAAATAATGAATCCATACTTTGTATCTAAGTGTTATTGTTTTTTATTGATTAGGAAGGTGAGTGGGAGAACAAGCAGACCTAGGAGCAAGTAGAGTAGCGGCCTCCGCCATCATTATTAAAACTTTCTTAATAACTAAGAGCTATGGCACCTACCTTTGTTACACGTACATTTCACTCGTCCCCCACTATCTTGACTTCAAAAGCTTCAAATGATTGTGTTTACAAAATCAAATTCCTCCGCCTATGAGCCCATGTAGCTTTTGATTTAGGAAACCAAATTCACTTCGAACACTTGTTTGTCTTTTGGTCAATAGAGTATATCTCCCATATTTCGTTTCATTATATATATATATATAGAGAGAGAGAGAGAGATATATATATATAATTTAATATTTACAAAAAAAAAACAAGCGAACTATTTATGATTTAGAACTGTTTGTGAAAAGATAGGAACTAATTCATGAACTGTTTGAAACGTCTGCATGGGGCCGCAATAAAAAAAAGATGAGCCTATCCGTGTCCCAAAAACGAATAGCAGCCACTTTCTAAGCATTTAAAATCTTTTAAGGCTCTGTTTGGTAGTACTGAAAATGGCGGAAGAATTTTAAGTCATAAAAGAATGCGACGAAAAAAGTGAAAAGGTGAGTTATTTAATGGGTTTTATAGTTAAATTATGATTGAACGAAAAAAATATAAAAAATAATACCATTTAAAATATAATTTTTTCATTTATGTATATAATTGTGTCAATTTGTATAATGAGTAAAAAAGAATAATTTTTTTAATTTTGATATTTTTTCATAAAAAGTTTCACTATTTTGGTTGTCAAAAATTTACTCACATATATATTGTATATATGTAAAAAATTTCACGTAAAAAATATTCTCTTTGATATTAGATTAGTATGAAAAATTAATTAATAAAAAATTAATATCAATATAATAATATTTAAAATATCCCAAAAAAGCAAACTATTTAATGTAACATTATATCATAAAAATAACCACAAGTTTAATATCCTTTTAATATATATTTTTCAGCCATTACCAAATCTTTAAAAAAAATTCATGTATTCCTTGTTTTCACATGCTTTTTCCTTGAAACCAAAAATAAGCAAGTAAGAAAAAAAAAACAAAAACTATTATTAGAAAAATAGAAAAAGAATGGGCAAGGGCAACAGGGCATAACTGCATGGGACACGCAAACCCAAATCCTCACACACCTAAAATACAGCGTCAGCATTAGACAGTGGTAGCACCGTAGCAGCGCAGTGCCGGCACACAGCAGATGGCACCAGCTCACTCAGGCCAGCCAGCCGTCATTTCAGGACCCCACAATCCACAGTAACGGATGTGACGCGCCATCGCGCTAGTGGCCCCACGCGCGTCACTTTTTTTTTTTTTTCTTTCCACGGTCGCTCTTTTAAAAATGGAAAAGAGAAACTCACTTTGCATCGCCCAAAAAAGGAGTCGGAAAATGGGGAAATGAAATATATATATATATATATATAAACACACACACCGTGCTGTCCAGTCACGTGTGTGGGACACCGCCCCACACGTGACATCCCCACGAGATCTCATTCGCGAGTGTCGAAGCGGCGGTCGGCTATGGGTGTTCGGTTTTTGGTTGGGCCTTGACTGGTCGTCGGCACCGGCGGCGGCGGCGGACTTTCCGTTTGCACTTTACGGATCGCGGCTGCGCCGACGTTGCCGGGCGGTCGTCCCAGCGGGGTGCATGCGCCCGGTAATTAGCGCATGAAGGGTGTGGCAGCACGGCAGCGGTGTTGCTGCTGTTGCCTGTTGGCACCACCAATTCCTCGAGCAGAGCACTACCGTGTCGCGCACCGCGTCACGTGTAACGAGAGATTCATGTGCGGCCCAAATTGTATTAAAATAATATGGCATCCGTCAAAAAGAAAAAGAAAAAACATCATCATAATCATGGAGACCGTATGGTGATGGCTCATGATGATGATCAACATCCATGATGATGGCGAACGGTGCAGGATTCGATGTTTGACTTGGTCGTGGAACTTCTGTACGCTAGTCGACAACGGCGGTCTCATTATGGCGGCCACTTGCCGCCTTGCGTAGTTGTGTTGTGTTGCCGGCCCGAAACTCCACTTTTTAATATCGGTTGTCGCTTTCCACTTTTTAATATATATATATATATAGTTAATATGCACACACATATGATGGAAGGGGTAGACTCCATTATTGAGCGTTTATTTCGTATGAAGCATACAATAATATGCGTTTAAACACCTTTTCTTGGGATGGCAATCAATGCCGGATCGGATCAAGCTGGACGCTTGACTAATCGTCTATACGATACTAGTGAGACGATGACACCCTTTATTAAAAGTGATATTAAATTTTATTCTATATATATATATATATATATTACCCAAAAACAAAAAAGAATTATCTGTTTTTGAAAGCCCTAACCCGGTGCTGACATCATGCTTTAAATATATATATATATATATATATTCCCAAAAATTCTATGTTTTTCTTATTCGTTAACCTAGCCTAAAATGTGCTGGAATTCGAATTATTCCATAATAACGTAAGGACAAGCCATGTTGACGCTCGGTGCCAAAGATTAAAAAAAATAACTGGGATCGTTCCTGAACGTCTTTCAATGGAGTCTAATTATTCCATAATACGGCTGCTTACCAGTCCCATTCAGCGCTAATCACACATAATTCTTTATTTGGTTGGTACCGGCGGTGGCAGCTGCCTACCACGGGCGCAGTTCAGTTTCGTAATAACTAATAAGAAGTGAAAATGTATATTCTATTACATGTAGATTTTTAGTTTTCTATAATTTTTAACTTTAAAATTTCCAAATCTAAGAAGTGAGATATATATATATATATATATATATATATATATATATATATATAACGGCCGACACAGTTCAGTTATAAGAAGTGAGAAATGTATATTCTATTACATGTAGATTTATGAATGATTACTTTTCTATAATTTTTAACTTTATAATTTTCAAATCTAATATATATATATATATATAATTCTTGAAACAATATCAAGCCGTAGTAGCTGCTCTCCCATGGCAACATCCGACCCAGACCTATGATTCACTCACACCTCATAAATCCTGGTAGTTTTCCATAAATTAGTTTTATATATGATTGAAATCGAAATCTGTCTTTCACCCACACGTGATTGTTTCGTTTGATCCTGAATTACATTCAGCCACAAAAATGCCACTGTCGAAAGAGATGGTGGCAGCGGTGAGTTAATACAAAGGATGTTACGCTAAACACCCCGAGATAATTAAAGTAAAAAATGAGAATCACATGCCATAATTCTGGCATTTGAATAGCTTTAGAATTTTTTAAAACGGTGCTTATTATTATTATTTTTACGCCTTTTACCAGCATTAAATAAATTTAACATAGCATCCCTTTATTATTATTATTATTATTATTATTATTATTTTAACATTTTGTATTATTGAACACGGTGTACTTTGATTCCAAGATATAAGAAACATTACTTGTCACTTCGGGGGGGAATCTTTTCAGTCCTCAGAGAGCATATGGGATAAAGGATTCTCTCATTGAGGTGAAGGTGCATCATTCATACGTCAGTGCATGAAAATAATTTATGAAAAACTATTAATAATACACTGTTGCGAACAGCTTTTGGCAAAGGCTGTGTGCATTCTGCAGCAGGCTCTCTGCAGTCTACTCCCCAAACCCCAAAGCCAGCAGTGGCACAAACTGCGAATGCCTTTTTCCCATCAGAGCTCAGCGGGCAATCCAGATTCAGACGCCACCTCCATTGGCAATAGCTGAACCGCGACACAAGGCATCTACATAGTGGGTGCGTGCATATATATGCTCTGACCGTTTCGTAGCTGGATAAAGCGTTGAGCCTTTGCAAACAAATGGAAACAAAAAGAAGAAGAAAAAAAACTAGAGAGAGAAAAAGAGAGGAAGAAAGATATATGCATCCATCGACAAGACAATTCGCATTTTGGTTGATGTTTCAAATATTTGCTAAGAGATTCTTATTATGAGTTCGGTAAATTACTTAGATGAACGTAATTAATTCTTCAATTATTGTACGGATGTCACCTACCAGTTGTTTTTTTTTAGCACTTTCACTTTAATTTCCAACTTCAACTCTCTCTCTCTCGCTCCAAACCGACACCCCCCCCCCCCCCCCCCCCCCCCCACACACACACACACACACACACGCACACACACGGTTTAGAGTAGCGATCACGGCCATCAGTGCAGCGCGGTTGCGGATGCCGTTGTGGCACGATTGGACTATCGTGATCACGGACAACTCAATTGTGTTTCTTGGGCAAAATATAATTTCAAATGTTAAACAACGTTCAATTTTTTTTAAAGAAGATTATAAACAAATCGGATCACATTGAACAATTCAACCAAAATGTAGAATTTGACTTCAATTTTCTTAAATAATAATAATAATGTACTATTATGGTATCTAAATAAAATTAATAAAATTAATAAAATCATTAAAAAATATAAAATGAAGTCTTAAAAATTTTTAATACTTTTTTCTTTGAATTTTAAGTTTTATAATTTTAAATATTTTATTTTATTTGAGTTAACAAAACTAATAAATATATTTTTATTTATTTTATTCAATCTAATTATCATACAAATATTAATCTATTTTAAAAATACTTAAACAAGTTAAATTAACTTCTCTTTTAAAAAACACAAAATTTTATTTTTTTACGAACAAAATAAATATAATAAACCAACTAAAAGATAAAATAAAATAAAAACATATTATATATACACATTTTTTTGAGCTTGAAAAATCATGGTGTGGGTGGCGGCATCGGTGCAACAGAGTCTAGGTGAACATATTTTATTATTATATTTTGCTTATAATTATGCTTTCTTACATTTATATCTTTTTCCTTTTGTTTTTTTGGTCTATTGCAAAATTAAGGTCGCACGCATATGTTAACAAAGAGGTGAGACGATTGTGATTTGGAAAATTTCAAACATAAGCACCATTTAAACAACAATTTAGGGGCAATCATGCCTTCGACCTTCGTCTTCGGTCTTCTCAAAGCCTCGTACCATCTTTGAGAATAACTTGTCTCCAAGACTCATTAATCTTTCTAATATTTCAGTAGCGTAATTTGGTAATCACGATGGACTCCAACTCCAAGGAAGGAAACAATAAAGAAATTATGTGAGCGCGTGGGCGGGGGGGGAAGGGGAGTCTTCAACTGACGCCTACTGAGCATATGCACCGAAACGCCATCACAGTATTGGACGAGGCAAAGGAAAAGGCCATGTCGGGCTTCTGGCATATATTGTGTGGGCTTGGGCGGTGGGATGTGTAATGGATCTGCCTATCAAAGCCCACTGTCAAATCATGCACCACTGAGAATTGAATGAACTGCCCTCTTAAAAATCTGCTTTCACTTTTACTACTTTCCGCTGAATTAATAATAAGTATATATATATATATATATTTAAAAAACAAAAAACGTATTTCTTATAAGTTAAAGGAAATTTAATTTAAACATTAAATATATGGAAAATACGAACCTGGATAAAGGACAAACAAACCTTATAGGAGAAGCCCTCCAAGGGCAAGGACCAAGTCTGAAAACGAAATTTCGTTTTTCAAATAATATCGTGTCAACTTAAAATAACAAGAGGATATAATATATACTCCTGCTTTATCATTGATGCCTCAGCCTCACCGTCTGCCGCCGCCGCCGCCGCCGCATTATTTTCCATCATTATCCCATTGAAGTGACACTACCATATAAAATATAATAATTACAACCTCCGCGCACCATAACAACAGTGAAAACATATTAATAATAAAAAAAGTCGCTTTATTATTATTTTTTTTGGGGGGGGGTCGGATGCAACGTTTTTAAAAAATGTAGGACAAGACAGGGGAAAGAGGGCGGGTGTCTGTCACCGCACTCGCGAACAAGATTCCATTTAAGGAGGCGGTGTGGTGGGGGCCCACGCGACGGTGGGCCGCCCCCCCCCCCCCCCCCGCACACGTAACACGTTGCCCCTTTGCTTGGCCGCCTCTTCGTGTGGCGGTTATGCTTTTGTTATATTATACGAAATGGGTTTTTCCTTGTGGGGCCGGGGTCACCATGGCGTGTCGCACGACGGCTCCGTAGGCCCCACACACCGCGACCTGCCGGCTAAACTAACCGCCCCTCGCTTACACGTCACCCTAAACTAATTGTTCTCCCTCCCCTCGCCCCCTCCCCCTCCCATTGGATTAAGTTTTTTATTTATTTAATTATTGAATTATTTTTCGATTCAGGTCCCCCCTCGTCACGACTTCTCTTTTCCATGACCCAAAAATTAATTCACCTTTTGAGGTCTCCCCGTCGCGCGCAGTTGTTTATTCACGAATAACAAACAGGCGTAGAGCAGATAAATTTTTTTTTTGACGCATCTGATTAGGTTGAGAAATATTATTAATTATAAATTTAAAAAAAAAAATTAGTGCATAAGCCTCCGCCGGCTCGGAATGGGATGGGAAAGACCACGCGGAGTTGAAACATTTTCAAAATAGAAACAGCTTTCAAAACTCATGCAGGTCATGTGGCTTGGCTAACTTTGGAATAAGCGTGCTGTTAGGCTTGAAATCCATGTTTACTTAATTACCTATGCTTTTAAAATGAGTAAATCGTTACGTCTTCGCAGCTATAAATTAGTAAGCCTATGTCTGTATGTCACGGTCCATGGACATGTGGCGAGGAAGGGGCAGCATATGAATATCAGAATATGATAGACGGCATGCCATTACCATAGGGATAGGGGGGGGGGGGGTGTGTTTCCATGCATCCCGTATTAAATAAATAAATATTTCATTTGTTTTTTATAATTTGGATTAAATACGTGTTGAAAGATAAACGAAATCTTCTGCATAGATTCGGACGACCGCAGACCAGGACCCACCAAAAGCGGTAGCCGCGTTTCCGCACTTCTCGTCTCTTGCGCGTCCTGCGTTGGGCCCCGCCACTTGTCACCCCTTTTATTTTTATTTAAGTATTCTCATCCCACCGTAAAATAAAAAAACAAAAATTGTTATCATATTATTTTCGACGACCACTCACCCCCATTACACGCTCCAGTCAACAAGAGCATTCAATTTGGAGCAATCGACGCCGAATCGGTGAGAGTTCGATTCCAATTCCAATTCCATGTTTTTAAACAAATAAAAAATATTAATAAATTTGACACCACAAACCAACATAGTAATCACCCCAACTTCCATATGCTCCCATGAAAGCGAATCCTAATTCCCACCACACCACAGAGGCTAATTAGAACAAAATTAAGAAAAAGAAGTTATATAATTAATATTGGTGTCTAATATTTTATTTTGATCGCCATTGGAATTTTATCCCCGGGCCTCTCATTATTAGCAAGTTACTTCAAAACTTAAAATTACACACATCAGAAACTGGTCATGTTACCAACCGTACGCAATTGATTTGTTATCGCATACGTATGTGTGTGTGTGTGTGTGTATAATAACTGACGCAATGTGTGTTATTTTTAGACTTTAAAATAACGTATGAGTTTAGTTTTAATTATATTTAAAGGATGTATAATTTTCTTCCCTTCATCCTAATAAGCTATCTATATTAATATTATTATGAACGGGTCGATCGGTTGTTTCATTATAAATGTTGTCTTTGATGTCGCGGTTCACATTTCAAGCACTGTGAATGGATGACACGTCTTGTAGTAGTCACACCAGCTACTTGTTTTCAAGAACAAGTAAGGAAATATGGATATGTTAGATGGTTTGAGTAATTATTACTTCCACGATATCGTTAAGATAAACTAATGGGGCTTGGCCCAAAGGTGTTCCTTATCGTTTGCTCGGATACTATACTAAAAATATAAACTCACCTGAATTGTCGTATTAAATTAATTTAAATGTCAGAATGCCTTTTTCAATATATAACAATAAACTAAATTATGACCACCCAATATATATATATATATACACACACACACACACACACACACACAGCAAAGAATTATTGAATATTTTCTGAAGGGGCACAATTTTAACATTCGGGGGGGTATTTTGCCGTGTTATATAAGGCTTTCGGTTAACTAATAAATATTAAATACGAACGTTTTTAGGTGTTGACTAGTAAAATATTGTTTATAGGTCTTTAAATTACTTGGACGTACCCCACCGTATTTAAGCCGTAACATAACATTTTCGGAGGAAACAAAAAAAAAAAGGTGTTTAAAAACTGACAAAAAAGTGTTACGGGTGAGTTCAACCGTGAATCCAAAGTCATAGTAGCTAGGGAAGCGATTTGAAACTTGTTTATATGGGGTGTTATATTAATGTTTTAAAAAAAAACCGACAAAAAAAAAAGAGGTACGACCGTGCAGGGCAACACATGCAAATAAAAACTCGAGATTAAATATTTAAAATAATTATTTTTGAAAAACTAAACAAGGTAGTTATAGAAATAAATAAGCATTGATAAATAAACATAAGCGTCGCCACTGTGCATATCTATGTATTTAATAGAAAATGTCACCCTACCTTTTTTTTAAAAAAAATCGAAGCAATCCCTTGGCTTTATTTAATAGAAAATACGACCACCACCTAAAGAAATCAAAGCAATATCTTTATTATTGTATTACAATGTTATGCATGCCGACATGCAAGAATAACGGGTAGTCGCTTTCATTTATATAAGTGGTGTATCACTATTTTTTGTACGAATAAAATTGTTTTTATACGCAGACAACAAATTGCATTGTGTTCAAGTTATTACAAGGTAATGGTATGATCATCCCCAGCACAATTGAATACATTAATAATAATAATAATAATTAATTTTTAAATACATAGAGATTATTTGTAATTTATTACGAAAAAATATAACTCCTGGCCGGCGGGTGCAGTGCAGCCACGGTTCCTATAATGGTAGATAGAAACGCGTGCGTTGAAATATACGATTTTGCAGGGTATTTAATAAACGTTAATTGTTTGTTTATTTCTTATGTGCATATCACGCAGGGAACTACGTGGCAGGAAACTACATTCGATTAATGCGCTCGCGGCTCGCGGCTCGCGGCTCGGGCTCGCCTTTAAATTAAACTAAAGAAACTCGTGCGCTGACCGTACCGACAAGCATGTTGTCCGGCGAAGCAAAAACCCAACACATCCATATGATCACAGGCGCAAAATACGAGGATTCGATTATGTGATTTTTTTTTTAAAAAAAAATACGGACGAACCACAATAAGAGATTACAAACTGAAACATCAGTTACTGGGGCTAGGGAACAACACTCTGAAATTAACGATTTCAAACATGTTGCAAAAAAAAAACCCAAAAAACCAAAAAAAAAAAAAAAAAAACGATGGGCTATGTATTCACATATTAGATCCGAGCTTGCTTCCGCGATTGACCCATCTTCTTCTTCTTCTTCTTCTTTTTTCCCTTCTAAAACTGGATTTTAAAATTATATTAAAAAAAAAACAAATAACCACGGAACGAAACGGGGACTAAAAATTCGATTGATCGGAGGAATCAAAACTCCGACGGAAGGAGGTTGAGGTCGAAGTCACGGGACGGCTTCAGATCTGATTGGTTCAGATCAATGATGGTCGACGAATCCGAATCACTCTGGACACCGTCCCCGCCGCCGACAACGGCCCGGAACTCCGCCGCCGATTCCTCTGACACCGGCCGTCGACCGCTGTCGTCCACGGGTTGGGGGTGGCGGTTCAGGATCCTCCCGGATCGCACCAGCGCGTCCAGGTAGTAAAAATGATTCGCCGCCGCCATCCCAGCCGCGGGAACCGGGACCCGCATCTGCTGCTGATTCAGATTCTGGAACGGAAACCTCAGTGGCGGTCCGTATCGGCCGCCGCCGACGCCGAGATGGACGAGACCACCGAGATCCAGAGGGGAGGAGGATTCCACCATCGCCATCGCCGCAGTCGACGGCGGGAATCCCTCCCGGCCGTCGGAGGACTCCACCGTGCTACCCTGGCTGGGGCTCTGATTCCCGGTATTGATTTTGTTGTTGCGGTTGTTGTTGTTGTTGCTGCTGCTGTTGTTGTTGTTTAGGTTGTTCAAATTCTCTGACGCGGTCGGGAAATTGGTCTTGGCCTTGCTGCCGCGGAACTCCCTGGCGGCGGCGTCGTAGGCCCTAGCAGCGTCCTCGGCCGTGTCGAACGTGCCGAGCCACACACGGCTCTTCTTTCCAGGATCTCGGATCTCCGCTGCATATCTGCCCCATGGCCTCTTCCTCACCCCCCGAAAATGCACCTCCTTCATGACACCGCCGCCGCCGCCGAGATTCGTTCCTTCGGCGCCATATGAGTCTGTTACGGCGGGCGACTTATATTAGATTAATCTGTCAGTTGACGCCGGACGGACAAGGTAAAGATTAGAGGACACGAACAACAACAACAATGGATGGTGTACGAGATTTGTAACGGGTTTAGGCCTTAACGAAAAAGCATGGTGGGAGGGGTGGGTGTTTTTATAGTCTTATCGACGCGGAATTGATTTTGGGGAATTTACCATAGAGGGGTGGCGAGGGGAGGCACGCAGTCAACGAGGTATCTGACTGACTGCTGGGTGGGGGTGGGGTATGGTCCCCACCAGTTCATACGTGGCGTGTGCCGTGCAGATAGCGGCACCAAAACAGGTCCTGCCATCGTCAACCAATCCGTATCGGACGGCCGGGAGGACGCCCACGTATGGATGCCTCGTTGGTGGTTATGATTCACGCGCAGACATGGAGCGTGTCTAGTACAGCTGTCGGCGTCTGCCGGCATCTCGGCGCGTGAGTTGGATCCACATCCACCCCACTGGTTGGCGCTCTCAGCTCAGCTTTTGAACCGGTCGGGGCCAAGACCGACGAGTGGTGGCTGCCTGCCAATGGACTCGCGACACGTTCTGAGATTCCATACACGTGTTGACCTGCACGAGGAGAGGAGGCTGAGTGTCTACTTTCCGGCCTACCGACGGTTTAATAATAAAATAAAAACAGATCATGGTCATTATAGTTATAATTATAATTATATTATAATTAACTAAAATGTTTTTTAATTTCCAGAGGTGAATTTTATGGTTCAATCAATTTGAGCTATCATATGTTTTTAATCCCACCCCACTCCGCTAGCGTCCGATCACCCGGACAAGGCGGAGTACTGTTCGAAACTCGCGGGGAGTACTTGAAAGTTTTGAATTTGAAATACCGATTAGGGATGGCAAAATCGCCCCGCCCTGTTCCAACCCGAAATAACCCGTTTCGACTAGCCATCGGGTCGGGCTCAGATCTTGCACGATCCGTCCTGACTCGAGTTTTTTGAATAAATTTAAGATAAAAACAATGACCCGCCCCACCCCGAATTGTCCAAACTCCCGAGTCGGGTCGGATTCGGGTCGTAATAAAAAAATCGGGTCGGACAGTACCCGAGTCCGACCCAACCCGTTGCCATCCCTAATACTGATCAAATATTGTGTTTTATAATAAGATATATAACAGAAAAAACGTGACCAAAAATTATTTGTACAACAATATCTTTATCCCACCACCTCTAGTTGCAGGCATATACTCTTTTGAAAAACAAAACAAACTAAAATGGCATTAAGTTTACCTAGTCAATGAAAACAAGATTTCTTATATTCTCTCCCATGAATCTATGTGCTTTAAACAACCAACAATATTTATTCAAACATATCAATACATAAGTTATCAAATTATAGGAGTTTTTATTAGAGCACCCATTGATGTCAATTATATTTTTTTCATTTTTAACTTTCTCTCTCATCCGTTTTTCTTTTAAAAATATAAACAAATATTTGATAAATAATATTTTAATTAAATAGTAAAAGTGCATTATTAAAATAGAGATATTAAAAAGCGTGTTATAAAAAAATAGTTAAAATAATAAAAAAATATATTTTTGATTATTTTAAAAAGATAAATTTATAGATGCTAGTATGAATTGTACTTACCCTTTATATTGATATTCTAAATAAAAATAATAAAAAATGTGTGTGTATGATGCATGAGTATATGATTTAGTTAGTGAATTTCATGTATCATTATATGAGCACATGCCTATACTAGTATACAAGTTAGAATAGGTTAGAGAGATATGATCACTACTGAGTTGTGATTACTCACCATTCCTGTTATGTTTATCTTTGTTTGTTACAGGTACTTGCATAAGCTATGAGGTTCACCTAAAGTGGAGATTTGATTGTCATTTATGTTTCTATTTACATTTGGATTTTTTCTGTTGTTAACATGTTGTAACCCCAAGAGGGAAGGATTTATGTATTAATTGTTGTGGATTGAAATGAGATTTCTGTTGTTCCATATGAGCATGTATAATGATAAGCAGGTGGTGATGACACCCATGTTAAGGTCTCTTTCCCAATGTTATCACCAAGCGCTTGTACCTACGGGTGCAGGCATGAGAGTTTACTAATTGATTTCCACAAGTCGAAAATATGGGAACATGACACACTGTCTTGAATTTAAAGGTCAAGTTAGTGTAAATTCATTTTCTCTTGCAATAACATTCTTTAATTGTGTTATATATTATGTTGAATAGTAAAGGAATGTTTCCCTGGTCGCTAGAATTTTTGTTTCCCATGTCATCCCACTATAAGACAGAGTACACTGTTATATAGCCTTAGTTAGAGTAGCTTGCACGAGTATTCCATTTTGGCTTTTCAGTTTATGGAACCATACAATGATGGTTCTGAAATTCATTTATTAGGGGTTCATATGCAATCTACTACAGCAAGTGGTGTCTAAGGACCTGTAAGTGCAACTGCCATCCAAAGTCCACCCAATTGGAGTTGTTGTGGTGATTTATGTTGATAATGTTTTTTCTAGAGATACTACATTATAAGGGAGGTGATCCGAACACATTTAATTAATTAATGCAGTGGTTAAAGAGAAAAAATGAGGTAAGAAACAAGTTAAACTTCAAGCAGGTGAATCTTTATACATGGTGGACCATTTTGGACCCATTGTTTTTTAATTTGCAAGTATTTTTGAGATCTATAATGTCTAAACTGTCATAGGTGGTTTGCCGCTCTTAGAAATGAAAAAAAAATTAGCTTTTTCCATATCGACATACGGATTTATTATATTTTTCAATATTTTTTAAAAATTTCTTCTATCAATTTCTCAATACACATATGTGAAGCACAACTTTTAACCATATGAATCCTAAGATCTTCTAGGCCATATTGGTTTTTCTTTGTATTATTTATATATGTGTGTGTTGTTAAGTCACTTTCCCATTTATCTGCACCTCCCTAAAAAGTTAAACTAAAATTAGATTTTGTTTGTAGCCCTTCTTTCATACTTGATTTAGTTTTAAATTATATATGTGTGCATGTGTGTATTTGTATATCATATATAAACTTTACTATTAGTTTATGTTGTTTATATATTTGTTTTAGTTTGCGTTTATAAAAAGAATGATCCATTATTTTTTAGTCATTTCTACAAATTTCAAATCTTTTAAGGTTCAAAATATCTAATAAGAAACTCTTGATTTTCTTAAAACTAGTTAACTATTAGGATGGATAAGGAATGGCTAAAAATGCCTTGGTTTTCCAAAAACAATTTATAGATAAAGCATGGAGGTTTGTCCAAATAGCTCAAACAAATGCAATGAATCCAAAAAGGATTGGGTGCCCTTGTAGTAAGTATAAAAACTTGCGTCAACATGAACCTCAAATAGCCATTGACATGAAATTTTAATAACAAAAGTAAAGATAGCAACGTATGAGATCTAGTTGATTTAGTTGCATGGCATAATATTAACTAAATATGGCCTTCTTTTGCATATGAGTCTCGTAATGTTAGAGTTGGTCTTGAATAAATAGGTTTAATTTATTCTCAAATATTCACTTCATTTAGTTGTTGGTATGTTATTCTTGTTATATATAATCTCCCTCCCTGGCTATACATGAAGAGGGAGAATAGGATATTAACTTAATTAATCCCATGACCAACTGACGTATACTTGAAACCACTTATACATGATTTAAAAGAGTTATGGAATAATGGTGTGGTTATTTTTGATGCATTCATTAAGTCCACATTTAATCTAAAGGTTGTTTTGCTTTAGACCATAAACGACTTTCCAACTTATGCAAACCTATCTGGATATAGCACAAAAGGGAAAAAAAATATCTCATGTATGAGGTGTTGACCCATATTCTAAGCATTTAAAGCATAATAAGAAATGGTGTTACATAGGTCATAGGAGTCCTTTCATACAACCACCCATACCGTTAAAAAAAAGTTAGTTTGATGAAACCCAAGAGGATCGAGATGGAGATCCCTTCCAAGGTCTATGACCAGATGTTGCATTTCAAGATATTAAGAAGTTCTGAAATGATTTTGGAAAGAAAAACAAAAAGCTTTAAAGGAGTAAGCCATCAATGAATTCCACACCTTCAAAAACGAAATTAATATTTTTTGACATACCATATAGAGATATAAGTGCTATATGATATATTTTGTGTATATTAATTGAGAGTCTTATATAATTTTTAATGTTCTAAATTAAACTCTTAATTTTATAAATTGGTGTTATAGGTTTTGTTTATTTGTTACAACCTATATGTCTATACACTGAGAAAAAATATATGTGAGAGCTTGTGTAACACATTGTTAAATGTAAAGGGAATAAGGAATGAATGGTATGTAAAGGATGGTTCAAAGTTGTTGCCACCATCACCTCACACTATATCTAAGTTAGAGAAATGCTCTTTTGCTCAAGGTTGCGATACTTTAAGGTATCTGATGGCTTTAACTCAAATGTTGGTGTATCAATAGATGAGTGCAAAATTATAAGCGTCAAGTCTTATGATTGTCACATTTTGTTGCATCAATTGATTCTTGAGCTTTACCAAAGGGACCAAGGAATGCCATTTATTGTTTATGTACATTTTTTGATGAAATTTGCTAAAGGGTGATAAATGAAAACACATTGGAGGTATTTGAAACAAATATTGCTGAGACATTGCGTATGCTTGAAAGGTTTTTTCCACCATCATTTTTTTGATGTTATGTTTTACTTGCTAATTCATCTATATGGACTAATACATTTACGGTGGATGTACTCATTTGAGAGGTAGTCCCATACACTTATCTTCACATACTTCTAGTTTGTCATGCTTATAAAATAATGATTAATTTTTTCTTCATAATTACATGTATGAAGGTTTTTAAGGGGTTTGTCAAGAATCGTGCACTGCCTGAAGGATGCATGTGTAAGATTCTGTGATAGGTATATTGATCAAGTAAATGTGGTGAGTAGTTATAATAATCGAAATGAAGTTTTAGTAGTTGAAATTGGAATAGAAGGGCGTCCAATTACACATGGGTTATCCATAATAATGGCTGATGATATGTTCCGAATTGCATTATGTCTTAACCAAAGCCCATCAAAGCTGACAAGTACATAACTAACTAGAATAAATGCCCAAACAGCAGCAGGAAGGGTTTCATGTAGACAAAAGGAATAACATGACCATAAAAAGTAAATTTATTAATGCAAATGTATAAAATAATGTAAATGCAATCTTAATAATCCAAATTAAACAGATGGTATTCTGCAGCAGTAATTGAATTAGATGGATTCCTCACCCAAACAACAGGAGTTTTACTCTCAAAGACAAATACAACTTCCTCCATCTTTATTGCATGTACTTCATCTAGTCTTGTCTTTACCTTCAAGAGAAAGGAAACTGTACTCTTTCATTGAGAATGAAGAAGATAGGATTACCTGTGAACACATAGAATGGCGAGATGATGACAGGGAGAAAGAGTGGTAAAGAGGGAGATACAGAACTATGACTTTGAAACCCTGAATTTCAACTACAGAACCAGAAAATATAATAGATTGACGGAAAAGAGGAACAAAGACAGGTTTGGATGCAAAATTGCCTAGATACTGGCTTAGTGAATAAGAATCCCAATGGCATGACAAAAATGACTACATTAAATAATTACTCAATCAGATCAAGGACAAAATCTACAAATGCAATACAACGTTTGAGAATAATAAAATCAAAATGGGAGATGAATGTGAAAAGGACGCGGATTTAGATAACTGAATCTCAAAACATACATTTTTCATTCTATTCTCAGGCCATAAATACTAGAAGCCCTACTAATACCTTCTAGCAAGATGAGCCTGTGGCTGAGTTAACAGCGTAGAGCATAAAGTTAAGAAATTTATTCGTAAAATACCTAGTCATTTAAACTGAGATTTCTACAAACCAATCTTCGGCAACACAAATAGTTAGATATCTCAGTTGACCAACAGACCTTTTAACAACTATAGTGAACCCATAAGTAACAAAATCCATTTAATACAAATCCTTCATACTGGGTTCTCCCTTATCTCGAAACTCATTGAATTCAAATCCCACATCCCAAACAAAAACATTATATGTGCATCCATCATGCATGAATGACAATGAAACCTATTCTCCATAAAACATTTAATAAACTTGTACACTGCATTTTATGAGCCAACCAGAAACTTTTCTATTCAACTTGCTATCAATCTCCATTCCACTGTAACATGCAACAGCGACCAGAGAAATGCAATGTACTAGTTCATGTGAAACAAACTCAATAAAAATACTCCAACAAGAGTGATATTCAGTTGGTCGGAAATGGCATACTACAGTAGTAATGTTGGTCAACACATGTTGCCAATCAACCTAAAACAACCAAAACCCCATTTTAAAGTTACTATAGAAATAATATACCTTCAATTATGTAATGCACGAAATGGCGACAGTATATAATGACCACAACTGAATGCTGATCGCTCCCTTTAAAACTATAAGAAAAATAATTCCAAATAAACAATTTATATACTGTGCAACCTAATCATTGGAGAACCTAGCGCACAACAGTGATATTTTTAGCTGCCAGTAATATTTTTTTATTTTTATTTTTTGACTTTTTTTTAGTTTATTTTATTAAAATTTTACATATAGTATTAATATTTTATAAGTTTAATTATATTTATAGTTATTTGTAGGTTGTGTTTGACCCATGAGAGTTAAAATTATTATTTTTTTAGAAAAAATAATATATTTAAAATAAAAACTATTTTAAAATTTTAAAATATTAAACGGGCCAGCCCGCATGCGAGCTGGCCCGGGTCAGATATTTTTTTATCCGTTTAGGCCTGGCCTGCCCGTTTAATACCTCTACCTAACACCGATGCTTTCGAGGGGGTGTACAATGAAGAGAGAATATAAACAAAATTATTTTAAAATAAATTTAAAAAATTAAAATTAATATTTTATTAATGTAATAAAAAAGTTATTGAGTCTACTATTTAGGATAACAAAAATTGAATAACTTAATGTCACACAGTTACATTATAACCTTGCTAATCTACACATCATTTAATCACTTTGCAAAAATTATTGAACTAAGTAAACCTTAAGTACAAAGTTTTAACAATAGAGCAATACTTTATAACTTCCGATATTGTTGCTTAACATTTGCCGCATGACTCCAAAAATTGTTCACTTAAACAAAGTTTTACTTAGTTCATGTAATTTCCGCAAAGTAACCGAGTGTCACGTAGGTTAACGAGTTATAAGTCTAACTCCATGCCATTAAACTATAAATGTATTCTTTCGTTGAATTCTAATAAAAAAAATGTCGAGCACACTGCTAATGCTCTAACTCAGCTGTAAAATGTGCAAACCAATGACTAGAACTTTTGATATAAAACCAAATCTCATTTCTCACCTAACATATCAATAACTTGTGTCCAATCATTGGGTGTCTCGTCATCCACGATCGCAGGGTGGTTGCATCCAATGATTGTATGTAGAAATGCTTTTGGAAAAAACACGATTGACTAGAAATGCCAAGAGAGAGATTTTGGCTTGTGCATGAGGAAGAGGCGAAGTGGACTTGGCTCCTGCAGGGAATTTTGTTTGAACGGCAGCACTGCAGAGCGCTGAGCGGTCATTAGACAGTAAAAATTTCAGAGAAATGTTGAACTTATTATTATCATTGCAAAATAGCAATGCAGCCAGGCATCTAATTTTCCCTTTCACGAAAACAACAAACATTAGTGAGCAGGAATAAAAGAAAAAAAGCAATATTGTTAGAGCTTCAACAAGCCTCTAGTTGTCAGCCTCACAAAAGAAAAGGAAAAGGGAAAAAATAATTCTAGAATACCTACAATTAGTCATCCTCGTAGTGCAGTCAGCTTCATGTTCCTAGCAAAAATCTTTCCTGAGACAACCTTAAAAGATGGTATTCAATTCTTTGAGGCAGTCCAAAGGCCCAAGGCAGGTTGTTTTTCTCCTCAACGTGATCACTTGATGGACTAGCGATCAGCCCAAGGCCACAGCATAAAATTAAAATCAGCCCCTTTCTATATTGATAGCTCATGCAAGAACATATGCAGAGTTCCTTGTCCAGTCACCAAGTTCCTGGAATTCCTTCTGATTTATAGCAAAAACGATACACCTTGTGCTTCACCTAAATCCAACTCATCCCAGGGTCTTTGTTCATATTGTCTCTCATTCTCACTCTCAACTTCGCCACATCATCCCACATGCCAGCTGAAGCATAGATGTTTCCAAGAAGGACATCATTACCCTTGTCCTGCCGTTCAAGAGTGGAAAGCATCTTGGCAGCACGTTTTCCAAGTTCAACATCCTCGTGCCTTCTAGATGCACTGAGAAGCGCCCCCCAGATTGAAGCATTTGCTCCAAAAGGCATCGAATTTATCAACTCCAGTGCCTCATTCAATCTCCCAGCTCGGCCAAGGAGATCAATCATACAAGCATAATGTTCTTGCACTGGCTCAATATCATACAACTCTCTCATTGATTCAAAATATATTTTCCCTTCCGTTACCAAACCTGAGTGGCTACAGGCAGAAAGGACACTCAACAAAGTTACAGGACTGGGGGAGACACCATCTTTAACCATCTCATTGAAAAATTCTATGGCTTTCTTTCCGTTCCCATGTTCAGCAAGTCCTGCAATCATTGCAGACCATGAGACTACTCCCTTCTTGGTGATCTCATTAAAAGCACGTCCAGCATCATCTATATTTCCGCACTTTGCATACATGTGGACCAAAGAATTACTTGTAAAAATGTCTGAAATGAACCCAAGCTTCAAGATGAAAGAGTGCACTTGTTTCCCCGGTCCATATGCTGATAAATTTGCAAAAGCATTTAAGATAGCACTGCAAACAAATTCATCCAGCCGGAGCCCAACATCTTGCATCTCTCTAAGAAGCCCAAAGGTTTTTTCAGCAAGTCCATATTGCGCATAAACTGTAATCATAGACGTGAAGGGTACCATGTCTCCGATTGGGCAATCTTTGAAAATTTTTGCAGCATCCTCCACAAGGCCACATTTCCCATAAGCATCAATTAGGCCATTTAGAAGAATCACGTTGGATTGAGACTCTGATTTCATAGTAAGTGCATGAACTTGTGCACAAACTACCACATCCTGCAACTTAGCAGCGGATTTGAGGACAGAAGATAAAGTCGTGTCATCAAACTCTATTCCATTTCTGTACATCTCGCAGAAAAAGCACAGAACTTCCACATCTTCACCATTTTGAGAATACCCACAGATCATTGCATTTCTCACAACTAAGTCATGTTCGGTCATCAAATTGTAAATCACTCTTGCATTGTTCGTTAAACCGCACTTGGAGTACATATCAATAAGGGAAGCAGTCACAAACGAATCCATTTTCGGGTGCATTTTTATCAAGCAAGAGTGTAATTGCTTGCCTAAGTCTTTCATCCTCAATCCGGCACACCCCTTCAAGGCAGTTGATAAGGTAAACATGTCTGGATTTATTCCCAACCTCCTCATCTGTCCCAACAATTCAAATGCCCAACCATGGCATCCATGAAGAACACAACCAGCAATAATAGCATTCCAAGAAACAGTATCTGGTTTATTTATTTCCTCAAAAGCTGTGACCGCGCTATTGAGGTCACCCAATTTTGCATACATATCAACAACTGCGTTTGCAACGAACTGGTTTGAATGAAGCCCGAGTTTTGTCAAATACCCATGCATTTTCCTTCCCAGAGTACCATCTCTTAAACCCGTGCAAGCATTCACTAGGCTTGAAAGGCTAACCCCATCTGGTTGCATTCCACTCATAATCATATCTCCAAAAAGGCCAACCAAATCACCGTAACAACCACTCTGAGCATAGCCAGAGAACAAAGAATTCCAAGAAACAATGTCAGGTTCGAGAATTTCTCCAAAGAGCCGCCTAGAATCCGAAAGCTCCGCACACCTGGCGTACATCACGACCAGGGTGTTGGAAACAAAAACATCAGAGTCAAACCCTTTGACTACAATAATCCCATGAACCTGCTTCCCAGCCTTCAAGTCCATAGAAGCGGAGCACGCCTTGAGCACACTGGAGAATGTGAACTCATTGCATTGGATACCCAGAAAGCGCATTTCTGCGAAAGCCAAGAGTGCTTCGTTGGCAAGCCCGTTTTGGGCGTACCCAGAAATAAGAGATGACCAGGACACCACGTCTGGTTCAGGAATTTTGTCGAGCAACTTGCGGGCGTGACCAAAGGCCCCACACCGGGAGTAAAAGCTGACCAGGTGATTCAGGAGCTTGGGATCGTGGGAGAGTCCGGATGTGGCGATGCGGGCCAGAATTTGGGCTCCTGGGCGCAGGGTTTTGGCGAGGCTGCATTGTGACAGGAGGCAAGAGTACGAGGCTGCCAATTGTGTATGGAATGAACGAAGCAGGGGATTTGGCTTCATCGGTAGGTCACCCGACCATTGGAGGGGGGGCTCTCGTCTGTCTAAGCAATATTTAATAAAAAGAGATAAAAAATTAAATTACAATTTAAATATTTTATTTTATTTTATTTTAAAAAATATTAAAGTTAAAATTATAAAATAAATAAAAATATTTTTATAAATAAAATAAAATATACGTATACTTTTATGTTCTAATTTCTATTTTTAATTTTTCAATAGCGCCGACTGATGTTCAAAATTTTTGATGATTTTAGCGAACAACACGAGTTTATTCATTAATGGTGTTGTTTGGACCTCTACCAAGTAACAAGTTGCTTGTCGGTCATTCTATTTAAAACAAGAATAAATTTATTTATAGTCCTCAAAGTAGGACTGCATTATAGGTTCTTTATATTTTTATCAAATAATATTGTTTTGATTAATTAATTTTTAATCAAAATTATGTCATTTTAATAAAAATACAAAAATCATGCAATACATCTTCAAAATGAAAAAGTAGCATTACTCTTAAAACAACTTACACAAGAATGCCTAAATGCATAGCCCTCATGGGACGAGCTTGCAATACCCTCATGCATTTAACATACCTTCTTTCAAAATAATTTTTTGGTAAATATCATTAAAAACATCTGTATTCTCCTCTCCAATGCATGGAATGGTCAAGAAGTCACGAAATTAATCTATTTCCGTATAATCAAATTACTCTAAACTATTGATTAAATGCGATAAAGGGATGAAATTCTCATTTATCCTATAATTTTGTAAGCATTATAATTAAATTATCATTGGAAATTGATCCTACAATAATCTCTTAGAGCATTATGTCACGACCAGAGGATTCAGGGCGTTTCTCAGTGGCACGATTCATGAATGTATTCGTGCTACATAAAGGAAAGTGGTTGGTTAAATTGTAGATGGTGCACAGCGAAAGGTTTCAGGCAGTTCGTGGAGGAGAACGGATGGAACCCTTTCGGAGTTTAGACATGTCAACCCGGTTGAATGTAGAGAGCACGCCGCTAGTCGAGGACTTGACGTTGAAGAAGGGATTTGGTCATCCTTACACAAACTGGTTGGGAACTGGAGCCGTTCTCCTGATGAGCCCAGTGGCAAAGCGAAACCGATTTACGTGCGCTTCAACCTTTAAAGGCTAAACTTAGCGGACTGTGGATAGAGATGCTAAATGCTGCAATGGGTTGAGAGGCGCAAGAAACTTGACCCCGTGACAATTAGGAGTATACTCTCTAAAACTTTTTAAATGAAACAATATAAATCACATATTATACTTAAGATTTAGGGTTTAGGGTTTAACCAAATTTAATTAGTTGGTACCTCAATGTTTAGACTTTAACAAAGTTTGTAATTAAAATACTGATCTCTTGTATAATTTGTGGCTCAAATGCTTAATGTAGACAGATTTAACTAAAATTGTAGAAAATTTACAACTAATGCTCTTAGTGAAATAACAAGGTTTCTTTCTATCAGGAAATTTTTGGAATTAGGAAACAATATGAAACAGCTCTTGCAGCCATGTATTCCACAACACTACTGCTTTTTTCTTTTACACCCAGAATTTTAGTAAGTGGCACCAACATCACAGGTGAGATGATTCACATCTGCTCACCAATCAATCATTTGTGAATATTGCAGAGAGGAGGTTCAAAGAGAAAAAATCATCTTTAATCAGAAAAGCTTGAAGTCCATGGGAGGAAAGTTTAGCAAGCAATTATCTCTTGTTTGCTAGCAGGTGGGCTGCACAATCGTTCTGTGTGTAGGTGACGTGATTTATCTTAGTTGTGAAGTCCTTTGAGAATTACTTGGGAGACAATGTGATACACTTGAATGTTGATTGAAAAATATCCTAATCTTGTAAGATCAAGGTTCCAGGCTTAGTGGGGGACGACAATGTCCATGTCAATTATTCCACAGAGTAATGAAGAACGGCAAGTGAAGGTTTGGATCTGGTTCCAAATCGTATTTAATTGCTTTTATGTTCTTCCATTACATCTGTTGAATGGCACTAACCAAGGAGTACGGATCCTCAACGGTTGCCTTTTATACGGTTTTATTACGGTAACAAGAAACATTGTCGTTTTATTTTATTAAAATAAAAAAACTCTCTTTTTCCCATGAACGCAGCTCCCTTTTTCTTCTATTTCAAGACTGCTCCTCTGACGGCGCCAACCCAAATTCCACCGGACTCTTTCGATTTACCCACAGCCCAAATCCGTCGACGCAACCCCCTACTTCAATCCTCCGATGCAACCCGCCCACTCCTTCGAGTCTCTAATATCACCAGTTCAAATTCCACCACGTCACCGCAGAACCAGATGAAGTGCACATTCGTTATTTTGAAAATCCAATAAATATGATTTTTTAGTGATTTTTTTATTCGATAATTAGCACGCATACATAATTTAATTAGTAATAAGAGATCCGAACCATTGTTTGGCAGCAGGTAGAATCTGAGCTTACCATATTGAAAAATCAAAGAGCGGACTAGAGATCGAAAGAGATGAGCTGCCTTCACGGGAAAACGGAGTTTTATTTTTTTATTTACTTTGATAAAACAAAACGACAACTTTATTGTCACCGTAATAAAACCGTAGACAAAACCAATGAGGATCCGGACTCCTAACCAAGACTCTTGCTAGGAACAAGCTGATCTTCGGGCACAACGTCAAGAAGCCGTGCAAGGGTGTAAGTCAATTGAAGGTTAATTTTGATACTTTTAGCAGTTAAAATCAATTAAAACCACAACAGTACCCAATGAAGCTTGAATTGGCATGTGCGAGGCATTATTGTGATGTTCGGAATTATCTTTTACATATATATATATATATATATATATATATATATATATATATATATATATATATATATATATATATATATATATATATGCGAAAGTAACACAATAAGTGCAAATAACCGACATCATTTTTTTAAAAGCAAAATGCGAACATCATTGAACGATTCATATTATAATTTTATTTAATAATGAAATGGTAGTAGCGGAAAAGAAGGTAATGCTGATGCAGGAGGGTATTGCAAGCTCGTCCCGAGAGGGCAATGCAGGCAATCTCGTGTAAGCTGTCGTTTTAAATAGAATGACCGACAGTAAACCTCAAACAGCATTACAAAATCTGGCAATATCTTACGTCAAACCCTTCCAAGGGATAGAGTTTCCCAAAGCACAGCTTTTGACCGGAGAAACGATAGAAAAGCAATAAGGGTTCACGAATGTTGCTGCTGACCACTACTTCCAGTATGCAATCATGTTAGGAAATTAATAAAACACAATCTATTCCCATTACAACACCTACTCATGAACGCTCAAATACCAACTTTAATCTACAAGTTCTACAGATTATCAAGAAGAAATATCACTCAAGCACTAGCCCTACAAAGTCCATCGAAATCCATGGAAACCATGACCCTTGCACCACAGCCCACGAGAAATCAACCATCTACAATAAAATAGGGGGAAAAGCATGTGGATACTGGTAGGAAATGAAAATAAATTCAAAATCTAAGACAAAACTCAGAGAACCATAAAAAAAAAAAAAAAGATGAATACGGCAATTGGAAAACTATAATTTTTTGCTGCCAAAATACACATTCAACACCCAGAAATAGGAACTCCACATTGGTCTTCTTGAGAAACATTAGATTGCTACTGGTCTGTTCAGAAGAAAAAGGAAAAAAGAAGAGAAGAGGCACTTGCCTGAAGCTCATTCAATACTTTCTCGGTTATGAGTGATGGAAATGAAAGTTCCCTCGATCACCCTGAAGTTCATCATTCATCATCATTGCAATCTGAGTGAATACAACAAACTAGTATGATCCTTTGCGATCATATAATAATATAAACATCATTGATGAAATTCTAGACTCAGCCTAATGGGAATGTTGGAAAAGGCTTTTATTTGAATTTAAAGACTCAGGGCTCATCAATATGTAAGCTTCAAAAAGAGAATAAAAAACATTTCTCATAACCTTAGTTTCGTATATGTCACTTTTATTCAAACATGTCTTGCATCTAAATGTGAGCTATATGTGGAAGATGAACAATCAGCCAAATGGTGCTCACTTTGCTAAACCACGGAATTCTTAGGTTACAAATTTTTGGTAAAGCTATGGCTTCCAATTTGACAAGTTTAAGAATAACTTAGGAAAATCCCCAAACAGTAACACAAGGACTTAGTGGCAGACAAAATTTCTTGTGTTAAATGCATGAAATAAGTTCAAAAAATTCTTTAAAATTACTACAATAGCTCTCTCTAACTCTGTCATATAAGAACCAAATTACTGAAGTGATGGTATTCTGCAGCCCTTATCAAATTAGATGGATTTCTCACCTAAACTACTGAAGCCGAAATTCAACTAGTCTTGTCTTTCCCTACAAGAGAAAAAGGATTTGTACTTTTTCATTGACAGTGACGGTATGGAAAATAAGATACTTATAAGTACTTTTAAAAACATACAAACGTAGAGAATTAAATGAAATGCATGTAGGCCACGAACCAGCCATGATACTAACGTAATGACCGAGAACCTAATGGCACCAAAAAAAGGCTAAAGAATTAAAGATTAATTAATAAGATCAAGGTACTCCACAAATGCATTGCAAAAATATTGAAAAAAATGGCATCAAAATGGGAAATGAATGTCACAAAAACAAACCAGCTTAAGAAGCCCAAAATAGCAGCAATTTCTGTAAATGTTAACTTAATGGTTTGGTCTTGACAGTTAACCGGAAAGTAGTAACAAGTAAAACACCAATTTTAATATCCAATTCCAACTAGTTTATTTTTAAGAGCACTAATAGCAGATTTCTTATAAAAAATTACTTTTCTTTATTTAAGAAAAAAAGTAAAAAAAAATCATAAAATCATCTCATAGTAGAAGTTTTATATTTAACTTTCTTCATAAATTTTTTATAGTATTAGACAATACTGTTTAATCTATAATTATTAAATTATATATAAAAAAATCTCTCACTTCTTTGCTTTTTGTTTTGCACAACTTTTAATTTTATTTAATATTAAATTATATAAAAAATTATTATTAAATAAAAAGTAATATAAAATACTATTCTAATAATATAAACAGTAATTAAGAAAATCTATTATGATTTATATTTGTATAAAAAAAACAAAAAATAGCTTAAATATGTAAATTTAGAGAAAATAATTAAATACCTATGTAAGTGAAACATTGAACTCTCTTACTTCATCAATTTCTATCAAAAAAATCTCTTATGTCATCTATTATTAGCCTAATTTGATAATGTTATGCTTTTAAAAAAAGTTACTTTTAACTGTATTAGAATAATAAACTATTGTGAAAATAAATAAGTGAGTATTTGTTAAATATAATTTAAAAGAATTTTAAATTTTAAAAGCATGTAATAAGTGTTTAATAAATTAAAAACGAAATTACTATAAAAATTTAAAAGACAAAAATATTCTTTTTTATTATATTACAATTAAAAAAACATTAAAAAAAATCCCCCTATTCCCCCCCCCCCAAAAAAAAGGGATGGCGTAACGTAAGATATAGAAGGATAATATTGATATTTTATATTTTTCAAACTGTTTCAAAAAAACAACTTTTATAAAAAACCTCTAAACTGCGTCTGGGTTTGAGTAAAAAAAAGCACAAATTATTTTGATAAATATTCTTTTAAGTTGACTAAATAACTTTTGCTAATTCTGTTTATAAACTAAACAGTCTTTCAAAAGCATTGTCAAACTAACCCATTACTCATCTGAACCAAACACAAATTTACAGGCTCCAATCGTCTATAAATCCCACAGACAGGGGTTCCCTCATCTAAAGACTCATTGCATTCAAAATCCACATCCCAATCAAAAGCACTCTATGTGCATCCAATATGCATGTTTGATATTGAACCCATTTTTCATTAAACATCCAACATACTTTTAAACTACATTTCAGAAGTGAAATGAGCCGCCATATCTTATTCAACTTATATCAAATCTCTCCATCCTACAGCGGTAGGACTGTGATAAATGCAAATTCAGTTCATGTGAAACCATTCCACAGTACAAAGCACTCTGGACGGTGACACTATCTATATTCATCTGATCCCCAACTGCCGTCGCACTACAGTAGTAGTGTCGCCGAAAAACAAATCTAAGCTCGACAAGCCCAAAATCTCATTCCTAAAGATTTATTGCAGTACCAACACAGATTACATATCTATGAAATTTTGAAGAGAGCGAAGAAAGAAGAACATATCTTGCACCAATTCAAATTTTCACGTCATTGATTTAGTTCAAAGGAACGGTATTGAAACACATACAAATTAAGGAGAAAATAAAGACAATACCTTCCGGTGTCCAGCCACAGCGACGAGAGACGGAGAGCATGGATGTGAGCAATGCGGAGGCGGTAGCGGTGTGATAAGGAAGCATCGATTCCACGCAAAAGCCCAATTCCACCGGTGACCTGCTTTTTTAAGAAGAAACAATAAAGTGTTACGGCAAAACACATCTAGGAGAAACATGATGGACTCGGATTCAACCTGAAAATGCGATGAGAGAAAGGGTTTGGCTTGGACATGCGGAAGGCGGAGCGAGCGGGTCTGGCACCGGTGGAGAATTTAGCGGCGGCGGTTCGAACGGAGGAGCCGCGGAGAGCTGACCTAGCGGCTGCGGCTGCGACTGCGATGGCCATTATTGGGCGCAGTGATTTGTCCGAGGTCGCGCGTTTTTGTGTTGAGGGTTGCGAATTGGAAAAAGTAAAAATAATGAGAAGGAAACTCTTATCTGAACATGTGTTTTTAGTTATTTTTTACTAAAAAAACTAAAACTAAAAATTATTTTCATTCTTCTCAAAGGTAAAAATATTTTTTTATTTTTATTTTATATACTAAAAAATAACTATTATATTTTTAAAAACGAATAAAACCAACATACTCATTATCCTTATTACATTGTGTTAGAGATGGCAATGGGACGGAAAATCCATGCACCGCCTCAATTTGCACAACCGCCCTGCCTAGCCCACCTGCTTGAACCCAACCCGCCCTATTAAGCCCACTTGCACGCCTGGAAAAATTCTTGTTACCAATAAGGTTTGAATCCAGACCTCTCTCCTACCACCGTTGTAGCTGTCTAACTATTAAGTTAAGTTTGTTTGTTTTGTTTTATGTACTTATGTAAATAATATATATATTTATTATATAACATATAACATATGAATAATAATATTATTAATTAAGTGTGCGTGATTTATTTTAAAAATAATAGTAATTACAAGTATATATTTTTAAACTAATAATATAGTTTAATACTTTTAATACAAATATGAAATATATACTATAACTTGTATTTTATATGTTTGTATTTTATATTAAAACATTCATTCTTCTTTTCAATGTTATTTTTATTAAAATATAAGTATATATATTTTGTAATTAATATTATTTTTAAAATAAAATATTTACTCATTATTATTATCGTTAACACTAATAGTAATGTTGTTGCTATTATTATTGATATTGTTATTGTTATTATTGCTACTAATATCATTTATATATTAGATTTAAAGTATATACATTAATTATGTAAACAATAATCATCTATGACATATATAGTTATCAATAAATTCTCTGATGTTATAGTTATCAACAAACTTTAGATACTAATAATTATCATATTACTTATGTTATATATATGATATATATATATATATAGTTATATAATTGTCACTATATATATGCACTTACAAAATTATAATCAATAAGTAATAACATAAGTAGTGAGTAGTGATAATCTAAATAATATAATTATCATTAATAACAAATAATAATATAAGTATTGATAACCTAACTAATATATAATTATATATCATACTTATCATATTACTTTTATTATAAGTAATATACTAATCCGAGAAGTCGTGTTTCTCTAACTTATTTCCCCTAATGTAATTAAAACGATTAATAATATAATTATTTTTGTATAAGATTAGTTATTACTTATTAAATGTAAGTATATATACTCTTATAATTATAATCAATGTTATTAGTTAATTATACAATACTAACTAGTTTGATATATTAAAGAATACATAATGAGAATGAGTTTTAACTTTTGATAGTATGCATTTCATATTTAGGTTAAAAGTTTAAGTAATAAATAATAAAATGATATTATTAGTTCAAATATAAATATATTTATTAATTAAATAATACTCGATTTGATTATTTAATTTTAAATCAACATCTTAATAAATTTAAAATTAAATTTGAATCAAATTAATATAAGTATCCACAAAATATTTCATGTGTGATATGAGTTATACACGGCGAGAATGAGTTTTAAGTGTTTTGACATTTGATAATATGTATTTCATATTTGAATTACAAGTAATAAATCATATAAATGATATTATTAATTTAAATATTAATACATGTTCAATTAAATAATATTAAATTGGATCACCTAATCCTAAGTTAACTTATTAATAAATTTAAAATTATATTTTAATCTAATTAATTTATATTTTATATTAAAATAATAATAATATGCTTACTTTTATTACAATAAATATTTGTACTTTGTATTTACATTTATTTTTAAAATAAATCAAGCATTTTTATTAATATTATTATATTTACTGACTTGAAGGTGATGATGTGGTGGTGACCTTTGAGATAGCGCAGGTGATGATGTGCCGCTTGATCAAGGTGAGCAGTTCGTGGCGTGGCTAGAAATTGGGTCACCTTATTAACGGTGAAGCTGATGTTTGGCCGTGAAAGAGTTAACGAAGCTTGCAAATCAATCTCCGGTATGAGGCAGTATCATTATCAGACAATGAATCACCCTGTTCATTGGAGAGCTTGAGAGTGGGTTCCACGGGCGTTAACACTGGTTTACTAGCTAGATAACCAGTTTCCTCTAAAAGTTGTAGTGTGTAGTGACGTTGAGAGAGAAAGATGCCCTGATCTGAGTTTATAATTTCCAGCCCAATGAAATATTTTAATGATCCCAAATCTTTGAGCTTAAAGTGACTTTGTTTGTAATTGCAGTTTAAGAGCCGTAATGACAGTGGATGAAGGGCCTTGGTGAAAGCGGTGAAATAACGAGGTTTCTTTTTGTTTGAAAATTTTAGGAATTAGGAAACAATATGAAATGGCTCCTGCAGCCATGTATTCCACAACACCGGTGCTTTTTTCTTTCCCACTCTCCTCTCTTCTTTACTTTAATGAACAACAAAATATGGAAACAGAAACACAGAAACAAAACCAAACTCACCTTGTAATACAAAGGATTAGAATACTACTCCACTCTCACTCCCTTTTCCCTATCTCTCATCCCTTTTTTCTCTCCTTTTCACATTTTATCTTTTGTGAGAGGAAAGCCGCAAGATCAAAATCTCAACACCCGAAATCCCGATACATATTCACATTGTGGTTGGATTTGTGCAGTTATTCTAGGGTCATGCCTTCTTCGTTAGGCAATTGCTTGAACAGTATTCTTCTTGGCCTAATGTAGATTTTTAAGACTAGGGTTGGTATTTGAGGTTCCATATTTAGGCACCGTAATATCAAAATAGTGTTTTACATCTATTTATTTAAAAAGATTGAATACATTATACATGTCAACTACATTCAAAATCTGATTTTTAAAAGAATTGATTAATGTATAATTGATTCTTGGTTAAATCACTTATACTAGAGCTACTAAGCTAATTTAAGCCAGAGCTTCTTATAAGGTATTCTTGGTCAATAGTAACCCCAACAATCTGAAAGAAATTCCGCTAGAATCACTATATTGCTTTGAACAATCAGATCCGTTCTCTAATCATCGGATCCACCTTTGCCACAACCAGAATTTTAGTAAGTGGGTTTGCTTATCAGAAGTTTGTGGCACCAACATCACAAGTGAGATGATTCACATTTGCTCACCAATCAAGCATTTGTGAATATTGCAGAGAGGATGTTCAAAGAGAAAAAATCATCTTCAATCAGAAAAGCTTGAAGTCCATGGGAGGAAAGTTTAGCAATCAATTATCTCTTGCTTGCTAGCAGGTGGGTTGCACAATCGTTCTGTGTGTAGCTGTAGTAGGTGACCTAATTGTGAAGTCCTTTGAGAATTACTTGGGAGACATTGTGATACACTTGAATGTTGATTGAAATATACCCCAACCCAGTACGATCAAGGTTCCAATCTCAGTGGGGGACGACCGTGTCGATTATTCTACCGAGTAATGAAGAATGGCAAGTGAAGGCTTGGATGTGGTTTCAAATTGTTCTCTTGGCGTCGAATGCTTTTATGTTCTTCCACTGTATCTGTTGAATGGTGCTAACTGGGATCCTTGTTGGGAACACGCTGATCTTCGCGCGCAACATCAGAAAGCCGTGCAAGGGCATCGGTCAATTTGAGGTTAATTTTGATATTTTTAACCTTGAATTGGCCCGTGCGAGGCATTATTTTGATGTTAAGAATTATCTTATATATATAATTAATGCAAAAGTAACACAATAAGCATAAATCCGATCGTTATCGAATGATTCATATTGTGCTTTAGTAAATGAAATGGTAGTAGCTGAAACAGTTGAAAGAAGGAATGTTGATATGTTGATGCAGAAGGGTATTGCAAGCTCGTCCCGAGAGGGCAATGCAGGCAATCTCGTGTAAGCTGTCGTTTTAAATAGAATGACCGACAGCCAACCTCAAACAGCATTACAAAATCTGGCAATATCTTATGTCAAACCCTTCCAAGAGATAGTGTTCCCAAAGCACAGCTTTTCACTGGAGAAACGATAGAGAAACAATAAGGGTTCATGAATGTTGCTGCTGACCACTACTTACCAGTATTCAATAATAAAACACAATCTATTCCCATTACAACACCTACTCATGAACGCTCAAATACCAACTTTAATCTTCAAATTCTACAGATTATCAAGAAGAAATATCGCTCAAGCACTAGCCCTACAAAGTCCATCAAAATCCATGGAAACCATGACCCTTCACCGCAGCCCACGAGAAATCAACCATCTACAATAAAATAGGGGGAAAAGCATGTGGATACTGGTAGGAAATGAAAATAAATTCAAAATCTAAGACAAAACTCAGAGAACCATAAAAAAAAAAAGAAGAAGAGATGAATACGGCAATTGCAAAACTATAATTTTTTGCTGCCAAAATACACATTTAACACCCAGATATAGGAGCTCCACATTGGTCTGCTTGAGAAACATTAGATTGCTACTGGTCTGTTCAGAAGAAAAAGAAAAAAAAGAAGAGAAGAGGTGCTTGGCTGCAGCTCATTCAATACTCTCTCGGTTATGAGTAATGCAAATAAAAGTTCCCTCTGATCACCCTGAAGTTCATCATACATCATCATTGCAATCTGAGTGAATACAACAAATTAGTATGATCCTTTGCGATCATATAATAATATAAACATCATTGATGAAATTCTAGGCTCAGCTTAATGGGAATGTTGGAAAAGGCTTTTATTTGAATTTAAAGACTCAGGGCTCATCAATATGTAAGCTTCAAAAAGAGAATAAAAAACATGTCTCATAGCCTTTGTTTTGTATATGTCACTAGCTCTTATTCAAACAGGTCTTGCGTCTATATGTGAGCTATATGTAGAAGATGAAGAATCAGCCTAATGGTGGTCACTTTGCTAAACCACGGAATTCTTAGGTTACAAATTTTTGGTAAAGATACTGCTTGCAATTTGACAAGTTTAAGCATAAATTAGGAAAATCCCCAAACAGTAACACAAGGACTTAATGGCAGACAAAATTTCTTATATGAAATGCATGAAATAAGTTCAAAATTTCTTTAAAATTATTACAATAGCTCTCTCTAACTCTGTCATATAACAACCAAATTACTGAAGTGATGGTATTCGGAAGCCCTTATCAAATTAGATGGATTTCTCACCTAAACTACTGAAGCCGAAATTCAACTAGTCTTGTCTTTCCCTACAAGAGAAAAAGAATTTGTACTTTTTCATTGACAGTGTCGGTATGGGAAATAAGATACTTATAACTATTTTTAAAAACATACAAATGTAGAGCTGCTATGCATGTAGGCCACGAACCAGCCTTGACACTTACGTAATGACCAAACACTTAATGGCACCGAAAAAAGAATTAAAGATTACTTAATAAGATCAAGGTACTCCTCAAATGCATTGCAAAAATATTGGGAAAAAAAAGGCATCAAAAGGGGAAATGCATGTCACAAAAACAAACCAACTTAAGATAATTGAAGCCCAAAACAACAGTAGTTTCTTTACTTGTTAACTTAATGGTTTGTTCCTTAGAGTTAAAACTGGGAAGTAGTAATAAGGAAAACACCTATTTTAATATCTAATTCCCACTAACTGGTTTTTTAAGAAATCATAAAATCATCACCACAGTAGAAGCCCTACATTTAACATTTTTCATACATTTTTTACGGTATTTCTTAATATATTGAAAAATATTATTCACAATATGATTATTAAATTATATAAAAAAATATCTTATCACTCTCATTTATATTTTTCATAACTTTTACTTTTATTTTATATTAAATTATATAAAAAATAATATTAAATAAAAATAATATAATATATTATTTTAATAATATAAATAGTGACTAAGAAAATATATTGTAATGTGTATTTGTATAAAAAAATAATTTAAATATGTAAACTAAAAAAAAAAAGAGTAACTAATGTGAGTGCCTTGATAGCTTAGACATTGAAATCTTAATCTATTAGAGCATCTCCAACCCATTAGTAAAAGCAAAAGTCAAATGTATATTTGACTAAAAATTATCTCCAATGCATTAGTTAAATGTATAGCTAAAGCGATAAAAAAAGTCAAATTTGATTTTTGCTTTTGCTTTAACTGAACATGTCATGTCAAGAAACAATAATACTTCTTACATTTATCCCCACTATCTCCAACGCATCCTCCCCCTCCACATCACCTCCCTCTGCGTCGCTCCCCTCCCCCCCGTCACCCACCTCCCTCTACGTTGCCCCCCCTCCTCCCGTCATCCAACCTCTCCCCCCCCCCCAACCGTAGGCGCCTCCCCATGCGCGCGACGCCCTCCCACTACGTGTGACGCCCGCGACGCCCCCCCATCCCCCCCACCGGAGGGCTACTTGTATGTTGTCATGGATGGCTACTGTGAGCCCAATTGGAATAAGGGTTGGGAATTGTTTTAAATTTTTGATTTGTTTGAAAAAGAAAAAAAACACCAAACCATGAACGATCTCTTCTCGCGCTCCTTCGCTCGCTTTCGGGGCAAAGATGCCTCGCCGTCGCCGGGCCACCGCTACTCCGGCTCATCTGGAAACGTACAGATGAACCCAATCGGAAAAAGAAATTAGAAATTAGGGATTAGGAAATTAGGGATTTGGGAAGAGAAAATTAGAAATTAAAAATTTGGGTAAATAAGGATAAATTAGGAAAAAGAAGAATTAAGCAAAAATATAAATGATATAGATTGAAGCATCATTAGTCAAAACAGCACTGTAGCAAGCTAAAAATAATTTTAGCTACTCAATTTAGCTATGTAAGATTAGAAATGCTCTTACTCATCTAAATCAAACACAAATTTACAGGCTCCAATCGTCTATAAATCCCACAAACAGGGGTTCCCTCATCTAAAGACTAAAAAATTAAAAATTACTTAAGATCAAGGTACTCCTCAAATGCATTGCAAAAATATTGAAAAAAAAGGCACCAAAAGGGGAAATGCATGTCACGAAAACAAACCCAACTTAAGATAATTGAAGCCCAAAACAATAGCAGTTTCTATACTTGTTAACTTAATGGTTTGTTGAGAGTTAAAACTAGGAAGTAATAATAAATAAAACACCTATTTTAATATCTAATTCCTACTAATTAGTTTTTAAGAACATTAGTAGCAAATTTCTTATAGAAATTTATTTTCTTTTATTCAGGAAAAAAAGTAAAAAAAATCATAACATTTTATATATTTAACGTTTTTCAAAGGTTTTTTACAATGTTTCCTAATATATTGAGAAATATGATTTACACTATGATTATTAAATTATATATAAAAAATATCTTATCTCCCTCATTTATATTTTCACAACTTTTACTTTTATTTTATATTAAGTTATATAAAATTTATTATTAAATAAAAATAATATAAAATATTATTTTAATAATATAGATAGTAACTCAAAAAATCTGTGTATTTGTATAAAAAAATAATTTAAATATGTAATTTTAAAAAAAAAGTGAGTAACTAATGTGAGTGCCCTAATAGCTTAAACATTGAAATCTTAATCTGTTACTCATCTAAAGCAAACACAAATTTACAGGCTCCAATCGTCTATAAATCCCACGGACAGGGGTTCCCTCATCTAAAGACTCATTGCATTCAAAATCCACATCCCAATCAAAAGCACTCTATGTGCATCCACTATGCATGTTTGATATTGAACCCATTTTTCATTAAACATCCAACATACTTTTAAACTACATTTCAGAAGTGAAATAAGCCGCCATATCTTATTCAACTTATATCAAATCTCTCCATCCTACAGCGGTAGGACTGTGATAAATGCAAATTCAGTTCATGTGAAACCATTCCACCGTACAAAGCACACTGGGCGGTGGCACTATCTATATTCATCTGATCCCCAACTGCCGTCGCACTACAGTAGTAGTGTTTGTTAAAATATATCCCCAATTAATTCAAAACAATCATGAACTTCTCGAAAATGCCTAAAGAATAAGAAGCCACCGAAAATCAAATCTAAGCTCGACAAGCCCAAAATCTCATTCCTAAAGATTTATTGCAGTACCAACACAGATTACATATCTATGAAATTTTGAAGAGAGCAAAGAAAGAAGAACATAGCTTGCACCAATTCAAATTTTCATGTCATTGATTTAGTTCAAAGGAACGGTATTGAAACACACAAAAATTAAGGAGAAAAGAAAGACAATACCTTCCGGTGTCCAACCACAGCGACGAGAGACGGAGAGCATGGATGTGAGCAATGCGGAGGCGGTTGCGGTGTGATAAGGAAGCATCGATTCCACGCAAAAGCCCAATTCCACCGGTGACCTGCTTTTTTAAGAAGAAACAATAAAGTGTTACGGCAAAACACATCTAGGAGAAACATGATGGACTAGAGACAGAGAGTGCGAGGATTCGGATTCGACCTGAAAATGCGATGAGAGAAAGGGTTTGGCTTGGACATGCGGAAGGCGGAGCGAGCGGGTCTGGCTCCGGTGGAGAATTTAACGGCGGCTGTTCGAACGGAGGAGCCGCGGAGAGCTGACCTAGCGGCGGCGGCTGCGATGGCCATTATTGGGCGCAGTGATTTGTCCGAGGTCGCGTGTTTCTGTGAGGGGTTTTGATTTTTGACTGGACACCCTGTGACTGTGTCTGTGTGTGCCAAAAATCAAAAGATAAACAAATTAATTATATTTTTTAAAATATATAAATTGCTAAAAATATATAAATAAATAGCCGAAAAAATAAAATAAAATCTTAACCTTCACAAAATTAATACCAAATATTTTGTATAGGTAAATTTTATTTAAAGGTTGCATTGGTAATTTGCACAAAAAAAACTCTCTCTGTCGTTGTCGTTCGTTTGGATTGATATAAAAAACAATTTAGAAAGAAATCAATATTAATTCAAAACATATAAGAATTACTTGCATAAAGTAACATTGTTCGTAAAGAAAAATTTTATTTATAAGCAAGTGTAAGTAATTCATGAAAAAAGATTCTTCCTTTCATATATGAATTTTTTTTAATATCTATCTAATGAGAAAGAGAGTGCTCTTGTAAATTACTTGTGTAACCTACTTATATGTAACATTATCATTTTATAAGAGGCTTGAGCTAATGATATGCATGTCATCAAATTTTTTTTACCTTTCTTCTAAAGCATTTGCTAACACACATACTAACCAGTCTATGCATTGATTGATATAAGGCCGGCCTTGCTCTTTTGTAACCTAAAGTAGTTGCTTGAAGCCTCTAATTTTGAGGGGTTAATTTAAGAGATTCCAACATTTGTTTGATGGGCAAGAATATGGTAACGTTTATAATATGAAAGGTAAAAATAAATAAAAAATATATAAAAAGCCTTATTTTAGGATTTTGCTTAGGGTCTCCTAAACCTTAAGGTTGGCCCTAGATCGATAGTAAACCACAAAAATAATAGTAAATACTCATTTGTTAATGTTTCAAGATGATAAAGTTTCAAGAATACTCATAAGATTATATTAATATATAATTATAAAGTGACACAAGTGAGAAATTATTGAGTTTTCAACCTAAAAATAAGTTAGTACATGCAATAATATGCATTAAACAATGCTATCAATATATAACTTCAATTAAAGTTAATTGATATGATTTTTGATATTTTAAACTAAAATACATCAAATTAAAATATGGATTCACATGGAGAGATCAATTTATAATTTTTGATTTGCTGATGAGTGAAAATACATAAAAGTTAATTAAACGTAAACTTTATATCAAGTCCTCAAAGTATCCCTTTCCTGCATCCCAGTCCACAAAGCATCCGTTTCTTGCATCCCATTGGCAGGAAGTGAGAGGAATTTTTCTCAGTGAAAATCTCCAAAGGAAGAATATGGTTATGAAGATCAATTGCAATCTTAGGATCATCATCAATCATTGGAAAATAAGGTACACTTGTTTAATCTTGAAGATTTGACATGAATCTTATGGTTCTAACAATACTAATCAGCCTATGCATTGATAGGTTGCTGTATCCATGTATAATGTACAAGTTGCAGGGTGAGACGCAAAAAAAATGAGGCCTGAAATATGAGTAATTAAGCTGCCTTAGGTTCTATGATATTATTGACATTACCTTGTGAAACATTTGAAACCTCTGATTCTACCACTACAAGAGGCCAATGTAGACACAGCAAGAACTGGTTTACAATACTGCAGTTGAATAGAGGATTTACAAATTGCAATATTTGAGTACTAAACAAATAAATAAATAACTCACTTTATGTTTCGAGTCTATAACAGACAAAAGCAATGGTTTCGATCTTCCCAAACCGTGTAAAATGGGAAAGTAGAATTATTAAGTTGCACGATACCACAGCAGTCTGCGCAACTTGGGCACACACTTTATTTCTCGCATGCCACAAAATGGGGCTGCTAACAAATCTCAATTCTTTGGGCCTCCCTTACTAATATTCATCTTTACAATAGCGGCCAGTAAAGGAATGCATATGCCTCGACGCATCTCCAGCCCTTGCCCTCCAGCCACGTCTGAATTTGCAGCCCTGACTCTGAGACACATTTTCTCGGATTTTGTGGTCGGATTAGGGAAACACGAGCCTCTTCCATCCCTCCGTCTGAACCCGATCAGCCGGCCGAAGGACACGCTGTGGTCTTGGAAGAAGGAAGCTGTGGACTGAACTAGAATTTAGCACATTACAAATAGATTGGACTGGTCGAGTTTTTATAACCAACAATGCTCCCCCCCATTACAAAACAAGATACGAGTGTAATAATGAATGAAGGCTGTCATATGTGGACCAAACAGGATTTCCTCTCTTCAAACTTCAGTTCACTAAAAACTACTTCTGTTTTTTTTTCTTTCCCCAAGCTCTATTAAAACATAAAAGTGACCTATATCATGCTAAGGAGTATGGAGTACTTAATATTTAGTGATCCTACGATATATATATATATATATATATATACAGAGAGAGAGAGAGAGAGAGAGGGAACAAATTGGTGAGAAGTTACCTCAGTGTCAAGATTAGAGGACGAGAATGAGGAGAAACTCGAAGAGGGCCAGTGCAAGGAAGGTGGCTCTGCCACAACAGCTGGAAAATCCTGCACCACTCGAATTCTAGTGTTCACTACCTCAAGTCCAAGAGGCCATCCATTGCACATATCGCTGTCCTGGCAACCAAGAACTATCACTGCATGCACACTAGGCAGCAGTGTGTGTGTGTGTGTGTGTGTGTGGGGGGGGGGGGGGGTGAGGGATGAATGGAAAGGATGTGTTGGGGATGTACGGTGTTTGGCAAAGCTTGAAATCATTTTCACTTCTCATGTTTTGGGGAAGCCAAAATTAAATTGACCCGTTCTGTATTTTTGAAGTTGAAATGATCCCAATAAGAAGATTAAAAAAAGTTTGCTTCTTGGTGTTTTATGTGTACTAGCTAGTGAGGACTGAATACCCAAATCAATTTCTCCATTCTATTACGTGCTTGAAACCATCAAGACAAAAACTGTAAAGTTTTTGGTTGTTGGTCGACTGGCGAGGACTAAAGGCCTACAATTCAGTAGTTTTATGATTCCGTTGTCCCTGAAGATAAAACTTAAGCATCTACGGGTTGTCTTTCTCACAATGTAGCCTTGTTTGAGCCTTGATTTTGTTCTCTTCCATGCACTTGTAGAATCATAAATAAATAAATAAATAAACAGCAACCAGAAACTCCTAATTTACAGCAATGGGCACTTCAGTGTAATAACTAAACGTGACAGATACCACACAAGATTCAAAATGAAGTCAAAAACAGATTTTTCCTGTTTTATTGAATCAACATGCTGAAGCTAAAGATCTAAGGAAGCTCCAGACGTAAAATAAAGACAAGAACACAACCCAAAACAAAACAAATCAAAGATCAACGGCGAAGAAAACAGTGGCTGTACCACAGTAACCATAGCCGAAGGAACCGATGGTAAATGATTGTTGGCGAGGATCGCAGAACACAGAGCGAGACTGGAGATTGGAGTAGGAGAGATTGATCCAGTAAGACAAACAAGTACTCTCTCTCTCTCTCTGAACAGACTAAAGGGACGGCAGGCAGCAAATGGGTCCTTGAAGGGAGGAGTTATTAGCACACGGTCCTTAAATCAGCAGCTCATTGCTTGTTTTCTTGCTCCTACGGACATTTCTTCGAACACAATTGCGTAAATGGAATGAAACATCAGTTTTGACAGTTAATTTACCCAATCATTAATTTCTTAATCAGGGTCCTACTCTACCCGCAATGCAGATGGCTCATCCGCCACGTGTCGAAACTTGGGTGGTGTTATGTGCAGGCGTGTGAGGCCAATTGTACTGCGCTGTCCCCTCTCGGTGATGTCGATCAAATACCTGACCTGTTTTGCAACAACTTATGGCTATGACTAACGATAATGTAACCGCGTACTTAATCGTTTATATTTGTTTGGCTAAAATTTTAAACGTTAGTTTCAGCAGTTGAGTTGTTTATGAATGGTTAATATATAATTGCATCTTACCCATTTTTTCTAACAAACAAAGTGAATCATAGACGTTGTGAAATCATAATCATGGTGTGGGGGGAAAAATATATGAAAATGCGATGAACCTTTCAATTATGCTTTGGCAGAAATATCACTTTGGGGTCAGAACAGTGTTAGGGCAATTTTGATTTTTTAAACAGGGGAAAAAGAAGACCATACAGGAAGGATAATTAACTGAACTAGTGGCCAAATTTGTGACTGAGGCATACTTCTTGTGTTCGACCCATATATATCATGACTGCAATAAGATTCTCTATTTTAATTCATGAGAATCAGCATATTATCTTAGGCATTAATACTAATGGGCTAAATTTAAATCCTTTATGTGAATAGGATTCCCATGACAAAAATATATTCAAATTTGCTAGCACACTTAATTTTGATGAAAACCAAAACCATTTTAGACCTTTCAATGACAATTGAACCAAACCACATATCAATGGTTCAATAATTATAAACTTATGTTACTCAATGTATATTTTACTTTAGATTACTTATATTACTGACATTGGTAACCCTTCAATTCTTTGGATTAACCCTAGTGTCTTTTTTCAAAAAAAAAAAAAAACACTTGGATGGTTATTGAAATTCATATTGTGTGTTTTGAAAATTTTCACTTTTAGTATTCAAAAATTTTACCTTTGTAATAAATAAATTATGAGAAATGTTATACGCAAGCCTTTTGTGCATACATGACACAACAACATTCTATTAACGGAAAAGATTTTTGCAAAAAAGCGTGTACAATACTAGCCCATTAATTGGTGTGTGTGTGTGTGTGTGTATATATATATATATATATATATATATATATGAAGCTAGAGCCACCCCTATCCCATTGATACATTGAAACTACTTTGGTTTAAGCTTTGCTTCGATTCAAAACTTTGATGCCTTGATTTGAAGTAATTTTCTTGGTCCAAAGTCCATGGTGGGAAAGCCCTTTGAAATATTCTTCTTTGATTCGAGACTTCTCCAGGTGCTCACTTCGAATCAATACTTTACTACAAGACTTTAATATGAAACTTTTATACTTAAATTGAAATTATCTCGTGATCGAAACTTCAATGATTAACTATAAATTGATACTTTTTTTTTGTTTTCTAAATTTTTTATTATAAATATATTTATTCAATTATTATTTTTAAAAATTACATTTTTAATTTTGTTTAAAAGTTTTATTTTTAAATTTTTTGCAAAATTGTAAAGTCTTTTTTTATTTTTAAAAGTTTTGTATTTAAATTTTATTTTTTAAAAAAATTAAAAAAGCTTCCGAGTTTTATTAAATTTGTTTTTTAGAAGAAGAAAAAAGTTTAAAGGTTTTTCATATTTTTTTAATGGTTTTAAAAGAAGTTTATTTTATTTATTAAAAAAATTTAAAAATCTTGTTAAATTTTTTAGCTTTATTTAATTTATTATTAAAACTAAGAATTGTCTGATTGGCTTTTTTGGACAATCCTAATTAAACTTATTTAAGTGATAAAATTTCTTAAATAATTTAAAACTACAATTTTAAAATAAAAATATACATAAGAATTATAACAAAATATTTTATTAAATCAAAATTATTTAACTCTAAATAACTTTTAATTTATTTCATACAAACATACATTAACTGCAATAATGCTAATTTATTAAAGCGAAACTAATTAAAACTACTCTTAGTAAAAAAATATTAAGATTAAACAAATATTATAAGAGAAAAATAAAATATAACCCAAAATATTAATTATAAAATCAGATTCAAACCTATACTTAAACGGTCACCTCCAACCTTTAAAAAGCTTAAACTTTTTATAATGGTCCTTGATCACGATTTTCACTCAAAGTGGCCTTTATATAAGTTAATTTGTGAGCTTAATCGTTTGTTGATTGGCGTGTTGGAAGAGGGAGAGAAAAGTTATTTATATATGAAAGATAGAAGTTGAAAATTCAAAAGAAAAATAATGTGGGATAACTGTTTGTGTACTTTTTTTTTCTCTCTTTTGCTTTTAAAACATTTTCAATATCCTTAGCTAGAGCAAAATCTAGAGTCAAATTTAACTTGAACTTTATAAAAATCTTATTTAATGGTGTAACTATAACATAAGCTATATTTATCTTTAACAAAAGTTTAAGTTAAAATTGACTAAATTTATAGCTTTCACTAATACTATCACATATTATACGTGAAACATATAATATTAAAGAAGAGAGAGAGTATTTTAATAGTAAATTAAGAAAAAATAATTTAAGCAATTAAAATAACTAATACTATTGAATTATTTGTTATTAGTTAAAAATATATCAAACAAATTAAATATTAATTTAATTAAAAAAAATAGCTAAGGCTCTTGCATCTTTTGTTTTTCTTTAAGGCCTCCAACATTTCTTTTTTAAAATTATTATTACCATTATACCTTTTCTTGTGGGGAGCTATTCCCCGTTATTGATGTTTTTACTTAATATTAATTTATTTATTTAATTTTTCGGTGGGTTATTGTTGATTGAACAGTAGCTCAGCTAGTGTTTATTGAATAATAACTTTTAAAATATTAATTTAATTAATTATTTTTTCAGGTTTATTGTTCAATAAACAATAATTTAGTTAATATACAATGAGCGGTAGCTTTTTATGTCGTCTCTTTTTAAATATTTATTTTTAAGGTGGGAGCCTACCTCTTTTGTTATATATATATATATATATATATAATATTTTGTTTGTATTATAAATAATAATAATGACACTAAATAAACTTATAGGAAAACAAAAATTAACTAAGACCCCATATCGTAAGGTGAGATCTATCAATTTTATTATTTCATAATATAAATATTACATAAGAAAAAATATAAAAATACTGCAAATATATATAACACATAGATTATTACAATGAATGGTATAATAAGTGGGATAAAATCATATGAAACATAAATACGTGAAAGAAACAAGCAACGTAAACATAATCTTCATGAGAGAAAATATGATGACGAAGCCACAAGAGAGAATGAGAGTGAATTTATAGGAAAGGAAGGAGGGAAATATAGCCGGTGAGAAGAGAGTGAACTATAAGAAAAAAAAGTAGTGTATTTAAAATAATCATTAATTTATATTTTGAATTTAAAATAATAAGTGTTAAAAAATAAAATTTTAAAAATGACAAAAATATATATAGAAAAATAAAATATAAATAAATATAAACTAAAATTTAAACTAAACAAAATGAAATCAAACGTTTTCTTTTCTATGATGATTGGCGAGGAGCTAAAAGCTTATTGTCCAACAACTTTGAGAGGCACTAGTATATTTTTTGTAAAGACTCGTATTTGGGTAGTCTTGAGATAGTCATTCTATGGGAATGTAACTATCCGGACGGTAGTGTAGCCGTTTGACCCGATTGTTGACTTTTCGGGGTTTATTGGTTGACTTTGCGTTTGAGCGGTCATTTGAGTGTAATAATATCTGTTTAGTGTTGTGCTCGTCATTTCGAGCGTTTGGTATAGTTTGACTCGATTTGGAGTTCGGGACCTTGGAGGTCAATTATTGACTGGTCAATGGTTGACTAAGTCGTTACTGGCATATAAATATAAATAGGGGGAAAGAGAGCTTCCATGTTACGTTTTAGCGTTTGTGCGTTTGAGAGAGAGAGAGAGAGCTTGGAGGCCTTGGCGATTTGGGGCGTTTTGAACTCGTTCGAACATCAAGAATCATTCCAGGTAGGTGTTCCATTGATTCTTCACCCTTTTCTTCTTGTTTTTTTGGATTAACATGTAAGAACTTGATGAAATCATGCAAATTCGTGTTGAACCCTAGAATTTGGGGAAAAACCAATTTTGGGTTGAATCTTGTATTTAAAATGCGTTCGAGGGGTAAGACGTGATTTAAAACCTAATATATAGTCTTAGGTATGAGTTTTATGAGATTCGAAAGGTGCGGAGGTTTCGGTTGAATCCAGGCGAAAAGGGTGAAAAACGATGATGAACATGCGTCGTGAAGCGGGTAAGAACGGCCGATGAGATCGACTGAAATTGGAAATTTCGAATGTCGGTTCGAAGGTTCGAAGGTAGGTTCGATGTAGTGTAATTTCGAGTGTCGAATGTGCAATTTTCGAGTATCGTTTGAAGGTTGAAGGTACTTGAAGGGAGTTTGAAGGTAGTTCATAGGTACTTGAAGGTAGTTCGAGTGTAGGTTCGAGGGCGAAGCGGTCCGAAAGAGATTCGAAAATACAGATTCGAAATCCGATAAAAAGCGATTCGAAAATATAGTTTCACCGGCAATTCGAAATATAGTTTGACTAGATGGACCTATTTACATTGCAACCTATACCCTTAAGTTACAATGTAAATAACGAAATACCCCCATTTGGATTCAAAGAAAAATACTAGAAAAATTAATTTCCACTATTTCAAAATGTGAAAATTGGGATTTAGTGTAAAATCTCGGAAAAACCCAAAAGTTCGTAGTGGTGAATTTTTGGAAAGTGGGGTTAGACATCTCAAAAAAATCTCCAAAAATCAGATTATCTTATTTATCTTATGGGAACCCAATGCCGGGACTTTTGATTTCAAGAAAATAGGCATTATGGGTACTTCCTTCATAAATCAAGGATTAAAGACTTACTTGTGAATACGCTACGGTTAAAGGAAATGTTGAAAATGACATGCCATACTAATGTTAGTATGTTGGTGTGAGGTATTGGGGCATGGACTCGTGACTTGTTTGGGTTCTCACCGTGATGCACCGATGGTGCTATGTGGTTGACGTGGCGGGCATATGCACCGTGGCGAGGCGTGTGGCGCTGGCCGGGCATATTGCGTATGGACGGCTAAGGCCCGAGTTGAGCCGTGGAGCTCGTGGAGCTAGGGGCGAGTGCCCCTGAGCTAGGATCCCATGGAGGATCGTGGACAAGTTGTCTGTGTGAGCAGGCGAGTCCCGATGTTTGTTTGCGGGCGGAGCCCTGAGGATTGTGCATCTACACAGGTGCACGAGTACACAAAGTATGTAGTATAGACTTGTATGTATGCATGATGATGTATGGGAAAGTACGGGATTACCCTTGATGTATGAGGTTCAGTTGATATTTGAGACAGACCCGCGGTGTAGTCTCCATTGGTGCTTAGTCACCAACCCTTGACCTTTCGGGTGCGGGCAAGGAGAAGTCATGTACCCGTTCCGGGTTCCCTGGAATTCGGGGACGTGACATTTTTGCTTGCAATGGGAATGAGATCCATGGAAACCAATCATTCCCATGATGTTAGGTATTTCAAGTATGAAAATGAGAATGGATATGATGATAATTTTTCATTTTATTTCATTCATTCTTATATACTAAATAAGTTATTTACCCGGTGTACCACTCAGGACAAATCATGAGTTCAATGAGACAAGAAAAAATTGTTTGGTGCATCAAATTTAAGTCCTATGTGATGTTTTTAAAAAATATTTTTAAATTAGTTTCTGTTTTTAAATTCGAATTTAATATCTTTTTTTATAGGCATAATATATATATATATATATTATTTTTGTTAAATTTAATTCTTTAAAAAATAAAATTTTATTCATAAAACCAATCATGATAGGATTTTGGTTTTTTTTTTTCAAAATCAACTCAGAATTTAAATTACAAATCCATAAAAAAAGTCATCCACAGATTCATTTTTTTTATTATTTAAAAAATGGAAAAAAAGAAAGAAAAAAGAAAGAAAACACCGTGTATTGATGGCTCGTCGTCTTCCCCAACGCTGCTACTATGGCTTCAGCTCTACCCATCTAGGACCAGCCACAGAGAACGGATCCAGGCCACCATGATTCTGGACGGATGAAGAAGACAAAGCTTCGATTTAGGGTGACTCACGGCTGAGTTGGGTGGAAAACGACTTGTGAAGCCTAGCCCCCTATATAAATGAATTCAGACATTGAGGGAAAGGGGGTGTTTTCTGATAATTCATATAGAGGGATGCAATTGAAATTTTGAGCGAAAAGAAAACAGCGGAGATAAATTGGAGACAGTTTACAGAGGAAGAGATTGAATAAATATTGCAGAGAAGAGAAATACAAAGAAATGGCAGAGACATCATCCGTCTTAACCGGTGAACTGCCACCACTGTGTCGGGTTACTGCCATTGCGTCGCCGCTGCTGCTGCATACTACTGCCTCACTGTGCAGGAAATTTGGGTTTGGCAAATGGTTCGAGTGCGGCTGGGTTATTCAACAAGGTTAGCTCTCGATCAAATTGTTAGCCTATTCTGTTCAAATTAAGCTTCTCTGTGTGTTGAGCTTTCTCGTCGCTAAACATTAAGAAATTAAAGAACAGGGTTTGGTTTGGGAATTATTTTTTGGGATAAGTTCTCATTGCTCATACTTTCATTCATTACAAAATCAAAATAGTGATGGTTCTACTTCCTGTTCCTCTTCTCCTTATTTATTCTATTTCTCACTGTGCATTTCCCATGCATTCACCTGTTACTTAAGATAGGAACCCGTTTTTTTATCGTGTCTTGAAATGTTTGTACTCGCTGAAGGGGGATGTTGCGTTGGAAACTTTGTTTCTTGGTTGGTAGCAAACAGAAGAGGTTGCATACACGCTAGTTTGGTCATGGGTAAAAAATAAAAATGCCGACATGCTTTTAAAAACAATAATTTGTTGGGTTCTACATTTAAATCGGGGCTCTTTAGGTGTTTGATAAATTTCAGCTCATTGAAGAAGTTTTTTTTTTTTTTCTAAAAAAGGGATTTATCTTTTAGCTCATGGTGTTAAAATGCTGTCTTAGAATTTCTTTTAAGGCTTGCTCATGATTTATTTGGCACTCCAATTGCACGTATTTGGTACTTTTATTGCTGGAATTTATTTCTGGTGTTCTGTCATAACTCATGGCACTCCCTTTATTGCTGGAATTTATTTCTGGTGTTCTGTCATAGCTCATGGCACTCCCTTTATCTGATTAGTTGTTATGTTTAATTGCGTGGATGCTAGTTAGTTTGTTGCACTTTTCCTCTGTTTAAACATTGATCCTTGTGTTCTGCTAGTCGTCATATATGCTCACTACTCAGTGATCATGAAACGGAGGAAAGAAAAACATGTACACCCCTGCGTGATTTAATAAGCTCAAATGGAAAGTTTACTTGCTGCTCCAAGGAAGCTTATGAGAGCATCTCCAACCTTGGGTAGCTATACTAGGTAGCTAAAGTTATTTTTAACTTGCTACAGTATCATTGTAGCTAATGACACCCCAATCTTGCATCATCTATATTTTTACTTAAGTTTTATTTGTTCTAAAATACCCTTAATATTTACGGCCCTACAGGGAAGATGGGGGTGATGTGATTGGGGGGGGAGGGAGGGGGCGACGGCTGGAAGTGAGGGGGGCAGCGGGTGGCGTGACGGACGGGTGGGGGGTCTCCAATCAGGTAGGGATTGAGGGAGGGGGTGACGGCTAGGGAGGGGGAGATGACGGGAGATTGGGGACACGATCGGGGGGGGAGGGGACAGGGGGGAGACACGAGGAGGGAGAGGGAGAGATGGGGAGACGCGGGGGAAACGGCGCCGAGCACCGGCGTGCGGCAGCGGGGAGGGGGAGACGTAGAGGGGAGGGGGCAGGGGGGAGACGGAGAGGGAAGGGGGCGGAGGGGAGACGCAGAGGGAAGGCGGCGCATACGGGAGAGGGAGACACATACGGGAGAGTTGGGGGGTTGTAAATTTATTTATTTGGCTGACATGACATCATCAAAGAAAAGCAAAAGCTAAAGTTATATTTGGCTTTTTTTTTGCTTTTGCTAATGGTTTAGCTGATGCATTGCGAGATGTTTTTTAGTTAAAAATTGCTTTTGCTTTTGCTTTTACCTATAGATTGGAGATGCTCCGATCATTGACAGGCTATTTTACTATGTTGTTTTTTTTACTACCGAAAGAAAACCATTGGTATAAGTCTTGGAAATATTCTGTATGCATTGATCAATTGTACTAAAAATGTATTTATTCACAAATCCATGTGAGTGCATTATGGCCACAGTTTTTTGAGGTTCTTTGTTTCACGGTTAGAAGAACTATGTATAAACTGTGCACTTGATGCTGGATTTTAAAACTCATTCTTCTTTTTTTATATTTGCATCATGTATTTAATGCGGATTTCTCAAATCTGTTTTCAAGCTCATTTATTTTGCCTCCGCATGCTTTAAAGAAAATTTCTGGTTTTACATTTGGATTAGCCTCTCATGATTGCCTAGTCATGTGGACCATGTAGCTGTTTCTTTAAAGTCTGAAAATGTCCCATGCTGCAACCTGCTTTACATGCTGATTTTCATGTTCAAAACAGACCCATGTTAAACCCTTTTTTTGATATTCATTTATACGTTATTCTAGGCATGCTTTCAGCCTTTCTTCCCAGAATGATTGATGTTTAATTCTGGGATTTTATAAAACTGTTTTAATGCTCTTAAGTGCTGCACATTGAGTTATGAAATTCTTTGATTCATTGGAATGTTGATTGGCAGTATTTTGTATATGTCCTGTGCACAAAATGCTGATTTTTGGGGAAGTTTTTGTGTGCTTACCTCTCATCCCTCACACGCACATCATGCGCTTCAATATGATACTTGCAGATGTGTTGCCATATCCAAATCAACTCCCCTGTTGGCCAGACTTGCTGGGAAAATCCAAACACGTGATGGTTCTTATATCAAGGTAGATCCACGTTCATCTACTTCATGTTCCAGACTTTTTTCTTCATGCTTAGTGGGCATCTCCTTTTCTCTACAATGTACGCATCCAATTATTGAGTTTTTGAATCTGTGCATACTGATTTTGTTGTGCCATTGGATTATATATTGATCTGAATTCTTGGGATTTATTTGCATGGCCATTTTGCATTCTCATATACACACCCAATACACTATGCGTTGGTAGCCATTTTTGGGTGCACTGGATTTTTTGTTTTCTTGCAATTTTCTTTTTTGACAATGTTCCCACAAGGCACACTTTTTCACTGTGGCCATCATTTCTAACGTTCTTGTTTTCATTGCCGAAGTGTTGAAATGTAACCCCTCTCTGGGAAAATCATCCCCTGTTTTGCTATGCCTTTGCTTGCTTTTTATTCGTTTCTAGGACCTCTTTGCACGTTTACATACCCCTTATCAGCTACTGTGGCATTGGAAAAAATTTGAAGTGCAGCCCGTTGCTTTATTTGGATTAAAAATACTGCTTTGTTGGTTAATGCATTGGTATGACCGTATGAGACTTGATATTTTGCATGCAAATAGAATTGCTTAAGGACACCATTATTTAAGTTGTTGGCATTGGTACTACAACGCATATTTGGGCACAGTTTGCTGTAGATTGTTTGAACATGCGTGGGCAAATCCTTTCATTCTCCTTCACTCTCTTTCTCTATTTGCTTTCCTATTTTTTCCCTTTATTCCCATTCGTCTCCCATTAGCATTTGGGAGTAATCACATTTTAAATATAGTCGCATTTTTTATTTTTTATTTTTGTAGTTTGAATATATGTTTATGTTTTTTCTCTTATCATATATTTTCTTTAATGTCATTTAGTTGATGTGTTTAGCTTAGAGCACTCAGATCAGGCTAAATAAACTTTAGCTAAAATTTAGTTTAAAAAAATCTATTTTACAAAATTTAGTCAGTAAAATATAACAATCCCAAAAAGTACTTGTGCGTGCTGAACTCGTCCGGGCTGGACCACAGGGTCAGATCCCGGGCCACATTCCATGCGTGAACCAGCACTTGTGCATGCTTGGACACTACGTACCCACATATCTCCACCTTTACCTCCGCCCAGTGTGGGACTAGGAGCGGGTCTGCCGGGTGCAGCCTCGAAGCCTGCTTAGACACCACTCTAAAGTTCACTGGCGTCTTGAACCTGTCATTTGAAATATTGGCAAAGGTGGCCACCAAGGAGGTGGCACAGAGATATGAGCAGGAGATAATGGAGTTTGGTGTAGCCTCCCCTTTGTTCACCATTCTATCCACGGTTGCACTGCTTGATTTGTTCTGTTTTGCAGGGGCAGCAAAGGAGGTGGTGACGAGTGATGAGGACATTGGCTTTGCAGCTTGCAGGCCCTCTTATGTGGGCTTCTAGTGCTCATCAACCTCCCATTGTACCAGGGCCTTTTCCTCCGGCAAGACACTGGCAAAATACCTGTGTCCATCACTATTAAACCAGTCGGTTTAGCTCTATTATTGGCCTGTTCGTTTTCTGCGGTATTCAAATGCTAAACTTTGACGAAGTTAATAATAATAAAAGGAAGGACAATCTCTCTACTTTTGATTTGTGTTAGAGTCGTGGTATAGAGCCTGTTTGGGGTTTGATCTTTGAGGATGCCTGGAATTGTTATGAGTGCTTGATTGAGGTCGAAGTTGTGGAGGGGCCAAGGCAGGCAAGGAAGAGGTTGACGTTGGCAGTGGTGGAGGTGATGGCGACCACGCGGGCAAGGGAGAGGTTTCGAGGTATTTGGTCAGATTATTTTACACAAAACAAAAATTAGCAAGGAAGGTAAACTCAATAAGAGCAGTTACAATAATATTATATATCCAGAGAGTAAAATTATAAATTTATGCTCCAACAAATTATGAAAATTATGAAGAATTATTATTTATTATTTACATTTTATTTTTTTTATTTGTTTTTCTTCTTTTCTTGCCTCCCTCCGCTGTGCTCTCTCATTTCCCATCTCCTCCGACCTTGTCTCCCTCTCTTTCCCGTTTCTCTAAAACCCATTGATGTCGTTGTGTACTAGGGGTCGTTCTCGACTTGGGTTGATGAAGGCAACACAGGGGCTGTCTTTGACCTGGGCTGATGAAGGCGACACAGGGGTCGTCCTCGATCTGGGCTGATGGAGGCAACGCAAGGGCCGTCCTCGGCCTGGGCTGATGAAGGCGACGCAAGGGCTATCCTCGACCAGGGTGGCGACCATGTGAACGTGGATTAGGGGTGTAAAATGGATCGGTACGATCCGATCCATTGTAGAGTGGGTCTAAACAGGTTGGTACGATCCGATCCATTGTAGAGTGGGTCTAAACAGGTTAGTGCATTTAGGCCCGTAAATTTAATAAACCAAGGATGAACTTGTCCAGTCTAGTCCGCGGATTAATCCGTATTTATTTGTTTAAATGTGATAAATTATTTTTATTAAATATTTTTAATTTTTTAATTTTAAAATCATATTTAAATGTTTATGTTTCTAAATTTTAATTTTAAAATTAATAAGTTTAGGGTTTATGTATTAATATATTACGTAGAATGAGTAATATGTTTAGAAAAATTAAAAAAAAAGTAAACACTGGTTCGCGGACCGGTCTGCGTCTGTATAGATTTGGTCCGCGAACCGAGGCTAAACGGATCAGTCCCTTAAGGCTCACGATTGAAATGGATCGGATTTTTTCCGGTCCGGTTCGCATGGTTCATGGACTGATCCGCAGATAAATGGATATTTAAAATGAAATATCCATTTTAAATAGCATTTAAATCTTAAGGTCAAATCATAATTTTGAAATAACTAACTTAAAATTATATTTTAATTTGTAAATAAAATATATGTTTTTGTTGTATATTTCAAACGTCAAGTAAAAATTTATAATATACTTTTTGGACTTAAAGTATTGACATTAGATTAGTCATTATTATCTTTACAATTTAGTAAAAATTATAAATTTTTCATAACTCTAAAATTTTACAATCCATAATCTTACATTAGATTAACTATTATATTCATCAAAATAATAATATGATAAAAAAAAGAGAAAAGTGAATAAAATAAAATTTTAATAAATAAAAAGAGATGCTTCAAGTTTGAAGAATATTATAAATTTAATGTAGCTCGTAATTGTAAATTTTGAGTTTTGGTGAGCCATATGTAGCTATATATTTTTTTATATTTATTAAATTATATATTTAAATATGACAATCACTTAATCATTATGATGTATATGAAAACGTACCAAATCACTCAAAATAACATCATATGGGAAAATGAAAGTATACTCACACCCTTCTCCCAAGTAACACATCTACCTGTAATTTTTAATCACGTAAAATTACAAAAAAAAAAAAAGATTCGTTTGTAATATTGTTTGTATAATAAACTTAGAATACAAATAGAATATTAAAAAAATATTATTTGTTTAAAAATAAATTTTAAATATTATATTTATATTCAAATATTAATATATCAATAATTTTTATTAAGAATAACTTAGTGACCAGTTATATATTAATAAATTTATACATCCCGCCTCCTGAAAAGTTGGCACCCTTTCGTTGACTTTAGGAAGAGATTATTTCCCTGGTAGATAGACCTTGTCCTGGTTTCAACCACTTCACTGCAACAACAAATGATTACGGAGGCACCACGCCACCCCTTTTTTTTTTTTCAAAAACTATTTACTTAGGGGTCAACATCCAAACAGTAAAACAAATTATTAACAGTAATTTCGTTGGGTTAAAAGAAATAAAAACATTGATAAAAAATATAATTATTTTTTTTATTTTTGGGGTTGGGAGACAGGGTAAAAGGGCCGTAATGGATGGGTCAAGTAGGATTCATAATTTAAATGATTCGGCCCCTTTAAAAAGTGGGGGAAAAAAAGCTGGACAATTCGATCCGCCATTCACGGGGAAGACGGTCCTCCTGTCGGATGCCGCGTCTGACCATTTCGTTACTTTTTTATTTTTTATTTTTTCCTTAAAAAAATGAAAATTTAAATATAAATCGGTTTGTATAAAAATTTAAAAGTCACCGAAAAATAGCAAATCAAACAGCTGGGATGAAAATCACGACCACGTTTTTCAATCCCCACGGCATCAGACATAATTCAATAAACGTAATGTCTGAAATGCTTGCGCTGTCTGTCTAATATACAAAAAATATGTATTTTACAAATAATATGATAAATTTACGTAATATAAAATGACCCGCCGGATAATACGCAACCAAACAGTTGCGAGTGTCGCTTCCTTGGCGGTCGGTCGGTGACCTTGTTTACAATTAGTTATTACTAATTGATGCGATTTTACAACTTTGATTAAAAGACAACCAACCTGTGGTTAGCGAATCAATTGTTAAGATCCGAATACATTAGAAAAGCAATCAACCAAAAAAAAAAAAAACATCGTCGTTCCATCATTCTCTTCACAATGTTCACATCGGCACCAACGACAAATATAGAGGATTAAGAACAACATGCATTCCACTTACGAATAATTAATACTTTTATCAATCATCAACTGGAACCAACAAAAAAGGTAGGTAGAGCCACATTCCTTAAACAGGATTACGCAAAACACGTATCATCAAATTGGTGATTATCCAAAGCTGCGAACCGTAAAAAACCAAGATCGGACAGATGGAAGCACGACCGGACAGGACTAAAACGCGACATAGACATATACGAAGTAGCTAACAAATATACGATTGCACAGTATATGAAATTAAATAGTCGAGGACACGAGAAACAGCTATCACGGCTGGAAGTCATTCTCCCACGACGCCTCAGACTGGTCATTCGGGATGTAGTTGCCGAACTGGGGGTTGGTGTGGTATTGCCCCTGCTCCGCCGCGGAGGTGTACTGGTATTTGCCGCCTTCCAGGGTTCTCGTGTCGCTCATCCCTTCTCCCCGCTGCGATTGTTGCTTCTGCTGGTCGCCGTAGTTGTAGCTGTACAGGGCCTCGGTGTGGACGCCGTTGTTCCGGGAGTACTTGCCGCCGAACTGGGGGTTGGTGTGGTACTGTCCTTCCTCCGCGAGGTTGTAATGGAATTTGCCGCCCTCTAGGGTCCTCGTGTCGCTCATCCCTTGTCCCCGCTTCCATTGTTGGTTTCGCTGGCTGCCGGCGTTGTAGCTGTACAGGGCCTCGGTCTGGACGTTGTTGTTCTGGGAGTACTTGTTCGCGGCGGAGGTGGTAGTTGTGCCGGGGCGAAACTCGGCACTGTACGCGGTGTTTCGGGAGACGGGCTCTTGAGTCCTTTGCTGCTCTTCAGTGTTTTTCTCTTCACTTCCGAATTGCTCGTTGTTGCTCTGGGAGTACTTGTTCGCGGCGGAGGTGGTAGTTGTGCCGGGGCGAAACTCGGCACTGTACGCGGTGTTTCGGGAGACGGGCTCTTGAGTCCTTTGCTGCTCTTCAGTGTTTTTCTCTTCACTTCCGAATTGCTCGTTGTTGCTCTGGGAGTACTTGTTCGCGGCGGAGGTGGTAGTTGTGCCGGGGCGAAACTCGGCACTGTACGCGGTGTTTCGGGAGACGGGCTCTAGAGTCGCTTGCTGCTCTTCTCCAGTTCCGAATTGCTGGTCGTTGTTGTTGTTGTTGCTCCGAGTGGTGGTATAGGCGACCCCTTTGTAGTAGTTGTTGTATTCGTTGGTGGGAGTAGTGGTGACGCCGCCTTCTTGGTAGTATTTGTTGCTGTTGTCGTTGGTGGGAGTGGTGGTGGTGCTTTCGTAGTTGTTGTAGAAGGTGGTGGGAGTGGTGGTGGTAGTGCTTTCGTGGTTGTTGTAGAAGGTGTTGGGAGTGGTGGTGGCGGCTTCGTAATAGTTGTTGTTGTTGTAGGTGCTGGGAGTGGTGGTGGTGGTGGTGGTGGGTGTGACGACTTCTTCGTTGTTGTTGTTGATGGTGTTGGTGTTGGGAACGTTGCTGGCTTTGCTAAAGCTGGAAAGTGGAACAGCTCTAGCGTCAACTAAGACGAGTGGAGCGGAGAAGAGGGCCAGAAAAAAGAGGGGAGAGAGGAGGTTTGCAGGAGCCATGGATGCAAAAAAGCGAAAGAAGACTGAGTGACTACAAATGGTGTGGAGGGGGAGGGGGCTGATCATAGGAACTGTCCATCGCATTCGACCCTTATATAGAGAGAGGAGTTGCGTTTAATTTTCACCCCCAAAGTTAGAGGATTGTTTAGTAAGTGGCATGTAAATTCACGGGTTGGGAAGAATGTGCACCCCCCCCCCCCCCCCCCCCCCCCCTCTATTCCATTAATTTTTTTGAGTATTTTGACTACACAGTCCAATTGCTTTTGCTTTTTCAAAATTGGTGCGTAAAAACAATAAAGAAAGCCCAAGACTGAAAAGCAATTAATTACACGTTGGGGTGGAACTAGAAGGTATGGAATTCGTATCATATACCGTATTAAAAAAGTATTGTATTTGTATAGTATAGTACTTTTGATTTTCAACGATTTATATTAAATTTTTTCTCTAACTGATTTATATAGTATAACAGTGGAATAAAAAATTAATTTAAACTATTAAAAAAAAATTCAAAAGTACTAAACTATCATATGTAATATTTTGTAATATTATATGAATTCAAAAGTAATGTTATTTTAATATTTGAAAGACTTTTATATTTATTAGAGTAATGTTACTTAGGACTCTAGTATAAATTTTTTATATTTTTATTAAAATAATATCGTTTTCATTAAAAATTTATTCATCAAAAATAATACTATTTTAATAAAAATATAAAAACCTGCAAATAAATTTTATTTATTTATTATGCATCTACAATTCTTCATGCGTTGTCAAACACAACACGGCGGCCCCTCGAACAAAACAAAAATTAGAAAGAACAAGTCCACACGACTGATTAACAATGTCCTTTAAACCATGCGGGTATGTCATGATTGGATACATCTTACGAGCTATCACATTTCAAGTCCAATGAAATAGATGAGTACAAAAATGGGTTTTATTCATGCGCAATTAACCTATCTCACATTCCAATTTTAATAAATAAAAATGAATCTACATTCCTGGTAACTGAGATATGAGAATTTTAAATGCATTATTAAATATGGAAAAATCTCATTTCATGCATACTTATTTGTTTTTTTCTCAATCAAATCAATGTGAATTGGTGTGCGCTGTCTTAAACATAACATTCAATTAAAAAGGCACTTGTTTCTTTTTATTGACGCTGGTCATCTTAAATTAATATTTCTCCCAGTTCCCAGAGTTCCATGTTTCTAGCTAATCATGATTTACATTTCAAAGCTTGTGCAGTTTGATTGAATGATTGGTGAGCACGATGTGGCAGTACGTTGTATTATTATTTTTTTAAATATGGATTTACATATTACCCCTCCTGTCCTGATATACATTACATATATAGGAGGCATGTTCCCATATGTATAGTTATTGGAGTCATAGTGAAACTAGTAATCTCTTCATAAGTTATTGTTATTTTAAATTTTGCAAAACATAATTATTTATTAAAAATAATATACCTTCAAATTGCTATCTAAACAAATTAATATCCATTTACAACACTCCCATATGTATTGATCCCAACAACTATATAAAATTTAGGTGGCATGTTCCTCTTTGTATTTGCCGGGGGAAAAACCTTCGGTTGAAGTGTGAACAAAAGGAATCCTAAGTTATGTGCTTCCACTTCATTGGCTCACTCACTGTCACGGGCAATAAATTTTGTAATCAAGACATTAACCGGATTTGTTCACTTTATTTTTGTAATAAAGACGATCCCTTGAAAGGCTATAAGCCTACGACTATTAGCTCCTTTTACTCTTTAAAATAAATAAAAATAATTTTTTTATTTTAATAACGTAAACATTCTTTTTAGTTTTTCTATTTATTATTTATTAATTAAAATATTAATTTTTAAATATTTTTTTATTATTCTAATTTTAAAAATAAATATTTAAAAATATTTAAAAAATATTTTAATAAATATTTTAATAAATAAAAAGTAAATAATATTGAATTAAATTTAAAGAGTTATTCTTTATTTTGTTAAAATTTTAATTATAATAAAGATATCTAAAAATATACTTTATATTTATATATATTTTAATAAACTAATTCTTTAAAATAATAAAAAAATACAAATAAAAGACTTACTATACTCTAATAAAGGTATGACACATATTTTCATATACCTTCTAACCTAAATTTTATAACTTGTTTCAATACATATGGTCTCAACTCTCAATCTTAACCTAAAATTTAAGATTGATTTGTCATTTTATTATGGTTCATCCAGGTATAAGAGTATCCATAGTAGGTTTTTTTATAATTTAACTTTCTTTATAATTTAGGGAAAAAAATATATTATGATCAAAAACTCATTTACAGTAGGTTCTCCAAAATATGATATATGAATAGGAAATAAATAGTAAATTTTTATATTTTTAAATTTATTATTTATTTCTAAATGCTTTTATTATACTTTTTTAATATATATTATTAAACTTATAACTTTTTTATTAGTTATAATAAATAAAAGAATGATAAAAAATAATATAAAATAAATTAAATAATAAATATAGATATAATTGAGAAATGAAATATTTAATATTTTAAAAAAATAAGTAAATTATTCACTATTATTCTCGATAAAAATGTCAAAGTTATTGTTATACTCTAACGTCATTCTATATTATGATTTATGAGACAAAAATGTAACTTTAATTAATTTGTTGAATTATATATTGAAATGAGATAGTCGCCTAGCTTAGTGAAGTGCAAGAGCCAAGAGAGAGGTGAGCGGACAATTATCCGAGGATTGTGGCGTGACGAGTGCGTGTCTTCGAGGATCAGGGTAGGGTCAATACATTACATTAGTGTCATCCAGCGAGAGTGCCCGCACCGCACCATGTGCCAGTCCTAATCTTGTAATCCTAAACGCGTGACCTCGCGTGCCTTCCACGTTTTTCAAATTTCTTTGTAATAATAATTTATCAATTATGTGGAACTAGCTGTAAGTGGGACCATGAGTGGCCCCCTATAATTTTCCTTTCGCTGCCATTAATTTAAAATTATATTTATATCCTTGATTTTTCTTTCATAATTTTTTTCCCAGTTTTTCTTTTATAATTTTTTTAAAAAATTAAGGTTCTAATTCATGCTCACACTATCCATGGAACGAACATTCCTCCACTGAATGTGAAAAATAATTTTACTCGCATGAACACGGTCCGATTGGTTGTACGGATAAATCAGTGATCTTAACTTGATTTTATTAGACTCCGATCAAATATTATAAAATTATTTAATTTTTTAAAATTTATAAAATATTATTTAATTTATTTATAATATAATTTTAATTTAAAATTAATAATTAATATAAATATTTTAATTTAAAATTATATATTTTTATATAATTATTAATTATATAATTAATTCAATTATTAATCTAACAATTAAATTAGTGATTCAATCATCTAATCTTAACCGAATTTTCGGTCCGATTCTAATAAAACTATCGATATGCATTCGAGTCAACATCTTGAAATAACTTTTTGTATCAAATAACAGTGAGAATCAAGCTTACTGTTAGTATCAAATAATTTTTCATAAACTTACATGAGCGTTTATGTGAAAAAACTAACATGCTTCAGAAACTAGTAGTATGACACTAAACTGTTCGCCCATTTAATTATAATGCCCAAGAACTTACTCTATTATAAAAAAAATGAAAAAAAGAAAAGAAAAAAGCATACCACTCCTTTATATAATATATCTCCCCTTACCCTTACCGTAACATTACAGTAAAAGGACCATTATCAACGTAGGTCAGTAGGTGCATTTGGTGTCTAGTAAAAAGATGAGGTGGGGCTTTATTGTGGTCCTGGTCTCTTCGGAAGTATAAAATTACATACCTCTGGGTAATTATTATTTTCCCCCTTCAAGCACTAGTGTTAATCTAGCTTAAACCAAGCAGGGTTATACCTTTTCCCGGACTTACCACTTACCATACCCTCCTGTTAATCTTAGCTTAGGGCCATTCATCCCACAGTAAGCAAAGCGTTTTTGGGCAACTCAATTCAACAGAGAGGACATCAAGCTCAACCTAAAACTTTGAACTTTTTGTGGGAGTTGGCCATGTGAACTCATGGCAGGTGTGTAACTAATGATGGTTGCAGGTTTTTATTTGACTTTATTGAAAATGGGCCAAGTATTTGTATTTGAGTCCCGAAGACATTCCAAGGAGGTGCCTACCACTTGCCAATATCATTCAAAACTTCAAATCGGATATCATAATAATGCAGCCAGATATTCATATTTTAGATCAAAATCAATCGAGCGGTTGGCCTGCCCTTTGCAGCTAATACAAATATTGACATTTGTAGCAGGAGTTAGTTACTCACCAACAATGATATCGTCTCTAGAGTCAACGACAGTGTTTAACAAATTGACCCTTCCTCATTTTTTTAGATATTATATGAGAAAGGAAAAAAAAACATGGTATCTTGGGGCTTAGATTGCTCTGCATATAGCAAATTATAAACATTGAAAAGTTCAAAAACAGGTGGTTTATCAGAATTTAACCCAAAAAACAACAACACAAAAACAAAAACAAAAACCTCGTATCCCATACAGTCGTATTGGGCATACATATAGGCCTTGCATATCAATTTAAATAATAATAATAATAATTCAGATTTCAAATGTAGGCGAATGCAGGGCAATGGAGTGTTAGTCGTGAAACAACAATGCCTACTTGTTTTTGCGACTACAAATATCCCACCATCTACTAAAAAATCTCTAAGACAATAAAGAAGGCCAATAACTACAAATATCCCACCACTATTATTATTGTATTTAGCATGGAACCATTTTGAGAAATGCATGACTAGAGGTGTCTTTACTGTGGTAAAGAAATCAAGTATAATTCTTAATCACAAGGAACTAAAGGCATGAATTAGTCTTTACTGCGGTAAAGAAATCAAATGTAATTATAAATTTCAAGGAACGAAAGGCATGAATTATCATTGGAAGAATTGTAAGTCACCCGAATGTTATTAGTGGTAGACATACTGAATTAACATTTCAAGGCAGTAGTCTTACTAATTGGAATTTTAATCAGTATGAAATAAGGGAAACTCTAGCATATATGGTTATTGAGCTGCGTTTAAATTTGTTGAGAATGGTGAGTTTAAGTTACTCATGAGTAGATGTGTACACTAGGTGGAACACTACAAAGGATATTGATCCAAATTATGGAAAAGATCTTGAAGTGGACCATCGAGTGCAAAATAAAGTTGAATGGCAAAACATAAGAAGATTTACTATTTTTTCCTAAAATTTTAAATATTTAATAGTTAGTTTCTAATTCAATAAATTGCGAGATAACAAAGGCTTCCAGTGCAATTTGGGGGAAATTAACTACGCTGACATTCAAAGTTTTATCGTCTCCCAAAGGACTCGAATTAATACCCACCAAGGAAATACGAAACACACTGTCTAGTGTCTAGCCCTGCGGGCGCAGTGCATGCCCTCTTAAAAAACTTGATGCAAGATGGTGACATAGAGTTAGAAAGTCTATAAAAATGAAGACAAAATATGACAAACATATTGTAGTGCAATTAAGAAAATAAATTTGCTCATTTTTTTTAAAGGCATCCTCGACCCTAGAAGCAAATTGGGAATAGTATATTTTATCGTTTATAAGATGTATGGTGAGGAGATGGGAACAATAATGATGGGTGCGAGTGAAGGAAGCTTTATAGGAGTTCTTTGAAGAGGTAAAAAAAAATCTCAAATAGAGGTAAGAAATAGAACTCAATTACCATCTTCTCCACAAATTTAAGATCCACAAGGGTTCAAAGTATATGTCATCTAGACACAAGATTGAAGTAGTTGAGGAAGATTGTAATAAGATAATCCACTACAGACTTTATATCCACTATATACTATATATATATATATATATTTATATTTATATTTAGAAAATCAGTTTACTAAATTGAAATACTATACTTTTAAGACTATCATAATCAAAATTTTAATAGAATGAGTAATAAATCTTTAAATTTAATCTGATGCTATTTATTCTATATATTTATTAAAATATTATATTTTTTTACCATATTTACTTTGTTATTTGTTTTTCTCTTATCATATTTAGTTTTAATTTTAATAAATAAATAAATATTATTTAAATTAATAATTTAATAGATGAATAGTTAAGATAGAGAGACAACAAAAGTGAACTTAAAAAAGTAACTTATTAAAATTAAAAAAGTGATAGTTTTGTTTATTTTGAAAAATATTTTAATGAATGCTCTAAAACAAAGTTGAATAAAGCACCTTGACAATGGTACGAGGGAAAGCAACCCTTTGTTATTTTATAATAGTGGCCAGAAAGTAAATACTCATCTTACTAATGGCAACCCTTTACTAGTGCTTATCTCGACTGTTGCCGGTCTTTAGAACTAGAAAATGCAGTTTTTGATTGTTTTAAAGTTATTTGTCTCCAAGAATGGTGTAAACAGTAACATGCACTCAACATTGGTATCAATTGTGGAGGAGAAGAAAACCAGTTAGTGTGCAAGAAATTTTAGAGAAAGTTGAGCAAATTGAAGCTGAATGCATATTATTTGGATTAAGACCGATTAGTTTGATTGAACAAATTATAATATTGCATAAATAATTTTTTTAATCTTCCTTCTTAAAAATATGGAACTCATTAATTGTATCGTCTTTGCCTGTAGTTTATGCAACAATGTCGCTGCAATAAATTATTTCTTCTTTTATGTTATCTCCTTTCTTCTTTGATATGGTCTTCTTTAATATTTACTATGTTGGTTGCTATTAGATCTGTTTTTCATATCCTGTATTAATGTGTATATACATTAGACAAGCCTTTTATATCTGCTTGCAACACTAAATGCAACCGTGCTTTTTTATATTCGTAATTACAATTCATAATTATGAACTATTTGTACACTAATACAATAATTCTAGCATTGCTAATTCAAAAATTATATACGTTTTGCTGTTTTTATACTTCTTTGGTAGCAAAGATTAAACAATTAGTTTAATCATAACAACCTTATTGTTTTTCCTGAATCTCGCAAGTCTACTACCCTAAGGGCACTCACATGAGCTTTCCATATAACTTTTTATTTAATAATAATTTTTTTATAATTTAATATAAAATAAAAATAAATGTTAGGAAAAAAAAAAAAAAAGAAAAGTAAAAGAATTTTTTAATATAATTTAATAATTATATAAAATGAACAGAAATTATCATACTTGAGAATTTTTTTAATTTTTTAATTTTTTTCCCTAAATATAAGAAAAATAAACCGCTTAAGAAAATCTAGTACTAAAATTTTAAGTAACACTACAATAATAGTTCTAGGTGTGTAGTTTTTGTTATGTAAATAAACTGCTTAGAAGTTGATTTTTCACCAAATGCACATGGACCATTATATCTAATCATTTTTAAACCTATTGTTTACCTAATGTCTACCCTTTTCCTGTTTTCCATGATTGATCCATACATGCAAAAAATTTGCTTCTTTTTTAATATCCATCCATAATAAACTCTTTTTTGCCAATAGTTTTTTATATTTGTTGAACTAAAGACACAATTTGGAAAACAGTATGGCAGGTTGAAGAAAATGTAAATTAATAAACATGAATTACTAAATAAATTTTATAATTGTTTCTATTAACTTTAATGCATAATTTTGCAAAAAAAATAAAGGTCTAATTTTACGGCTTTCGAGTGTCGCAAAAGTTGTATGAACATTAAATTGAAGATCAATATCAAGCCAAACTCAAAAAAAAAAAAAAAAAAACAAATTTCTTTTAATTTGATTCATGGATTATCTAACTTTTTAAATTGTTCTCACTCCACAACTTTTAAAATTGTCCTATATCCCAACAAAAAGGCTCATTTGCACATATGTAAATCTATTATTCATTAATATAATATAATATATATAATTATTATCTAAATATATATTTAAAAAATAAATATAAAATCATAAATTTACAAGAATTAAATGTCTTGTATTAATGTTATAACGACATAATATTTAAATAAAAAAATATTAATTAACGTTTCTTATTATTCGAATAATATATAAATATGTAAATAATTACACATTAAAATAATACTTTATATTTTAAATTAAACTAATATGGGTATTTTTATATTTTTTTAAATGGACTAATGGAGCAGTGGGTAGGGGTTGGGGTCGGAGCTATGGTTGCCACGAGGGGGGGTGGTTGTGGGTTCCTACTTCCTGCATGGCCAAGGCAAAATTCTAAATTCATCAAAACAATAAACATCCCCTCCTCCCAAACAAGAGCATGTAATCTGCACAGAAGAAGCTGGTTAGACTGGGACGTATACTGGTTCCACATGAACATGACTTATTATTATACCAAACTTGATTACACATTCAATTAACTAACCCCAGCGAGACTATTTGGATCTGTGTTCGCTGAGGGTAGGTTAGAGGGTTAGAGATGTGATGTAACAGTCTTGAGACTCTTTCTTCCTTCACTGTGGAATGATGGCAACTTTCAGGTGGGAGATTTCGCCAGCTAGACGAATTGTGACGAGAGGACGTTCCAGGCACCCAATATTGGGAAGATGATTATAGCAGAGGCCTAGAATTTGACAACAATGATTAACACCCACAATGAGATGGAGCATTTGCTCAATTGGAACAAAGTTTGTAATTGGAATCTTGAAAAGAAATAGAGCAACCGAGGAATATACCATGAAAAAAACTAGTTCCTCATTGGCAAATGATGCAGTGAATTCACTTCTTTCCAAATTCTGCTTTATGAAACCTTGCAACTGCAAATGGAAAATCATTAACAAAATTACAGAAGAACTACCAGGTTGTATCGATTTAATTTTGTTTTCTTTAAAAGCCAGTTGCCCAACAATGCTCGAGAATTCAGTTTTTCCTTTTTATTCATTGCTTGAGGGTTTTGCTTACTAGCAATCAAGATAGAGCAAGCTACTGAGTGCTGACACATTTTAGAAGCGCAATGCAGGGACAATAAGAAGCAGAAGCTTTGAAAGAAAGGCGATATTAAGATATTAAGAAGTGGGACATTCATATTGTTGGAAGCATATGTGCGTGATTGTGAAGTAGAAGTTAGCAGGCCATTGATTGAAATTTTGACACAAAAAATTGTCAGAAGAGTTTTTGGACGATGAAAGACATCAATGCATCTGTCTAATAAAACGGCAGCCAGTCTCTACCAGGCTTATTATCTGCATGGTTGGTTTACCCTAGACTACTCATTGCATAAACCAGTGAATAGCAAGGCTCTACAGTTTTAGGAAATGTTCAAATTCTTTTCTTTTACTGATTTGGAAGATTGAGCCATGTAACCATACAGGTGTCCACTGTTAAGGACCACACAATAATTACTTTAAGAATCTTTTCTTGAGGATAGAACTGGCAACCTAAAGTTAAAAGAGATTACAGCTTAGGAGCAAATGGGGAAAGTTTCCTTGTACCAAAAATAAGAACAAACCTTATGGTGGTACTGTTTAACATTTGACAGAATAATTTTGATCTGATGCTGAGCTTGAGACACATAGGAAGTAATGGTAGACCCCCTTCCATATGTATATGGATCCAGCACCTCATAAATCTTTCCCATATAATTTCCACAAAGGCCATTAATGAACTGTAAAAAACATACAGCATTAGATCTGGCTAAAGCTCATGTACAAGCAAACATTAGCCACATCAGCCCCATAACGGGGAAAAAACCTATATCTTCAACATGCTTGATGCTTTTTCATGGAAGAGTGGAAGAAAATTCCTCTGTTCTATTGTTGCTGATAATGCATAGATTGCCAAACGAAGGTCTTTAAAGCTAAAAGCCTAAATTTGAGCTGAAGTCAGCCAAAAGACACGGTATGAGCAGAGCTTATCATCTAACAAAGCAAGTAAATTAACCCAAAATACTTCAGCTCGAGATAGGTTTTCCATTACCTGTAGTAATGTCCATCTTGTAGAGCCTAATTGCCTTCGAGCTTTAAGCGCCCTCATCTGTTAAAAATAAAATTCATTTTAGACAATATGATTTAAACCTGTGTATTCCCTCTCCTTTTTATCCTGATAAATGAGGCATATGTAACTAGACTTGATGCAGGGTCATAATACTTCTGCAGTCCGAAGAGCCTGTTCAAATTGCCGAAGTTGAATCCATTGTTCTGTTACAATGTCAGACATCTGAAAGCAAACAAGGAAAGAACCAACAACTTGTTAATTTCATCAATATATCAAGTTTAAATAACAAGAATTCAGAAAAGACCACCACAGCGAAAACCAAAAGAGAAAATAAAGACAAAACAATGTCCGAAATTTTTATATCAATAGAAAATTAAAAGGCAACCCCTTGATAGTAGCATAGAGATCAGGAAAAAAAGGTTAAATCTGGCTGCAAATATAGCAATTTAGTGAAAGAAGGAAAAGCAGTCTCACTAGATAGAAACTGTTATCACAGGCAGATTATTGGTATTTCATTCTAACTAGTACTAATTCAACTAACATGTTAACCTGTTCAAACTTCAAAGCTTTGCATCTCAGCAAGAAGCTAAACATAAGGCACTTTCCAGAGGTGTGGCTGTGATTTGAAGTAAGAAATCAACCAAAGAATGACCAATAATTTAAATTACTGTTTTTTAATTCAACTAACTACTGGGAAAGATAAAGTAGACAGAGGGTACCTATTACCTAAGGTCTGGTACCTTCACCATTCAGCAATCACAGACTACCCTTAATCAACTAAGACATTTCTAGCAGTTCAACTTCCAGAAGGCCAAAAAAAATCATTTGAAAACCAAAGCTAACAAATAATTCTACTCCTTAGCGCTTTCTAAAATATCTCCCTCTCCACACAAATATGTTTTATGTAGCTGGACACCTAACCTTCTCAACTTGAGAAGTAAGTGCTTCCAATCTTTCTTCAGCATCTTCTGCTTTGGATTCTAAAATATGTAGCTCGAAATTGCTCCTCCTTGAAGCATCCCAAAGCATTCGCATCTAAGCATACACGAGCCAAATTCTAAAATCAGTAAAACATTAAAAAAAAAATCCACTCCCTTCTTTACTATTGTCAACCAGAGGAGACCACCAAACTAAGAGGAGCGAAGCAAACCTTCTCTTCCAGTGCATCAATTCTTTCATCAGCATGCAATGATTCATCCTGCAAGTTTACAATAGAATGTTATCATGACATCAAATTGAGCACAAAAATATGGCATACTATGTCATACCAATATCTAGGGCTGTTAACTAGCCAAATTTGTTTAAAATTTTTGTGAACCCAAGCCCAAGCAGAATTTTTGAATGAGTTTTAAATCAGGTTCAAGGCTCATTTAGGCTGGACTCGAGCTCGTAAGCTTTGTCCTTAGCTCATTTAAGCTCACTAGCCATGCTTGTTTAAACTTAAAATATTAAGTTTATTTTGATCTAGTTATTTTTAAAAATATAATATTAATTTATTTCACATCAAATCAATAGATCTAATATTAATATAATAATTTAACAATGTAAAAAAATTAATTAATATAATAACATAATATCATTAGACTCGGGTTTGTTAAGTTAAGCTCGGAAGTAGAATACTACTAGACCTGGGCTTCTCTAAAATGAGTAACGAGCTAAGTTTTCTTGAGTTGATCCCGAACCGTTTGACTGGTTAGCATACCTAAATATATGTAAATTAATCAATATAACAATGCAAGTTAAGCTCGAGCTTGCAAGTCGAATGCTACTAGGCTCAGGCTCACAACCTTAACTGTTTATGAACCATCAGCTCATTAACAACCCTACCACCATCAATTTTTTTCATCATGCAACATGCAAGAAATCATTAATTTATGAAATCTAAAGTTATGGCTAGCAAGAGTGGGAGGGAGAGTGGAAGTCTTTATTTCTCTATATAAATGCCTATTTAAAGCATCTAAGGTGTTTTGAGAAGCTTATTATTTTTTTTTATAAACACTTATTTCTATGCATGAACAAAAAAATGTTGTTACTGTTGCCTGTTATTAGTGTGTAAACAGAAAAACAAAGTTTCCCCAAATCCCCTCTAAGAAGCATTAAAAAAAATGCAAAATTTCAATAGGATCAAGTGAAATTCAGCAGCATTCAAATTCGATGACTTTTGGTCAACTCTCAACAATTATTTAGGACGGGAAACTCATAAAGAAACATATATCAAACAATGTGGGTGCGGAGGAAACAAAAATGGGTTCAGACTAAAATCAAGAATGCGGCCGAACGAATCTTTTTCAGCTGTTTCAAAGGCGACAACTTTGCATCCCACAACGAACGGACCTTAATGGTCGACAGAGAAGCCTGCAGCTCCTGAACCTTAGCTCCCAATTCCTCGATTAGCTTGTCGTGCTCGAGGATACGCAGGACCTTAGCATCCAAGCTTTGAATGCTGTCCTCGAGAATGGTTTCTGCGATCACAGTAGCCAGTCTTTTAGAAACAACAAATGGCCAAGAAACAAGACAGAGAACAGTGGAGAAATAGCGTGAACCCTAGATAACGAACGTAAGCGTGTACGGGGGATTATCGTACCGAGGCGGGCGATTCTGAATTTCGCATGTTGCAATTCGCAGACGAAGTGGTCGTTGCCTTGCAGGTCCGAACATGGCGTTTGCGTTTGAGATAAAATCAGTGGAGAGGACGACGACAAACTCGCCAGAAGCAACACAACAACGAGAGTGGCCATCTTCTTCATGCCGCGTCCTTTTTGCCTTTTCTCTTCAATACTGAAATTGTAGCCTAGAATCAACTCGAGCGAAAAACAAAATAGAAAAAAAAAAAGTGTAATTAAAATTTACAAATGAAGGACCGGAGGGTCGCCTATGTACTGTAGTTCAGTGGTAGTGCGTTCGTATATTATATTATTATAATATAATAAAATTATATTACAAACCCATTTTTAATACTAGTTTTTATTTTATATTATTATAATATAATAAAATTATATTACAAACCCATTTTTAATACTAGTTTTTATTTTATATTAACACGAGCGAAATATTTTTCACATGTTCGAGTTGTATTTTGTAATTTAAATTTTAATATATATATATATTTTTTGTGAATAAATAATGAAAGCCTCAAGGGAAAAAAGTATATGAGATATAATATGAATACTTATTTTTTAAAAAATAAAATATAATTACTGCATTCTTTATATGTGAACAAGTAAACAAAAAATATGTTAAAATAATTGTTTGATATTTGATTTTTATTGGTAGAAATAAATAGTTATGTTGGAAATACGTTTATTGATATTGTATATAACTATCGCCTTATCATATTATTTTTCAAAATATCTTTAAAAATTATTTAAACAATTATACACACTAATAATATCTTGCACAATTTATATATATGCACACAAAATAAAAAAATAACTAATCTCATATCCCACTCTTATGGATTCTTTCTAGTTTTGAAAGTGTTACTTGAAATCTAATTTCATTTGTGTATTTAACCTAATATGATTGAAAAAAAGTAAGGAGAAGAATGGTTACATCCACTGAAATGATTGACACACCCATTTTTTGTAAAATGTATATTATATCCATTTATGATTTTTTCTAAATAACCTTTACAAAAAATAAATAATAAAAAAAAAATATATCAGTTCACCCATCGATGACATACAGATTTAAATCATTTGTTATAATATTTTATGGTGTATTTCTGTTATAAGTAAAAACGAACGTGTTTTATAAAAAATGCTGCAAATAAAAAAAATCTACAGCAGTCTCCCATCAAAATACTAGAAAGGTTGAAGTCTTCGACCCTTAGAGGTTTTGGGTTTGTAGACTTGTAAGCATGAAGTGACCTTTACCCACTATTCCTCGCATGCATTCTAGATTTGGTGAAACTACCCTCTCCACACTCGAGATTTTGGTGACTTCTTTCTTCTTTCTTTCTGTCCGATGACCCCAACTACGAACTATCCTTTTCCCCTTCAACAAATCTTTATTGAGAATGAATTTATATTTAAAAAAATAATAATTAAAAATAAATTAAAAAAATAGGTATGAGATACAAATTTTTAAAACAATACCGAAATCAGGTCGTACCAAACATATCGTTAGTGTCCCAAATACACCTTTAGAAATATTTTTTAAAATAACTATAAAATTCACTTATTTTGAATATTAATTTTTAAAATTAAATAATTTTAAATTTATTTGGATCATTATTTTAAAAAATAATTCCAGTACCAAATATAACCTTAGAAACTGTTTTTTAAAAAAACCAATATATTTTAAAAATAAAAATTTAAAATTGAATAATTTAAAATTCATAACCTATTATTATAATAAACGAGGAAAAGAATAAATAAATTGTAACAGGCAAGATAACATTAACCGTCAGGAAAATAAACTATTATGGTTATTATAGTAAATATATTTCACACAATCGAGCATATTTGGCGCTCTGGAGGCCTCCAGAAACTTCCACAGCATTCTAGGACAGACGCGGGACGTCGAAGACATCCCAAACCAGTCACTCGTATTAATCTCTGTCTCTTCGAACCAGAACAAACCATGGAGATTGGCAGACTGCTGCAGTCTAATTTCTAATATCTCGGCTATTATTATTATATAACTATATATATATAAACTGCCTGTTGTCCTTAAGAGGGGTTAGTTTTAGGCTTTAGAGGCTTCATCAGAAGGGTGGTGTTACTTTCTTGGAGAAGAAGAAGAAGATATGGGCGTTGATTACTACAAGATCTTAGAGGTGAACAAGAGCGCTACAGATGATGATTTGAAGAAGGCCTATAGGAAGCTAGCCATGAAGTGGCACCCTGATAAGAACCCCAATAACAAGAAACAAGCTGAGGCCAAGTTCAAGCAGATTTCTGAAGCTTACGAGGTATATTCGAATTCAATCTGCATCCTTCACTTTTCGTGTCGTGATATTTCACTACATGTGTCCCATATTTCAGGATCAAGTAGCTAGCGGTCTTTGTTTATGAGGCCCCCCAGTGATTTGTATTTGTAATTGTTTATGCATATCACTGTGTCCAACTGTCGAGACTCATGTATCCTCGAGCAACTTGCTCCAAATACCTTGCTTTTTTCTGGGCTTCTGAGATTTCTATCGTATTATAGATCTTTTAATATTTGCTTTATTTGGGGTTTTCACTGATATCCCACAGATTCCAAACCTCGCATTAGATTGCTAGAATCATGTCTACGACATCCCAATTCCACGACCTAATAATCCTTCAACTGCTTTGCTTCAAACGAAAAACAAAAATCTGGGTTTCCGATGTTTCTCCCTGATTGTTCTTCTCCGTTAGAATTGATAATATTTCGAATTTTTAACTGTTGTTGAATAGTTCACTACATATCACAATTTTGAACTGGGTTTCTAAGGTCTATGTATCCTTGAACTGCTTTGCTTTGAAATTTTCTGTCTCTCAGATTTGTCTATAAACCCTGCATTAGATTGCTGAAATTAATCACATCTAATGTCTTATGATGCTTCAATTCGTTTCAGGTTCTAAGCGATTCACAAAAGAGAGCAATTTATGATCAGTATGGTGAAGAAGGGCTTAAAGGCCAAGTGCCCCCAGGCGCGGGCAGTACTGGCGGTCCTTCCTTCTTCCAGACAGGTGATGGTCCGACAGTGTTCAGGTTCAATCCCAGGAATGCCAACGACATCTTTGCGGAGTTCTTTGGCTCTGCCAGCCCCTTTGGAGGCGCCGGAATGAGGGGTGGGTCTATGTTTCCCGGCGGGATGTTCGGGGAAGATATGTTCAGTTCATTCGGTGAAAGTAGGCCAATGAGCCAGGCACCTCGGAAAGCGCCTCCTATTGAGAGCTCACTTCCCTGCAGCCTGGAAGAACTCTACAAAGGAACCACAAAGAAGATGAAGATCTCAAGGGAGATTGCGGATGCAAGCGGGTGAGTAGTGTGATCCTAGAGTCGTGCAACAAAGCATGGCTAACGGGTGTATGTGCACTTGTGCACCCTCTAATTTTTATGGCTTTGAATGTTGTAGGAAGACAATTCCAGTGGAGGAGGTCCTAACCATTGACATTAAGGCCGGCTGGAAGAAAGGTACAAAGATCACATTTGCAGAGAAAGGGAACGAGATGGTGGGCACTATTCCTTCCGATCTGATCTTCATAGTCGATGAGAAGCCCCACAGCAAATTCAAGAGGGACGGCAATGATCTGGTGGTGACCCAAGGGATCTCACTTTCTGATGCTCTAAGAGGCTGCACAGTTTCTATCACCACCCTTGATGGGAGGAACCTTACTGTCCCCATCACCAATGTGATCCATCCAACCTATGAGGAGGTTGTGCCTGGGGAAGGGATGCCCATTCCCAAGGACCCTTCAAAGAGAGGCAACCTCAAAATCAAGTTCAACATCAAATTTCCAGTCAGGCTGACCGCGGAGCAGAAGGCTGCACTCAAGAAGTTGCTGCCTCCATAAGCAGATATACGTGAGGTTTGTAGAGAATGATAATGTTGTATATTATAATCATGTCAACGGCAGGGGGACAAAAAAAACTTGTGCCGTAGTTCGTAAGCAGGAATATTTGTGCTAGTGTGTATTATATTCAGTGATGATTGTTTGAGCTTCCTTTCTTTATGCAACACAAACCAAAGGCGGGTCAAAAACATCAAAGGGAGAGAGCCCTCTTCCCTCTTCTTGGTCATTTCCTAGCGGTTACATTTTCTTTTGAATGGCGCTCTCTCTCTGGTTACCTTTTTCTCTTATATAAATTACTCAATTTTTAGGGTTCAATACCATCTTACCTAGTCACTTAATTATTTTTTAAAAATTTATATATTTAAATATAAATAATGTTTTTTATTATTTTTTATTTAATAATATTTTTTATAATTTAATATGAAATAAAAGTAAATATTATGAAAAATATAAAAAAGAGAGATAGGAGAATTTTTTTATATATAATTTAATAATTATATGAAGTAATAATATTTTTTAATAAAAAATATTATATAAATTTCATGAAAAAATTAAATATAAAGTATAGAGAAATAGATTTTCTTTTATTTTTTTATTATTTATTTTAATAAACTAATAATAATATATTTTATTTTGAATTATTAGAAAATTTACTTAAATGATCAAAATATCAAAAATTATCTTTTGGTTTTAAACTCCAAATTAGATTCAATTATAATTAAAATATTTATATTAATAATTACATCACCATTTAGATATTATTATACTTAAATAATAATTAAGGTCACTCAAATATGAGTCTTTAAATATATTTTAAAGGACCTTCGGAAAGCTAAAATAGGATTATCAAATTTTGCATTATAATTAGACAATAATATCTAGTAAATTACTTAGTTTTACTATCATAGTCTAAAATCTATAAGGTATATTTGTTTCATATATTTTTCTTTTAAATAAATTATGCCTTTAACAAGCCACAGTAGAATCTTAAAATTTTGATTATATAAGTAAGATGATATCATAGAAAATACATAAATGGGAAATATAATTTTCAAGAGGAGCTTTAAAATCTGAAATTGCAAATTATAGTCAAAATTATATATCTATAGGAAGTGAATGATGATTTTTAAGTAATGTTATTTGAATGAAACATGATTATTTTAACATTTTGAGAATCAACATCAATTATAGTCACAATTAATTATTATTGATTATTGTAAAAGTAACCGTTAAGAATTACTCTTAACAAGTGATATATATATATATATATATATATATATATATATATATATATATATATATAAATGTACAATAAGAGAAGGTAGAGAAGTAATGCAACAATATGACATCATCAAACTTTCGAGTAAATATACTTGAATCTTCTACTATGTGATATGAAGATATGCGAAGAATGTAAACCAAAGTTATAAAACTATGCTTTGCCGTAGATGAATGAATAAGTCATAATCATTGGCTACTATTGGAGTGAACAAAGATGGAGGGAAAAGTTGATCTCATCCATGTAACCACTGGCAACGTTAGTAGAAGGATAATACAACATTGCATAAGTTCGCTTCACCTTACATATGTATATAGATTTGATAAGAGAAATATTAAATAGGTCATAGAAGGTAATTATAAATTCTCATTATGAGCATAAATTTTGTGATAATGGAGGTACGAATAATTTTGAAATGAACTTTCTTTAAAAAGGATAAGATGTAAAATCAATAATTTTTATTAGTTGTTTATCATTTGATTATTGTGCTTATAATAAATTATTTTGATAGTATATTTAGTTTAAGAATGTGAAAATATTATTTTATAATTATGATATAACATGATAATTATATTAGTGATTTGAATTGCATGTTAGGTTTTTATAATAATTTTTTTATAAATATATTAGGCTAAACATATATTTCAGCTTAAGAAAATAAAAGTGTTATGAATATGTGAAAATAAAGGTATTAATATTATGATTGAGACAATTTATTTCTTTTCTTGTTATGAATATGTGACAATGAATAAATAAGTTTATTAAAATTCATTCTCCAAATGAGAAAATAATTTACTAAATATCCAAAATTTGAAACTCTAATCTCGCTCAAAATCGAATGCATTGCATGTGAGACTTTTTTGGCTTGTTTTTTTTTTTTTTTTGCAAATTTGGAGCAAAATAACTATGTGCATGCCACCATGCAGCTTTGTATTATAATTATTAAGGCATAAGTTATAATAGTATTTATAGGTAACAAATGAATTAATAGTTAACATTTATTAAAATGTAATAGTTGTAAAATACTAGTGGTGTTAAAACAAGCGGGTTAGGTAGGGCCTAACTCACACGTGCTCGGGTTGAGCTCATTTAGGTTTGCTTCTAAATGAGTCTAAAATTTTTGGCCCAACCCAATCTACTTGCGGGACGAGCTAGCTTTCAAGCTGAGCCTTTTCTTAAAGGCTAATATGATATATTTTTAATAAATTAACGAGATGTGTAGCTGAGGCGAGAATGGGTCTGATGATCTGGTCCAGGACTTGGGGAATTAGGCTTGATTGGACGGCACGACTAGGGAAGGGTTGTGACCCGCAAGCTAACCCATATATGTATGGGCCAAGCCTATTTAAATTGTATCCCATGAGTCAAAACCCATTTAGGCCCGTTATTAAACAATCTTAAAATGATCAACCCAACCTGCAGGTCATCAGCTTGTTTAACAACTGTAAAGTGTTTGGCTATGAGGTTGTGTGATTTGGGAACTTACAAATGTGAATTTTGGCCTGAAATGGCGAATTCCCGAATGGTGCAACGGCATGGTCGACTGAAATTTCAATCGACCATGGCTGTATGTATAGGCTGGTCATCTGAAAATTTCAATCAACCAAGGCAAATTTTGTACTAGCTGGTCATCTGAAATTTCAATCGACCATCTACAATTTCAATTGACCATGTGAGGGATCAAAGTGTTTTGTTAGAGCAACTTAATCAGGTGAACCATAGTGGTTATGTGAGATATGATCAACTATATTTAGGTCAACCAAGGCCTGTTTTGAGCTGCTTTCAGTTGTTTTGAGTCGTTTTTCCGTGGTTTCTTTGGAGTTTGATCCTCATGCTTTGTGGATAGCCTAATGGGGGGATTTAAAGCTGTGAGCCTATGAGTTTAAATGGACTTGAGAAGCCTGTGAGGCAACGTCGTGCCCGAGGGGTAAGATTGTGCCTGGGAGGCAACATTGTGCCTGAGAGGCAATGTGTGGGATTACTTGGGAGGCTTGCTTTCTATTTTAATGTGTGAATATATGATTTAGTTGGTAATGTACATATGAAATGACACGAGCACATGCATACACTTTACATATTGATAGAGTATGAGTTGGGATGGGTTGGGGAGACAAGATCCCTACTGAGCAGTGGTTGCTCACCCTTTCTGTTGTGTTTGTCTTTGTTTGTTCCAGGTACTTAAAAGAGCTAGGAGGTTTACCAAAGGTGAAGGTATTGTGTGTGCTTTTGTCTGTTTTATTGATTATCAAACTATGATGTAACCCCGTGGGGGAAAGACATGTATGTATATGTGTTATGTGTTTGTATTGTAATGGATTGAAATGTGATTTTTGTACTTGTCTGTTATATGTGTAATATGGATTAGGCACAACACCCATGCTAAGGTCCCTTTCTCGGTGTCACCAACCCCTTGTCCCTTCGCAGGCATGGAAAATCACTAACCAATTTCTGCAGGTCGAAAATCCAGGGCGTGACAACAACCCTATAAAATACCTTGTGCCACTTGCCTTATATATAGAACTACACCAAATAAATATTGTGCTTTTTATACAACTTTAACTCTATATAAATCTTATCTTGGATGTTAGTGCCTAGAATCAACTTTTGCACATCCGCATATATGCCATTTATAATTTACAAGAATTATTATAGAATAATTCTAGATTTAGGAAATTACCCACTGCATGCAAAAGGTGATAAGCTTCATTGATCACGTCTTGTCAATGATTGTGAAATGACCATTATAATTTGATAAATCATTATTAAAAAAAGCTTGAATAGTTTGATTTATCTATTTGTGTCTCATAAATATAACTTTAGTCTTATCATCAACAAACCCCTGTATACAAATAAAAGAGATGTTAGTTTCCAAACATCGATAATATCATTCAAAATGAAGTTGTCATCACAACTTTAGTACATTTTTTTCCTTGTGGCTCATTTACCCATTTATTGCTTGTCTATTCTTTAAATGTAAACATTTTCCTCAAATTTATTCTATTGTTCATCTATTTTTTCCAAAGTAATAGAAGCAATTGTAAAATGTACCTGTCCTAAGAACTTACTTCATTAATGAATTTTCAAAGTACATTCACATACACTAACAGTGTATATATAAAACTTGTCATCGTCATAACCTTAGTGGAAACATTCTTCAACTGAGATATCTCAAAAATGTCTTCCAATATTAAATCAACATAATAAATAACACATGATAACTGAAATAGATGTGAATATTATGTCTCTAACAATTTGCCTACTTTTACATTGGTTGAAGCCCTATTAATGATGACTTATTTGCCTTAACTTTTTTAATCACCTTGTAATTAACTTACATTTCTTTCTCACTGTTAACACAGTCTAAATCATTAAAGCATTCAATAAATGTACTTTTTATTGAACAATTAACCAAAAAATTAATTAATGTTTTCTTGCTTCAATCTTTCCCATGATACATGATTGAACATCCACTTTCTTTAATCTCCCTAAGGGATGGCAATGGGATGGGTTAAATTGGATATCTGCCCCACCTCACCCCTAATGGGACGAGCTTGAAATTGGTATAACCTGATTTAGGACAGGTATGGGATGGGCATTTTCGACCCATCAAGGATTTGAGATTGGTTCAAGACAGGAATAACTCGTCTCAAACCCGTATATATAAGGCAATGTAACGGATTTGACGGGTACCCACCATGACCCAAACCTATTGGGATAAGTTTTGAGTCAGCATAATCAGGTTTTGGAGCGAGTTTGGAATATGATTTTCTTAGATGAGATGAGTTTGGGATAAGGGTGACCCATCCCAAACTTACTCCGTTGCCATCCCTAATCTCCCTACTTATCGAGTCATTAGTCTTGTCCCCTATTCTTTTGAGAAAGGAAACTTAGACTTATGAAAGATTGGCGGCTTAAAACTTAGACCATATTATCCCTAAACACATCACCTCAAAGCTTTCATAATTAACAACATCTAAAGGTACTCACTCCTATGTTGTTATAGAAGTAGGGATGGCAAAATGAACCTGCTATGACCCGATTTGACCTACCTCAACAAACCATCAGATCGGACCCAAGTCTTATCCGACCCACCTCGATCTGAAATTTTTAAAGAACTAGAGTAAAAAAAATACCGACCCAAACTGCCAAAACCGTAGGTCTGATTGGATTCAAGTAAAGTAATATCCGAATTCGATATGATCTGTTGTCATCCCTAATTACAAGTAGGCTCATTTCATGAGCCTCATTCTCATAGGTTTTTTTTTTTTGCTTCCTTTTAATTTTCATTGCATATTCGCATGGAGAGTAAAGAACACATCGATTGTGCCTTTTATTCAAGGTGGCTTTACTCCAGAGCAACCCAAAGAAGAGAATGCATGTTTATGATTACTGTAAATCACCCTAACATCATTATCATCATAAATATATTATTGATTCTGACATGCTTTTCTTTTTTCTTTTTTTCTTTTTCCTTATCTCCATTTTGACATAAGCTGGACATTTTTATAACTGAATAGATTCTATTTCTTTTAACAAGATGTAACTTGTGCCTAGAAAGGTCTCCTTTTGTTAATATGCCATCGAAATTACAAATTGCAGCATTATCATTTGGGTTTGTTGTCCACACTTTCACTTGGATCCTTCACTCCCTTCAACTTGGTACATTATGCTGCAGGAAAAGAAGAAAGGAAACCACAAACAAACTGTTAAAAAAAAACCTTCAAAGAAAGGAAACGTTAGCAGTTGAAAAGACAAGAAATAGAGGAAATAAGGGAAGGAAAAATCAGAAGATTACTCACACGACAGAAACTTACAAAATCTATAAAACTTACATACCGGACAATCATGATGCGAGTGGCATTTGATGCAATCACGGCAAGTGATGACACAACGAGGGTTCGATGCCATCCCAGCCGACGATGTGAGTGGTGTCCGATGCAATCACGGCCGGCAACGATGCAATGAGGGTTCCATGCAGTCCTGGCCGATGACACATGGGTTTGATGCTGCTATGGATGACACCTACAGGGCTTACGGAAGCGACGACACTAGAGCCAACAGAGTTTATCGAAGTCGCGGATCCGTGTGATGATTAAGGCCTTCATCAGCCACTGCAACTCAATCAACAACGATCGAGGATTGTGACTCGCGAGCTACGCCTGCTTGGGAAAGTTGGGTAGAAGGAGAAGTCAAGGGTTTTTTTGCTAATCCATTCCTCGCCCCAAATACAGATACAGCACCGCCTGGTGCCACAAAATTTTGTTAAAGAATCTAATGGCATACAATAGTCAAAAGGTTATGCGAATCAATAGATAACAAGACAAATACATGGCAATGTGGCATACATGAACACTTGATTATCAACAACCCAATTGACAAGGGCAAGAGCACATCAAAGAAAAGGAAGAAAACTATTTTGAAGAAGAAAAAAAGTGTCCACCATGTCTCAGAACTACTCTTATTATACCTGCATGATATCATAAAAAATTAAGCTTGGACATTCAACATATACACCACTTAGCCAAAAGAACAAAATCCCAACACTAGTCCTCATTTTTCTAAATTTAAGCTCGTCTGATAATAAAAATGTGGGATCATAAGGCGTGAGAGACGAAACAAAAACGATAATGAGAGCATGATGGGAAAGATTTAGACGCAGGACATGCAAACTACCCCTATGACGATGTTAAAATATTCAATAAATTTGAAAAGTTCTTGGTATAGCACCTGGAGTTTTACATAGAGCCAGTAGATGCTCATCAGTTGGGGAGGAGGTAGCCTTGAAGATATATTAGGACACATACTTGCAGTGATATAAAATCAGTATATATTATTCAGTATGTTCAATATCAGCGAATTAGACGAATCGATAGCTTTGCAAATATTTACTCGAGTAACATATACTTTGGAAGATGAAAACGGTATAGAATCAACATCATAGCTCATTCTAAGCATCTAATAATTACAAAGCTTCTCATTTAATGGTGTGATAATCAATTCATTTACATAAAGGGTCAAAGGGCAGCTTGACCAACCAAAAGCAAAACAATCAAGCAATCCTGAAATCAAGATGAATAACACAACACACTAGAAGTACCAATCTCGGCCCCAAATGCATCCGGAGGCAATGGATCGAACTCCATGCCAAGAATTGGACCATCTTCCCTTAGAGGCTCTCCCAACTGATCTTCCACCAAAGTAATTGCTCTGCGCTCCAACCCTGACAGAGGAGGCGGCAACAATTCCCCATATGATCGTTTTATTGGCATTCGTCTCAATGGCAAACCATCCATCACTGGTCTTACCCCCACCCTCTTAGGCACCCCCTTCCAAGGTTCGAAGGGACTAGACCCGGAATCGTAACCGGAGCCAGAACCTGAAACATGCTCACCCTGTTCAGCCACCCTAATGGATTCATATTTGGGTGGTGAATCCGATAGATCCATCTCCCGCCGTTTCTGTGCAGCTTCATCCCTCTTGGTCTTCAACCTTCTGTGACAAAACCACATCTGCAATTGTCTGTCCGTAAGTCCCAGTTGCTTTGAGAGTTCAGCCCGAATCCCCTCGGGTGGATATGCCTCATCTGATGACCAAATCAGACATCAGAAATTGAATAACAAAACATAAACAACGCAGGGATCGAGATCACAAAACCAACATAATGCATGGTAGTCAAACAAACAAACAAACAAAAAATTGAAAAGAAAATCCATCGATGAATAATCAATCAAACATGACCCAACAGAAAGCAAATTAATCCCCAACAAACTATCAGACAAAACAAAGAGGAAAAATCAGAAAGCAAAATGGACGGATGACTAATCAACCGCACCAAAAAAAAAAAAAACCAATCGAACAATCAAAAAACACCCAACAAAATAAAACAAACCCGGAATCGAATCAAACACGTACGAGCATAGGTTTTCTCGAGGATTTCAATCTGAAACGGAGTCTTCATCTGGCGCTTAGGCTTGATCTGTCCTTCGCCGGCCATGGCATCGTCCCCTTTTTTGCCTGCGACAAATCCGTTGTTCCCTTCCGATGCAACCTCCATCGAACGAATCCGACACCCACAAGCAGTAGTGGGTTTTCAGAAGACCGACAGGACAAGAGGGGAGGGAAATCAAATATCGTGTCTGATCAAATCATCAAATCGAAACCCCGAAAACAAAAACTAGGGTTTCCCGAAAAAACAAAACAAGACGATGATCCATCGATTTTATGGATGCGATGTGTCGTGACGGCAGGGAAAGAGAAAAGCCAGAGACAAAAGATGAGAACAAAACAGGGAGGGGAGGTTAAGGAGAGATCGAACGAACGAACGAATCCAAGAATAAGATAAACACCGAGGAAGATCGAGAAAAATAAATAAAAATAAAATAATAATAATAATAACAGTAATAAAATTATTAATATTAATAACAGAGCGACGATAACAACAACGATAATGATAAAAATATGAAAAACAGTAAGACACGATTGTGAAAAACCAAAATAATAATAATAATAATAATAATAATAGCTGGATTGAAGAATGGGTGAGCGAAGAAGAGTCGTGGCGATGAATAATCACGCACGAACAGTCCCTGTTGCCTCCACCTTCCATTTGTTTTTTTTTTTTGGAGGGGGGGGGGGGGATTGAAATTTTGGGTGCTTTGCTTTTTGGTTGGGAAACGTAGGAGTTGCTCGAAAATGGAAATTAAAATAATGAAAATAAAGGAAGAAGCTAATTCGGGTGGGGGGAGGAATGGAAGATGGAAACATGTGTGCACGGAATTGAAATTTCCCCTACGGTGATTGTGTGGTATTTAATCTGTTCTTTAGCCTCTTTATTTTATTTTATTTTATTTATTTATTTATTCATTTAGGGCTGGTGAGTTGGCCACTGGCCCATCCATGCGCAAATTAATTGTTCATATTTTATTTTATTTTATTTTATTATATATATATATATATATATATATATATATTGCTAAATGGAGTTAGTTGTCTTTATGCGTTTAGGCCTGCGTGAACATAAAGAATCCCAGGCAAGGGAAGGAAGCGGCATGCGGTGTGAAAGAAAAAGAAAAAAAAAGTCAGTTGACAATGTCTGTCGCCTAAGAGCACTAACATCGAAGAATCCATCACTTTTTTTAAAAAAAATTATATATTTAAATTAATTTTATTTTTTTATCATTAATCTTTAAAATCTATTTAGGGGTGGGATGATTTCTTAAAAGTTTCATATGATGATTTCATCTTCAATGATAAACTTTCAAACCTGCGATTTAGGTTAATGTTCTATTGCTTACAAAAAGAAAAGTATAATAATCAAAAGTGCTTGTACAGTATACTAGTAGAAGAAGACCCATAACTCAACAGATAAACCTTCCAATATGGTGCATAGAGCTGCTGAACTTATCACTTTATTAGATAGTAGAATTAGCAACATACATATGATGATTTTATAAAAAAGAAAACAATTTCATGGTATGATTTTGTTATCTTAATTTTGGGGATAAATTCTTTATCATTGATTAATCTTACGATAATGTTGGCTTCCTGTTATAATATATTTGAATGAATGATTGCTTTTCTTTTTTTGGGTTGGGGTGGGATACGATTTTAGTGTCACTGTTGATCTAGGCTGATCTGGGTTGGGGTGGAATATTCTTATATGCTATTGTCTAAATTCTGCTCAATCATATTTGCGACGTGTATATTGACCATGTATTTTGACATTAGTTATATATTCTATATTAACAATTTTCAAGTTCTCAAGTTTGAGGCAGTTAAATATCAATTTTTTCAGTGTTTTGCCAAGTATGTAAACTTCAGTAAGATGTAGGCTTCTCAGAGACTCAAAAGCCCTTAAGAATAAATAGTTTCAAAGATACAACCGGTGATTTAATTAGAAACAAAATATAGACACAGAAGTAGCTTGTAACACTTGATGTAATCAAACTCATTAATCACCAACCAACTCGTCGATGGTTCTATTCTTGAGAAAAAGAATTTATCGGTCCATATCAGTATAATATGGCTGATAATAAGTAAAAAGTTTGAACCTCTTTATTAAGCTATTATGATTTGACTGAATTTGAGACATGATTTTAACAAGTTCACCCTAGCTAGCTACTAAGTTTGAGATATATTTCAAAAAGCATTTATCTTCAAATGCAAACTAGAAATAGCATGCTAATTTATCATCCTCCCCATTACCATAGATTATTTTGTTAGTTTAATATGGGGAGTTAAATTTTGAGATGATAACACTGACTAAACATGAATTCAATAAAATTTTAAAGAATTTGCCGTGTAAGTCGGATTTGAGGTGAGATCTCATATTATAATTACTCTTTTCGTAACAATGGGGAGCGTCCACCGGTGAATATGATAAATATGATGAGACTATGTCAATTGTCCTACGATAGTGTACTTCATTTGTTTTTCATTAAAAATGTTATTTTAATGTAGATAAAATTAAAATAAAGAGTCAGAAAAATTACTTTTCATAAATAAAAAAATCTCTACATATATAAATAAAACATAAAATATTATTAGAGTTGCTCTAATATATAATTTAGCATTACAAATTAAAAAAATAAAACCGTGTATTTATTAAAAAGAAATTTGGTATGAAACCCAAAAAAATTGAAAAGAGACCAAAACACGTTTTTATTCTATGAAGGGGATTTTTATCAGTTCCTAATAAAAGTTGCAATTAGTGTTTATTTAGGACTCCGTTAATTTATTATTCTTTTTAGACTTGAGCTTGTCACGCTTGCACGGAATGCTACGAATAAATCTTAAACCGAGGAATGCCTCGAATAAATCTTAACCTCCAGTTTACACTGACAGTATTTTATTGATTATAATTTATTTTATTGATTCTAATTAAATTTTAAATAAAATCTGACCAATTTTAGGTCAACAGACAATTCAAATGTGCGGACTGCGGAAGAATTTAAATACATATAAAATTAACTTGCAAATAAATTTCCTGTTAAATTTTAGAATCTTTTAAATGCACGGGACACATGAAAAATAATAATTAATTAATTCTAAAAAAGCCCACTAATTAATCAGTCTGCAATAATCGTGTATTCACATAATCCTCTACCCCCTGGAGCTTCCAATCAGAAAGACATTGTTTCAAAGAAACAGCCATTATTAAAATCGACATGAGGGATGGCAGAATTAGCAATAATTTGTACCCGAACGCAAGAAAATCTGTCACCCAAAAGAAAAAGAAAACAAAATCACAGCGGAGAGAAGGGACACAGTCCCCATCATTTCTTGCTTCAGGAGGAAGGAGGTTATTTGTGAGCATCACCAAGATCCAAGTAGCGATGTTTATGAATCTTCTTCCTTCTCAGGCGGCTTTCATTTGCTGCAAAATATAATTAAAACCAACGTCAAATAAACAAACCCAGATGGAAACTATGATCTAATTACTATATTTCAGCCGAATCGGACTCACTCGCTTCTCTTCTTCCAATTTGGCCTTGATGTACGAATAGATGGCTACTCCAGCAATTGCAATGGATGTCCCCACTCCGGTTTGTAATGAAATCTTGTTGCCTGAAAGAAGCAGACATATCCCTTAGTGCGAAAGTTTTTACTTTTGAGGCGGGCATGGGAAGAAGTAGAGGAGATATCACTCACCAAAGACCAGTATTGAAAAGCCAATCACAAACACACGTTTCAGCACGTTACCAACTGCGTGCGTAAGCGGTGCAACCCTCTCTAGGGTGTTGGTAGCTAACTGAGGATTTAAAAGGAATAAAATATACCATCTTAGAAAATGTCCCAATTTAACACCTTAGCTAAACACTTGATGATATTGAGACTTGGGTGATCATCAGGTAGTTGCAAGAACAAACAGCTTCAATGTGAGTCATATAATGGCAATAAATAGGCGGCAGAACAACGATACCTGGTTGTAGAGATGGTAAAACATTCCGACCCAAAAGAGATCTGAGAGGAACTTGGACATACCCACACTAGCAATTGCATCACTAAACCCATGCTTCATCAACTGAGGCCCTTCTATCTGAAGTTCAAACAAAAATATGTAATGGTCTTAAAAATTCATCTGCGCTTATTAAGAATCAATTTCATAATCTCAACTTGCTGCAGGTATGGTCATGCTTACAATGATGGCAGGTGGAATGCAGACGATAAGCGCAATAATTGAAATGTAAGCATAGAGATTGGTACTGTCCATATCAGTCTGATAAGAGAAAAGGGGGAAGGGAAACAATGAGAAAAGATAAAGCAATTATTATATTAAAAATCAGGAATTAAGGATGAATTATAAATAACTAGGCAGCATGTCTGACGCCTGATTTATCCAGAGCAACAATAATCATATATCTAGAGAGGCGAATAAAATACCATTGCTTTCTTTGAATAGATGCTCCTGTAAGTGAAAGAGATGTTGGAAATCATTGCACTGATGAACCCAAGCCAGTTGAAGGATAGCTCAGTCAAGGATGCCATTGACACACCTGCATTAATTTTATAGTTAGGAACAGTCAAAATAAAAAAAATCCAAAACATTTGGACCTGAACAAAACAGGTCCAATTCAAGGCTATGGAGCTCATTCTCAATTGATGGTGCACGAATCGCAGTTGCAATGTATTCTTGGAGGACTAGATCCATTTTTATGCAGCAATTAACCCGCAGATTGTAGTTCGGCTCATATTCACTGGTAGGTCGGAGCCTCCAACTTGTTGTACAGCATGAAAAAATTACTCACCAACAACAACAGGAGCCAGAGACAGCCATAGAGTGATGGGTATTTGTTGCCCGAGTACGAATTGAGAAGCGGCCGCATTGAAGAAGGGCTCCAGAGCTGAATAAGGACAAAACACATGAATTAATGGCATACATTAAATTCAGGTTGGGCAAATCATGCCGGGTCCAACAAAGCAAAAGGTAATAATTTTCATCTCATGCAGCGTTAAAGAGTACCATGCAGTGTTCATAATGTCTCACCTTTGATGGTGTGAGTGAAGGAAACAGCAACGGCAGAAAACGAAATATTGCTGGTAACATGGCCTATAGCGTGACAGATGCCGACGGGAATTAGCAGCTTCAGAAGGGTTGAGTCAATCGGCTACACAAAGAACCACCCAAGTCACATGTGATTTACAATACCGCACACACAGGGTTAGAGGATTCATCAAGACTTCAAAACAGCTCGACAGACAATATATATGAATACCCAACATGAATTACTGGATATTAGTAGTTTCTCTCTTCCACAAAACTCCAAGGGACGAACAAACTCGTAACAGAGTTTCGCAAATCAAGCATCAAACAGGCGAGGAAAACAAGCATGCAAGCTGTAATTAACAATAAAGAATCCAAACTCACAGCGCGCTTCGGAAGGCCCACAGTCCAGCTCACTGAACAGTACACCACCCCAACAAACAAGTGCACCGCCGACACAAAACTGCAGAGCCACCAATGCACCAAACCACGACAAGCCAACACTTGTCATTAAATACCCATATGTACTAAACATTTATGGGAAAAAAAATAAAAATGGGAAACAATAAACTGCTAGCTAATACGAACTCTGCATGCCTGCCAGTTTTTAATTGGTCTTAACCATATAATACTCACTAGGGATATGGGAAATAATTGTATAGCCTCTTGTTGATAATGTTGAAGATCACATTAAGAAAGTACCTGCAGAGAAAAAATAAAAACTAATACTAACAATAATAAAAATAATTAAAAGGGCGTTCAAATAAATTCAAATATTATTAATTGAGAAAAGAGAATGAATGAACAATGCTAACTTTTTTTTTTTAAATCATTTTTAATGGGAAGTCTATATATGTATCGTTGAGACAGTTAAATGTTCACTTCTCCAATATAAATGAGACACGTGTTATTAAATATGTATATATTTGAATTTATATTCGCCCGGTTCATCCCATTTGATGGGACGGCATTGGTCTCTGCGCGAGTGAGAGAGGGAGACAGAGACGCACGTACCACATGAAGAAGAAGAAACCGGTGACCAGAGTCGGGTACTTGCCCAACAACCCCACCGGAGGAACCGCCTTCGAATCCCTGAAAATCCAAAAACACGCACACGCACAAAGCAGCGAGTCAGATTGATCGGTTGGGGAATCGGAAGCTCGCTCGCGCGCCCGGTGCGGTACTGAACACGCGGAGCCGGAACGGAGGGGAGACGGACCTCACCCGGCGGAATCGTCTGGCGAGGAAGCTGCTGCGAGGCATGGACGGAGGAGGATCTCCCGCCTGGAGGCGTTGAAGTCGATCCCCGCCGGCGAGGCCTCCAGCGTAGACGGACCTCGCAGCAGCAGCAGCTGCCTCTCCATGCATATGAGGCCGCCGCCGATGGTCCTCGCGGAGGGGAAGTAGGCGGCACCGCAGTCCCTCGCGGGCCTTCGAAGCCGCGGGAGGCCGGAGACGGCGGTGGCGCAGCGCAACAGTCTCGATTCCATCGTCTCGCAGTGGGTATCGGAATCGGATGGAGAGAGAGAGGGGGGAGGAGAGAGGAGAGAGAAGGGGGAGGGGGACGGAATGTGCTCGTGTTAACTACGCTGAGATATTATTCGGGGGATTATCGTGCGCGGGGGGTGGAGGGGCGGATGCTATCTTGCGCATGGAGAACACGGGACACAGGGAGTGACGGTGTGTGTGGAGCCTGGAGGGGGGAGTGGGGCCCCAGCTTATCTAGAGGCGAGAGACGAGAGACGAGGGGAAGATGGGCGTCTCTTGTCCAATCCTCTGCTGCATCATATCGTTGTCTTATCTTTTGCATATCCGGTCACTAATTTACAAAATACATACATTATACATACACACACACACACACACACACATATATATATATATATATATATATATCTGTCAAAATTCATATGCATTTTGTTTTTAGCATTTTATTGTATTTATGTATATATATATATAATTGAAATAAGTTTTATTCAAAATTTAATATGGTTGATTATATTTTATTTTTCCAATTTGAAAATGATCGGTATTTTCTTAATAGCTTTTATTTGGCACCGTTTATCTCTATTCCTTTATAACTAAGTTGAGGGGATATATTGGAAAATATTTTATGGCATATAATTTACTTATTGTTTCTGAATTTTTTTCGTTGTGCGTATATAAAATAAATTAATATCAGTTAAACAGTATTAATGGTGACTTTACACGAAATACCTGCTCAACATAGTAGCATTGACCTATGTTAATTTTGTTTTTGGACTCTTGAATGTCTGCTTTGTATTCGTCTCTATATATATATATAAAGGAAAAAGAGAGTGTAATAATCGCAAGGACATTCCAACTAGATAACAGTTTTAATTTAATTGTAATGATTACTGCAGTGAATGATGAAAATACAATCTGATCTGCTCGATTAATATCGAATGGCCCTAACAAGATCTAAATAGTATTTTTATTTTTTTAGGTTTTAATTATTGAACTTTAAATTTATCATAACTTACATAAAATTTATAATAATCCTAAACTAAAATCTAAAATAATCAATTTAGAACATCAATTACTCATTAATTTTAAAATTTTCAAACCAAAACTTTAATAATATTTCAATTCATAACACAATAGTGTGGTGATAATACAATTAACTAAAATCCAAATCCTCCATTGTGACCACAAATTACTTAGGGCTAAATCACCAATATATATATATATACACACACACATAATTATGTTAAAGAGCAAATATAATGAAATACAAAAATACAATAGAAACAAAATAAAAAAAATTCATACATAATTAATATAATACATACCAACACCAACTAAAATTATTCAATTGAATTATGAATACATATTATACATTATATAGAATAATAGGGAAAAAATATACCTCCTCTTTTATCATAATACCATGAAAGATAAAGAGACTCGGAGGATTGTCAAAATCAGCGGGATCGTCGTTGTGTAAGGAGGGCCTAAAACGAGGGATCATTATCGATCGTTTGTTGGCTTAACTGTTCCATCATCCTAGCAATGTCCCTAATCTCATTATCAATGTCTCCAATTAGCATGTCCACTCTCAGTTTAGAATTCGGATGTATGGAGTGATTATGGGTATAATTTTCGTATAAGTTTTAATTTTTATATTTTACTTTCTAAATTTCGTTGGAGCTCATGTTAAGTTGTAATTTGAAAACAATATATGTTTAGTATGAGAGAAAAATATGTTTTAAAAGGAGTATATATTTTTAAAAATTTGATTCCAAATTTTTTTGAAATAATATTTAGTGGACTCAAGTAATAAAATAAAAAACACATTTTAAAAATTAAATTTCCTAATAAAATTGAATTTACATTTCAAAACAAAAAAATAATTATAAAGCTCACTAATACTAAAAATTATTTTCAAAAATGTATTATTGTTAAATTAGATAAACTCATACCGAGCTCTTCACTTTTAAAAACAATTATGGTTTAATTTTGGAATCAAACACCTATTGTATTATGACATTTGTGCGCACTTGTACCATTGATTTGATACTACATAATTTATCAGGTTACCATATAATTCCATATGCTTTTTTTTCCTGTTGTTTTTAATCCATATGGCGGGCCGATGACAGGTATGCACCATTTTTTACTCCTAAAAAACTAAGTAATATGCATATTTTAAATTATTATCGAACTAAAGCCAAATTGTAAGCGAAACCAGTCGCGTGTTGTTGTGCGTCGAGTTGGATGAAGCAAGTTAAGGGCGAAGATGTCATATGCGCTACCCCACATGGTCCATGGTCCATGGTCCACGAGGCGTGGCGTCATGATGGCATACATAATACGTGGGTAATTTCGAGTGCGATCACACTGCCGCCAGCCTGCGTGCGACTGGCTCACCAGACCTCAGCGCCACTGACATGAATGGACGAGGAAGCACGGCATGACATGCGCCGTGGGCTTGACGATGAAACTTGGCCCAACAGCATGTCAAATGGTTCTGGTCTGTTCAGACCGGCCATGATGACCTCACCTGATTCTTCATTTTGTCTCCATATGATAAAAAGTCCACTCCATTTGTTTACCACATAATAATAATAATAATTATTATTATTTATTACTATTATTTGTCGAAATGGTATTATCTCACATTTTCATAAAGGAAAAAGGTCAATGCCATATCAGTCTCAAGATGTTATAACACGATTTAAAACAGATAATATTAGGTACGTTCGTATCATAGTATTTTTTAAAAAAATAAAATTATTTTTAAAAGTTATAGGCAAAATTTAAAATTATTTAATTTTAGAATTTATTTATCAAAATAGGTAGTTTTTATTTTAAAAAAATATTTTTAACTATTTTTTATTCTTAAATCTAAACTCAATCTTGTTGGGACCAAATATTTTTTTAAATTTTTAAATTTTCTTCAATTTTATTAATTGGACATGTAAATTTTTTAAGATGTAATTTTAAAAAACATCATCTTTTTTAAATATATTCTCTCTTTTATCAAATATAAATTATTTTTAAATTATAATTCAACAAAAACTCTAATAAAATTCAGAATATAAAAATCAAAACTCATACCAAACAGGTTCATTGTGACACACGGTGAGTCTGTACCTTAGTCTAATTCAATAAGTGGTATCTGATTATAAGTTGTGCTTTGTGATATCGAAAACCTTTTCAACATGATATTATTGGGTGGCATGTCTCGTTTGTACAAGAATGAAGGAAAGATGTGACGTGATCGAAATGAATAATATTGCGACATGTAAATTTTTTTCCCAATTATGCTTCAACATTGAAGTGTTAAAACATATTTTGTTTTGCTTTTGTTTTTTCATGATGTAATATATAATGTGTTGTCCTACTTCATATTAGCGCTAGATAACATGTAACATTTTATTTGCACTGTACATTCAATATTGTGGTATTGCAATTAAATTTAATTGGGGGAAATGCATATCAGTCCTATAGTTTTTTCAAATCTAGTTTGTGAAGCTTTATGTTTTTTTTTTTTTTTTATGTTTTTTCAAGGATGTATCATCTACACATCGTTTAAGGATAAAAAAATTAACATATATAAGAAGAAAGTTTTAAATGTCATGATGCGTTTTAAAGTCATGCGAGCCGATGTGGTGAGCCCCAAGCAGGCAGTATCGTAACACGTAATCAGGCCTTTACCTATGCCTGATTATAACAAACTAGTATCGAGCCTAATTGTACTGTTATCATCCCCATTAAAGTGTTTCATAATATCAAAAGTCTTCTCGGCACGGTGTAATCGAGCAGCGTATCCCGTTAGTGCGGCGGTATCTAGGTTATGATGTCATTTTAATATTGAACCGAATTGATCTTTCCACGTGGCGTGGATTGAGGGAGAGTTTACAAGAAATTCCAGTTTTATAGGTATGTCTCTAACCTATAGTATACGATTGATGTATGACACAGGAGGAGATTGTTGGAATGTTAGGTACAAGAAAGTTAAGGCATATATAAGAAGAAAGAAAGTTTTAAATGTCACGACACGTTTAAAGCTGTGCAGGCCGATGTGACGAGCCTTAAAAAACACATTTTACATATGTCCGATTCTAACATGTTTGGTAGTGGTGTACAAGAACCAACTCGAACTGTGAATGCTTATTATAAAAAAAAATTATAGCAAAGTGATCGTGGATTATGTACCATAAACAATCAAACTTTTCAATTGTATCCGAGCATGCGCCTATGCTGGTCGGGGGTAATCTGATTGATGCCCTAGTTTTTTGTAAGAAAGGAGACCTGCATAAGGCTTCCCAAATTGTTGATGAGAGTCCTTGATGAATGTGTTCCAGTCTACCAGATGATGCAACATGGGATGCTGTGGTAGATGTTTTAGGTTGACATTTTGAATATGGAATAAATATTATGCTTTGATCAGGTAAGGATTTAAAGAAGCCTTGATATTCTCTCTCACTCTTAAAGTTAAACGTATAAATTTATAAACAAATCTAAAGTAGACCGAGTTAAGCAGATGGATTAAAGATCTGGAAATGGAACACTAGTAGAATATTGATGTCCTTGTATCAAACACTAGCATAGTGGCACCAGTGGCACAAATAAGCTTCAAAACATATTTAGATGTTACAAGTTTAAACGATGTGTTTTTTTTATTTATTAAGTTGATGGGATTCGAACGCACTAATTTTTAAATGTTATGAAGCGTGGGAATAGGCTTAGAGTTTCCGCATCTTATTAATACCTTCACACATTAACTTCATTGCCTTCAAGAGAATAACTGAAGAAGCTCTTTCAAGAGCTGGATAGTGGGTGCATATAACCAGTAGTTAAGATTTTAGGTTTCATTCGTTCTGTACAAAGAAGAGAAGGGGAAATTTTGTGGATGCAGGAAAATAGTTAAGATTTTATATGAATTTGATAAAGGAGTATCAGCTTGCAGAGAGGGGAAAGCCAATCCCATGACGATGCGTTGGGAATGCTACAAACAGCATACTACAGAAGACCCCAATCCCAAGTGGCAATGCTCTGAGGAGCTCCTTAGTCTCATCTGAAGGTTGGGGATAGAAGCAGTTCACCACATTTTGATCGAAGAGTGCAATGGCCGCAAAAACCAGCATTGACATGACGGCATGCATGAAATCTATAAACCGTAGCCGGTATTTTGCGGCAAGTTCAGGTGGAACTTCGGCTGACCCATCAATGACCCACAAACCTTGGTATGTTGCAAGTCCATAGCAGACGTTTCCGTTCCTGTCCCTGAAGCTATCGGTGAAGCTTAGCAGGAAACAAGAAACAGCACAAACGGCTACGAGCCCACCAGTCATGTAGCGGCTGATGAAATCACACTCTCCTTCATTTGAAAAGATGGGCGCTAGAAGCTGAAAACCGAGGACTGCCCCGGTGGGTAGAAGGTTAGCTAGGTGGGCAGTGCTTTGAAATGTACGGCTAATGGCTTTTTGTATCAACGTTTTCTCATCTGTTTCAGATGTGTCGATCTCCTTCAGAAATGGGATCTTCTCTGCATTCAGGTGATGTGGTTTCTCTGCTTGCACCTTAATCTCCATGCCCAACAAGTCTCTCTGTGTCAAACTCAATTCTTTAGTTCTAAGAGGTTGCCCGATGGATAGAATTGATATATAAGCAGTGATATTCATTTATGTGTGCGTGTGTAAATAGAGTTGAGTTGAGAGAGAAGTACAAGGGAATGAAGGCAGTTTGGTAATGCCTTGGAAGAAACTGAAACTGAAACCGAAAGCAGGTGATACGTGCTGTCAAAGAGTCATCCGCGCGGAAATGTGAGAACTGGTTAAAAAGTTTGTGGCCTGCGGCTGACTTCTTTAGTGTGGATGGAGTTTCTTGTTACCTATCATGCATGGAATCAATTATCTCATAAAAATCGGTGAAGTTGATTTGATAATATTTTGGCCTGTCGAATATTTTCCTGATGGAAGGGGCTAAGACCCTGAATGTATATCATAGCTCCTGCAAAGCTGGATTGAAAAATTAAGTGGGTGCTTGAAGTTTGTTGTGTAAGCAATTTCTTGGTGTTACTTAGACGCAATAGATAAGAGTGCCTTTGAATTTGAGTTGTCGTTTTCTTTTTTCTTTTTTTGTTTTGGTCGCGACTTCTGATATAATATTTTCTGTGTCAATTATATATTATTAATCAATGCTCAAAAGCTTCAATGAAGAGCCTTGTTGCAGTTTTTTTTTTCCTTCACCTGATATGGTTCACCTCTCTTACACGGCATAGCCTCTTAGTTAGGAACCTATAAGGAGGTCGGTTACTCGGTTATAGGAAATTCGTGTTTATATGTTTTGTCACACGCGTAGTGGCATTCTTAGGGCTCTGCAATTGCGCCTTAATGCCCAAATTGTTTGAATCAAAAAAATTCTTGTGGCAAGGTTGCTGATGGGTTGCTTATGCATTTAATTAATAAAAAAAATATTAAATGTGTGCAGTTTTTAAGAAGTTAAAATAAATAAAGGTTATGGATGTCAATGCTGTGGGCTTGCTGGCCGTGGCAAAAACCATTTACTTTGGATTGGCTGACCCATTTATTTTTGTCTTTACTTGTCGTATTTACTTTTGTTAGTCTTTATTATTATATGTTGTTTGTTTCATTGTTTGCTTGGGTGTATCACCCTTCACCATTCATTCTTTTTTTATTTTTAATTATTAAAAAGATTTTAAAAGTCATACTTCCTTTTCATTGAGTCCCTTCACTGATATACTTATTTTACAGGCTGCACTACTAAGGTTTTAGAAGAGTGTATCTAACTAGTCTATAAGGTGTTGTGTTAGAGAGAGAAATCTTTGCCTGGGATGTCGTCCATATCTGTACTGTCATTGCTTATTGTCCTATAAGTTACCTAGAAAGAGATAACATATAAAAGAAATTAAAATGTAAATGTGCATGCCTAATCCAAAAAAAGGGAGTCTGCCAGTCTAGCATGTGCTCTCTCGTGTAGTGAAATAATGATTGAATGTTTCTATTGAATCTTGAATTTTTACTTGATTGGTCCATTACTCTTGTACGTGTGACCACTAGTTGTTAATTTGATTGCTGTTTAATGAATTTTTTCAGCTTTTAAAACTAGTGATTCACTATGAAGGGGGCATTCTTTCAAAGAAAACATATAAGAATTATATGCCTATGTCTAGAAAATCTAATCTTTTATTTAGATTGATCATGGAATCTGTGAGTTCAGGAGAAGTGAAATAACCCTCTCTGTACAATATATATGATATAATCTTGTTGTAATTTTGAATCTCATTAGTAAGTCAATTAAAGAATTTGGTAGCTTTTTTTTTTCTGTTTCATTTTTCTCAAAAGGAAAAAATTTGGGTTCTATCACCCCAAATTTTGGATTTTTTATTTTTTATTTTTTGGTTTTAAAACATATGGTTATAATTTTGTTTTAAAATATATTAAATTTATGAAACAAAATAAATAAAATGAGTTAGAAAAATTGAATGGATTAGTCAAAATTGGAGGGAAACAAAAATGGAAACTAAAAAAAAAAAAAAGGGTTTTCAGTAACTGTTGACGGCTTGGCTGTATATAAAAGAACGATGGGGGATCTCAGTGTTTTCATTTCTCAGCGGCTCTGCCTAGGGTTCATTTGTGCCTTATGGATACTGCTATGACAGACGCAGAGAGTTGTTACACCAGTAACTGCGAATGCTGGGTGGTTGTATCACGTTCCAGAGCCATAGAAAGAACCATAGAAAGAAGGAACGCGGCAGATCTCCTTGGGAAACCACCCTCGATCTTGGACTTTGAGTTTCGAGATCTCTACTTCGTCCCACACACGAACACGCCTAAAAAAGTAAAGTTACTCGGAACTTTCCGTAGCTATGATTTGGTGGATCCCGGTGACGACGACGACAAGGACAAGGACAACGACAGCGACATGATCGACCATGTTATTCCACCACCGCCATCGCCCCCTACATCATCCTCGACCCTGTCATTACACCTACCCTTGTTTTCATTGGCCTGCGCTACTCGTACCGCTCTTCTGCTTGATGAGGACCGAAAGCATGTACTGCAACCGGGGGTGTATGACGATGTGGGGTTGTCCTATTCCTTGCCCCTCTGCCCTCCACCCTCCCAGATGATTCCCTCCCAGGAGCATCTTCTCCCGGCCGATGCGGACGATGCACGCATGATTGGCTCCTGCAACGGCCTCTACTGCCTGCGCCACCTATCCGACTCCGATAAGGTTTCTGTCATCTTGTGGAACCCTACCACTGCAGTGTCTAGAAAATTGCCGCCTTTTTCCGGTTCTGACTGGGACTGGGACTATGACTGCGGTGGTCTGGCTTTTGGGTTCGGCTACGACCAGTCCTCTGGGGATTACAAGGTGGTGAAGATCGATGCAGAGAACCTCCAGGTCGAGGTTTTCTCCCTCTACTCTGATTCTGATTCCTGGAGGACCGTTCCTGCTGGTTTTACCCGAGACTGGGATTTTCAGTGGCGTTTCTGTAATGCGGCCGTCTCTTTTGCGGGATGTCTGAATTGGGTGGTTTCTGCTGATGGTGAGGCCATGGTTGCTTCGTTCGATCTAGCCACCGAAACGTTTCGAATGCTGCCCCTGCCTCCTACCTACGGCGCCAGACCCCCTTATCTCTTAAGTTCATCACTTTGGATTCTGGACGGATGCCTTTCGTTTGTCACCTCACGTGATCTTTCGCCCAAGTGCGGTCAGAGGGTGCCTGGCTGGTATTCTAGGGTGCTTGACATATGGATAATGAGAGAATACGGCGTGGAATCATCGTGGACCAGTGCTGCCACAATAGCGTTACCCCTTCATGTTTACTGTCCCTATCGAATCCTCTACCTTTCCAAGGATGTCCTGATTCTGGATAACTACCCGAGACTGTTTGTGTTTAACCTGAAAGAAAACTCGCTCGCGTGTCCTCAAATCGAAGGCGCCACTGATGGTTATGGTGGGGCAGAACCGTATGTGCAGAGCGAGGTTTCCCCCTACTGCAGGTAATCACCATCCCTAGACTCTCTGTCCCCTACTTATGTATGTTTACTTGTGTAATTTTCAATTCTCACTGCACCAATGCAATGCTGCCATGATTGTGATTACTGATTCCCTCCTGTGCCATTGGCTTGTCCCAATCTGTCTTTGATTTGTAGTATACTGATTAATTTGGAAAGTTAGTGGTGGTTGTTTGTGACCGAACATAGGATATGTGAATTATATATAATAATGGATAATCAGGAATGGTTTATTTTAGATTAAAAAATGATTCATACTTCGTTTGTCCTAATTGGATGTCCGACTTAAGTTATTTCCGACTTAAGTTATTTGAATAGTCATTTCGTAGTCTCCCTCTATTAAACCTTGTTTTTTACTGGATTGGTCTATTACTCTTTGAACTTGGGGATGCTATCCAATAATCCATTTAAGGGGTATTCTTTCAAAAATTATCAAAACAAGTTGAATTCCACTAATGATTTGAAAAATATCAGAGATCTTAAAAGTATATAGAGAACATAGAAGTTGAATGCTTGCAGGCTGCAATTCATTATTCCCGAAGTGCATCATTTGAGAATGCTGCAACAACATACAACAAAACTCAAAGCTTTATGGACTCCTGCAACAACTTTCTAAACCCTTATTATTGCTTATTGCAATAGTCCGTCCAAGAATCCCCAAGTTCAAAGAGTAATAGACCAATCCAATGCACGAAGTGTAGTTTGGTGATCAAGTGAGAATTCTTGTAAGAATTGGCAGCCATATACTTGGATGTGGGTGTGAAAATAATCATACTAAAACCCTAACTTGGAAAGCTATTGGTGGTTGTTTGTGGCAGGAATGGTTTATTTTAGATAAAAAATGATTCATACTAAATTTTTCCTAATTGGTTTTCCTACTTATTTGAATAGTTATTTTGTAGCCTCCCTCCCCGGCCCCCGCCTCTATTAAACCTTGGCTTTTTACTAGATCGGTCTAACACTCTGTACTTGGGGGTGCTATGCTATCCGATAATCCATGTTGATTGCTCTTTAATGGTTTTTCCTGCCTTCAGGACTGGAGACTCACAATGAAAGGGGTATTCTTAAAGAGAAGAAAGATATTGAGATGGCCTTTTCCTGTCCCAGCATATCCCTACGTCCAAAAAATTTGATCTTTGATCTAGTGGTTTGTAACTTGGAATCTCCGTTTGTTTATAGTCCTCCTACCAATGTGCCTACTGGCAGGGTGCCTCGACTGACAATTGGATTGGCTTTTTTTTTTTTGGTAACAAGTCTTTTACAGAGGCTAAGGGATTTGGGTTTATTTGTGCCTATTGCGTTACATTCAGAAGAATTCATTGAATTATTGATAAAATTTAGAATTATTGTAAGATTTGGCAAAAACAAAGAGATGGTACTCATCAACAAACAAACCTTAGGAAATTTGATGGTACTCATCAACAAACAATCCTGGAACTCGGAAATAAGAAGAAAAGAGTCCAACGCAAGATCATATCAGACATAGGCGTTTGATGCATTTAGCAATTGGAGTTGTTTTGTCAGATCAAGTTTGTGGTCAAAATAGAGTCTAAAATGGGAATTGGATTTTTCATTATCAGCCAAAGAAACGATAATGAAAAACCTAATTACTTTAAAGCAAAGCTCAAAAGGGTCTGACATTGAACGGGATGCACACAAACAAGGTTAAGAAACGAGAGGAATCAACTTTCAAACATGAATGATGGTTCACATTATCATGTATATGATTCGATTAAGAAACATGTACATGGTATGAAAGTGGGTAGGGGTGGGCAGCGGGTATCTGCACCTGCGGCCCCGCATGGTTTCTGTCCCGACTCGTACAGCGGGGACTTGTTACTCCATCCGGCCATCACAGACGGAGCTTATTCTGCCCATATGTATGACGGGGATGGGAGCGGTATATCCGAAACTCCGCTCCGCAAAACCCCTGCCCCACCATATCAAAATATGTCGTGAGCTTAATCCTAGCTCACTCATAATCTCGTCTTATATCACTCATATCTCACGTCTTCCTCCTCTGTCCTTGCTTCCTAAAATTGCAGATCGAGTCCGACGATGATTTCACCACTGTCGGCGGGAATTTGAACTCTCCTCTCCTCTTCTGCCCTCCCTTGTCAGCTCATCTGATTCTCCTGCAAAATCAAGATGCAGGTGCAAATCCTTGGCAGTTCACAATTTTGTTTTCCCAATTCATAGTTTGTTTTGGCCTTTTGGGACCAATCAAGTATGGGTAGTGTTCTTAAATAGGAGAGAAAACTCTAGATCTGCCTTTTTGGGAGGGGCGACCAACTGGGTTACTTGGTATGTTGTGAATTTGATTTACAGTTATATTTCCTAGTGAGCCATCCTTGCATCTCTATGTGAAGCGTTTTGGCTGTGGTGATTATTATATGAAATCATAAATAGTTAGCAAGAAGTGGAACACTTATAAGGCCACGTAAACAAGTAGGAGGTGTAACTATGGGAATGAATATTTTATAAACGATATTTATTATAATTATTTTATGATCAATAAGATCTGGGTTTCGTTTTGATTGTTGAACTATTTAGCTAAAGGAGTTTGTCCAGTTAGCTGAAAAAATGGATTTGGTCTAACATAATAAGCAGCTAACTACATAAAATTCTATGAACTTCATTCATAGGAGTGCTTAAGCTAAATTAGAGACAAGATGACGATAATAAGTCACAATCTTGAATTCTTAAATAAGCATTACCTGAAACCCATTTTGTGGAGATTTTAAATGAAGATGCAAGGAGGTTTTCCATGACCATCTGCATGCAAAGCCTTTAAACAAAAATTCTCAACCTTTTGTCACTGATCTTGAAGAACTTGTTGAAGTTGTTTATCACGCATCAGTGCTCAGCCAAGGTGAACGTCTGCAGACTGTGAGCATGTGGCCCTTTGTAGAGCTCCAGTACTATGTATCTCTGGAGACCTTAGATTGTCAAATTCGCTTTGGCATTTTAGCTGTGAGCTGATTTTCAATCCTTGTGTAAAACTCAAATAATGAGTTTCTTGTTTATCATGTTCTCTGTTTGCTGCCTCTTATGTGAGGTACCTCATCATTCTTGTCTGAATTTTAAGGGATCTGGGCAGCTTCTTCATTTAATTGCTTGGTTCACAATGTTAATCCGTGTAGTTTGGTGATGCAGTGATTAGTTAATTTTTTTAAAATAAATCATATATATTTATTTATTTATCGTTATTTGTATATTTTGCTGTACTTTCTTTGTGAATTTGTGAAAGCATTCTCTGCAAAATCTGTGTGGCATATTGGTTATTTTTCCTTGCAATTGAATCTGGCTCTAAGTTACCGAACATATTGAGGAATGGCATGAGTTTTAACTATTGCTGAAAGTTTGCACCAATGAAATCAACAAGGGATAATCATGGCATTGTTTGTTTGGAGTTATGGAATAGAGCTGAAATTTTTCTTCAAGTGTCCCGAGTGTTTGGCTGTGGTTTTTTTGGCTATGACCACTGTTCTTTGTTGGGTTGGGGTGTGATGTGGGGGATCTTTCTCATCTCTCTTGGCTTTGGCTGTGGTGTTTTGCACTTGTTTTGGGGGCTGGGCTCCTTCTCGGGAAGGCTTTATGCTGGATTGGTCAGCAGCCTTGTTACAGGCTCCCCCAACATGGACCTGTGCATTTGGGATTTCTTTATATTTTTCTTTTTAAACGTAACATATTAATGTCTTTTTTTCTCATTAAATAAAGTTCTTCTCCCCCTCCCTCCCCGAAAAAAAGTTTGTCACAGTTTGATCAATTTAATTGTATTTTTTTTGTCATATATATATATATATATTCAATAAAGGGCGGAGTGGACGGATGGAGTCTTTTTTCGCTAACCTCGTTATATGATGAGTTATTCCGCCCCACATGTAAGCAAAATGGGGTATGGTTTCAAAACCTCATCACTTGACTAGGCAGGGGCAAGATGTAGTAATAGGTTGATCTCGCTCCCGCTATAGCGGATAACACTCCTAGAAGTGGAAATATATCAATAGAACACGAATAAATTTAAGAAATTGTTTAAGTTTCTCCGATAGTTATTTCTCACTCATAATCATACTTAATATATATGATTATAATTAAGTTCTAAATGATGATTCAATTAAGTATTGAATAATCAGAAATGATTTCTTCTTTTCTATCAAAAAAATTAGAACTAAAGAACTTGTGTCTCACGTAAATAATCAGAATACTCTCTTTTTTTCTCTTCTTTTTTTAATATGATTGGGATTAAATTAATCCGCTAATATATTAATGGATGATATGAAAAGGATACAAATAAATTAATATATTCAATTTCCCCCCTTTGTTTGGCCCCCAAACGGAATAGTCCCCCCCCCCCACACCCCACAACAAAAAAAAAACCCCCCCCCCCTTGGTTTTCCCCCCCCCCCCCCCCCCCCGGGTTTGGTGTTTTTCTGGAGACAGAAAAAAAATTTTTCTCACACCCCCCCCCCCCTTATTTTTTTTTTTTTTTTTTTAAATAAATTCAGAAAACACAAATGATGGTTCATATTACAATATATATGATTTAATTAAGTTTTAAATAATCAAGAATGCTCTCTTCTTTCATAGTACCATGTATAAGGATATATCAATAGTAATTATTTCTCCATAATCATAATTAGTATAGATGATTATGATTAAATTCTGAATAAATTCAAATGATTGTTCATATCAATTACTCTTATTTATTTTCGTAAACCTTTTTTTCTACATTCTTTTTTATTTTTAGAAATTCCTTTAGAATACCATTAAACAAATTTTAAAGCTTATATTACCATATATATGATTCGATTAAGTTTTGAATAATTAGGAATACTCTCTTCTTTCACAGTACTATGTATAAGAATATCAATAATAGTTACTTATCCCTCATAGTCACAATTAGTATATATGATTATGATGAAGTGTGTTTGTTTCTTTTTAACACTGTAATCAAAGAAAATAAAGAAAGAACCAAAGTAAGTTCTGAAGAAATTCAAAGGATCAGATAAACAACTTTGGCAGTGGACATCCATTGCCGTCATATCATTTTCTACTAAACAGGGTGTTACATAAAATTAAATAGATACGTAATGATCTCCAAATAAACAGAACTTCTAAATAAAGGAGAAAATTCAATCAACCCATCTTCCAGGCTATAAATTAATGTGAGGTCATCAGACAGGAGCGAAAGACTTTTATGTGAAAATCACAGAACTTCTCATCTGAACTATGCAAAAATTCATCACGCGACCCTCACGTCGGCTGAAAAGGGAATAGAACCATTTTGGATAGAAACTAAAATATAACATATAACATGAACCTAGAGATGACCATTGAACCAACAAACATTAAAATTACCTAAAAGCTTGTGAATGGAAGTCATTACCGTCTGCCTATTGGAAACATAATTAACAATAAACAAGTAACCAGAATGAGATCGACAAAACAGGCAAACATGAGTAAAGTACAAAGGCAGTAGAGTAGGATACGAGTAGTCACAACTGTTCATGGGTTATGAAACAACCAGCTCAGCATCATAGGAATCTCAGAAAAAACATGAAACCATCAGAGACGAACTACAGTACCAAAACAAAAATGGGAATTGGCCTCATCGAGAAGATTAGTAAGAAGCATCAAAGAAAATTCAGACATATGCTTGTCGTGATTAAAGAATCTAATCATCGGCCAATTGCAACAACAAATAAGGTTTTCTTATTAAAAGAAAAAAAATAATAATAAAGATACTAAAATGGAAATAAGAAATTTGAAGAGGACTCGGTTTATGGGTGGTGATATATCAGAATGGTCGGCAAGGCGCAGAGCGCCATTACGACGAACGAGACCTTTCACGCGTATCGTCATCGTCCAGATGATTAGCACGACAGAGGTAAACGAAAGAACAAGAAAACAAAACAAAAAACACGAAATCAACCATGCGAATCAAGATTGAAGGCAGATCATATGACAGAAAAATAAAAGTGGCGAGAACGCGCAGATCTGAAAGTGGTCGGATGTGAGATTGGTTATAGAACGGGATATTTATAGGGAGGCAAACCAGAGCAAGGGTTTTGGCCTCGGTTCTGATTAGGGCTTGGCGGCGGATAGGCCAGAGGTGGGTAAAGCTGTGTATTTTTTTAGAGCATCTCCAATGTTGGAAAATTTAGATGCTTAGCTAACGTAAAGAAAAGCTTATTGATTCAGACAAGGGGATAAATTTGTTGCCTAACCCCGGAGTTGATGTATAGCATTGATCATATGTCTAAATGTAGATTGGGCACCTGCCATTTTTAAATGGTGGAAGAAAAACTCATCAAGAGAGAAATTTATTTGATTTGTTGATCTTGTTATTAAGGGTTCCTTTATAAGCATGTTTTTTATTTATTAAAAATAAAAAAACCCCAACAAAAACCCAACACAAGCCTAGCTCCTAACAGGAGGACAAGCCATCGTATGTATCCTATCCGCAAGGAAGTAGACAAAGAATGGACGGAGGTGGCGACAAGATCCATTTTTTACTCCATGGAAGTGGAGGAGTCGGTAAGAGAGAGGAGGTTGGGCGCCAGGGCATCAACTTTGGCAATGATGGCGGAAATTTGGGCGCTTTGAGCTCTTTAATTGAAGGTGCTCCGATTCCTTGGGAGGGCTCCTGCTTTTCAATTTCACTCAAGGTGGTCATTGTATTCCTGGATGATGGTTTTGGATTCAGTTGGGGAGTAAGTTCATTCAATCGGGGAACCCTTTCTTGCTTGGTCGGGGCATTCTTTTTGAGTGACACCCCCGAGAAACTCGGTTGGGGCATAAGCATTTAGTGTGGTTGTCTTCTAAATGATGCAAGGAGGCTAGGGGTGAAGTTTGAGCGCATTTGGAGTGCATATGGAGGCATAGCTATAGCAAAAGCTATAGCTAAAATTGGCTATATTTTAACAAAAAAGTGCTCTAATAGTACAAGAATATCATCATCTAAATATAGCTTTAGGTATAATTTTAGCAAAATTTAACTAATTTTTTTGCTTTCAGCTAAAATGCCAACTCAGGCATTCAGCCCTCATTTGAAGCCATAGACAACAATACCCTCCCCTCCCACACCTATGCATCCGGCATCTCCTCTCCCGGTGTTTCGCCTTCCAAGATCCCCCCCCCCCCCCCCGAACGCAAAGTCATAGTTTTTGGATCTCGCAAGGGCATAGACAAGCGAATCGCAAGCCTTCTAGGAAGGCCGGGTTGGGGTTTGGGCATCCAAAGCACGGTGAAATAGAGACACCGCCTTAGCAAATCGGGGACTAGGGTCGTCCAATAGAGACCTTAATTGTGCATCTACGCCGACCCGGCGTTGGATTTGTGGAAAGTGAAGAAGCGGCTTTGGTGGTGGACGGCGTTGGATTTGCGGCGAGGGGAACCCGCCGCAGCTCCCCTCCCTCACATGCGGCTGCATCAAACGCTAGAATTAGGAATTTAGGGTAATTTTGGAAAATAAACAATTTAATAAAAAAATACATGAATTATTATTGGAGTAAGTCTCAAGCTAAAGTTATATCTGTCAAGTTAAATTTAACTTTAGCTTAGAAAATATTGCCGATAGTATTGGAGTTGCTCTTATAAGGGTTTTGTTTTTTTATAATGGATTTTATAACTAAAGAAATTCTTTATGCAAGCATTTTGTTTAGGGGCGGACTAACCCGCGGTCCGTGGATCCGAGTGAGTAAGATTATAAGATTTTTGATTTTAACTGAAATATAAAAAAATTATTATCTATAATTAAAATATTAGTAGTTTAACACCTAAAGTCTAAAGATATTAATTTTTAAATTAAAATTTAGAAATATATACTTTTAAATATAATTTAAAATTAATGAAAAAACTTATATTATTTATTTTAAATAAATAAATAAATACGGATCGGTCCATGGATCCGATTGGATCGATTAATTTTTGATTTATTAAAAGTACGTGTCTAAACGGATTGATCCACTTAAATGTATCCTGCGTGTCATAGGGTCAAATTCCCTACGCCTCTTAACCCATTGCGGCACTTAACTTTCATATACTTGGTCCGCTAAGTTTAACCTTTGATGGTTGAAGTGTACGTAAACCGATTTCGCCTTGCCATCAGATCGATCAAGAGAACGGCTTTAATTCTCGACTGGTGTGTGTAAGGATGGCCAAATTCCTTCTTCAAAGCAAAATCCTTGACTAGCGGTATACTCTTCGCACTCAAGCGGGTCGGCATGTTTGAAGTCCAAATGAGCTCCATCCATTCTCTAACACGAATTGACTAAAGCCTTCGTTGCACAACTTCTATACTTTAACTTATCCCTTTTTATAAGTAACATGAATACAAATTTGGATTGTACTACCGAGAGACATCCTGAATTCTTGAGGCATAACATTCTCTTACACCCAATTCCCATAACGCCCTCATTGCGGATATTGACGTTGCTTACCCGTAGGCTGCGGCATATTCTTCTTGACACCTCCCACCCGCCCAATATTAACCTGGTTAGACATCGCTTCCCGCATACCGTAATACCTTCATGAAGATGTTTCCCGCTCACCCAATATCCAACGGATAAAAGACTTTCAAGATTAACCCGACACGCTCCTTCATGACATGCGACAAATCAGACCGGAAACTCGGATTGGTAACTATATAACATTTGTCCAATTTGTTGTTATATATAACATTTTTCTAATAACAATATATTTTAACTATTTCTAAAATTGTTATAATGTTGGATTGGTAAAATGTGAAAAACAGTTTTCAAAACTTCATGTCCATCTGCTTTCGATGCAAAATCTTTTCCCTGGCTCCCAAACTTCTCCCGCCTCCTCTCCATTTCCCTCATATATTTGACCCTCTCTCATTGCTTCTCTCCCACCGAACTACCATCGATCCCAACGATCGAAGCTTCCTAAGAGACCTGTCTGACCATGGCTCGTCATTCCTAGCCTCCTCTACCCAATCAGTCTCGCTAAAAGAATGAAAGCTCTCCACACGGGTAAGATTTTTCACACGACCTTCCATGTTCAAATTCAGCTGTAAAAAAAGAACCCACCTAGGTAGATCCCCTTTGACATTCAATTTCATGTATTGGAAGAGAAATTATTGGTGTTGAACAATTTTCACGGGCTGATTGGGGGGAAATGGCCCCAATAACCTTAAAATTCATTAAGCATGGATTACATGATTTAGATAGATAGCAAAGAACTCATGATCTCATTTGCGTCCACTGGAAAAAGATTATTTATGCCAAAGAAATAAATTTTATTCTATTTTGAAAAAACTACTTTTCGTCACATCAAACACTGTAAACAATTTTATAAAATTATTTTACCTTTTATTGGATCAGTATGCCTGTGAGGACACTGGGGCACAGGGCTTCTAAAGGAGTGTAATGTAATATTTTACATTAGCTGATGGAAAAAAAACACACATTTAAAATGACATTGACAGGATACTGGTTTTTGAGTATGCACCATATGAATAAAAAATCATTTGATTCCCACCCGTCTCCCATCCCAAACTCAACTTATCCTACATCTATTTGATGGATGATTATGCTGCCAAGATTATGAAGATCAATTTCTCTAATAAATTACTCGAACCGAATGTTTGGTTGATGCCGAAAAGCTATGAAAAACCTGTACACATGAAAAAGCATTGAATTTTTGTTTTCCATTGCTTAGATAACATGGAACTGTAACCGTACACAGAGAAAATACCATGGGAAAGTAAGAACGATTTTCTATACCCAATTACTCGGAAAAGTTATAAAAAATCTACAATACAATAGAATTATAATTTTGCCCATACAAACAGTCTATTGATCAATTACATGAAATTATAAAATAGTAAATTATTCAAATAATTTTTTATTTTCACCTTCTTTTTTCATCTTTTTTTATCCTAATCCATTATCCAAGAAAAATAAAATGTTATCCTTTTTCTTTCTGCCTTTTTTCACATATTTTTTTTTCACATATTTTTTTTTCACTTATTTTTTATGTTTTGGCAAACACACAGGATAAGTGCATCGGAATTCCCGAGGGGCCTCGCCACTGATAAATGCCCATGCTGCCCAACAAAAGATATGGATTGTCTAGATGATTCACTTTTATTATTTTTTTGTTAAATGTTTAAAAATCAACAAATAAAGAAGAGATAATGTAAAATTCGACTAATTTATAACAATATGGTAAAAAAAGCCATGTATTATTATCATTGAATTGAATATTTATAAGTACTTTTATGGATTTAGCAATTATAATACTTTTATTAAATTATCTTGGACTCTAGTATGTACCCAATAAAGTAGTCTGCCTCAATTGCAATGCGAAGAAGAAAGCTCATATGCACAAAAATGCATGCTAGCTGATGGTGATAGCTAGGGTGACCTCAATTCATTTTAGGGGGAAAAGAGATAATGATACTTTCATTTTAGGCCGCACTAAGCCTTTTGCCTGGTAGATACAAAATAAAGTTACGAAAAATGGAAAAAAAAAAAAGGTGAGAAGAGGCGAAAGTCTGATTTTTCATTGTTTGATTAATACAAAAAATATATAGAAAATATGAAAACAGGCTATCTATATTTGTGTAATTTTATATTTGTTTTAATCTCTTTTTCGTATCAATCAGCCACATGGACAAAAAAATTTCCATCTTTTTTTACTTATTTATTTTTTATTTTACCTATTTTCCACTTTTTTCTACCATTATTCCACCTTTCAATCAAGTAGAAGATAATAGTAACTCTAAAAAGTTTTCTATTATCCAAAGAATCAAATGCTAAAAACAAGCTCTTCATCACACCATCTACATTTAGAAATTATTATAATGACTCTTTAAAAATAAATAATTACTATTTACTTTTCACATAATATTATATTATTTCTCACTTCTTTCCTCTTTCCTCTTTCCTCACTCTTCCATTCACATGGAGGGGAAGAGAGTATTATTTAATAAAAATATTATTAATTCGAAGAGTATTGTTGCCTTGTTGGAGTGCATGTAAAAAAATGACTTTACGTGTGAAAAAAATCTCTAAATGTAAAAATAATTTAAAGAGTATCGTTGGAGTTGTTGTAACCACATCATTCTAAGGGCTTATTGCGTGCTTTAATAACTATTATAATTATTGTGTGTATGCTTTAATTTTCACGTATATTTAATGGTTGCGTGTACTCTTAAAAAGTCCTCGGGTAATTGATATAAAAATTTAAATACTATGTACTAACATATTTTTCAGATATTAATCCCATTAATTAAACTGATTCAAAATTGGAATACCACACTAAACACAAGGTCACGTTGTCACATAAATTTGGTATTTTTGTAACTAATGTGTGCCTTATAGAATTCACTACATACTCTTTATATGCACTTTTTTAGTATTTTAGAAACTCACTTTAACAAAAATATCTAAAAACTATAATTTTCAGACCCTATATTATAACTAGAATTTTAACAAAGTAAATAGTAACTCTTTAAATTTAACTAAATACTATTCGCCTTCTATTTATTAAAATATTATATTTTCTTCCATCACATTTACTTTTCTATTTCTTTTTTATCTCATCATATTTAATTTTGATTTTTTTTAAAAAAAATATTTTCATTGATAGAATAGTTACAATAGATGGATTTGAAAGTAAACTTCAAAAATATAACTTCTTAACATAAAAAAAATAATACTTTTGGTATTTTAAAAAGTCAAAATTAATGTAAAAGATATGAAAGCCAGAATCTGCTTCCCTCAAAACTTGTGAAAGTTGACTTGTCCTGGCCCAATCTTTACGATTGACGATGGGCTCTTTGTTATGGCTTGTGAAGCTCCCATATCCTTTTATTTTCCATCACCTAGGTTCATTGCAACTCCTTTATTTAATACTTTGATTTGTTATTTCTTATTGACCCAAATCCTAATACATAAGTAAGATTGGAAAGGTGCTATTAAAAGAGAACCGTAGTAGGATGCAATGAAAACCTCAACTAAATTGTTTACCTCCTTTTTCTCATGGAATTTGTAGATTTGTTGTGGATCAAAGCAAAGATAGGGGAAAATCAAGGTAGCAAAAAGAGCAATGTTACATTAGTTTTTCCATGATATTCACATAAGCATTGCCAAAATCTTTACAAAAGTGTATTCACATGATAGCCCTGGATAAGTTTGTGTATGTATAAAGATAGATATATTCATTTATTGTACTAAAAGATCTTGATTGCTACCTAGAGCTTCTTTAATATTTTGTCTATTGTCATGCCAAAAGCAAAGATCTTCCCACCAAAAGATTATTCACAACTAGCATTCACAACTAGCATTCACAGACCTATGGAAAAGAAGAATGATTAGTATTTATATTTTGTTTTTTTTATTGAAATTGAACCTAGGAATCAATTATTTGCCTGATAAGTAACACCAGATCAAATGTGTTTACAACCTGCTTGTATTCATTTTCATAAAACCACACACTATTAATATAAATGTTAGGGGTAGGCAATGGATACATGTACCTGCTACCCTCGCCTGCTATCCGCTCCACACTTGCTATGAGGGGTAGGTTATCTCACCTAAACAAGAGTGGGATGCTATTTTTAAACTTAACATCACTTCCAGGCGGGGACGGAAAGCGATAATAGGTAACGAAATACCCCACCTAGCTCTGTTTCACCTAATTTTAATAATTTTTATTTATAATTTTATAATATTTCAAATATTATTATCTAGTTATTTTATAATTATTGTTTGTAATTTTTGATATTTTTGAATGGTATTTATTGTAATAAAATTAAATTATTTTTAATATTTTTTAAATTTAAAATGATGCAAAAATTTTATTAAAGTCAAAATTATTTATATGAACATATCTAATAAAGAATGATAGTGGGATGCAGATGATGAAATCTCATTCGTAGACCCATTAGAGAATGAGATATCCCGCATTGCCTACACCTAGCGGAGCCGGGAGGCAGTAATAGGTTGATTCCGTTCCCCGATAGGGCTGGAATCACATCTATCAGTTGCTTCACGAAGCCTTTAAAGGCAGACTTATTTTAAGAGAGATCAATAGAAGCCAATACTGGGAAGTGGGCGGATGAAGCTTTCCCCTCACCAATCTCGCCATAAGATGGGGTGCCCTAGCCTACTTTGTAAAGACTCGTACCTGTGAATGGTGGAAAGTTAGGCCCTGAATAGATGTTGGAATATTTCTTCGACAACGTAGCCTTAACATGAGTCCTGTGTTATTATTATTGTTATTTTAATATTTTGGGTTTAGTAATATAATTATTTAGGTCTTGGATTATTATTAATATTATTACTAATTGTATTATTATTATTATTATGCAATTAAATAAGCCATACCGATAAGTATTTAAAGGGAGCATAGGTTAAAAACCCTACATTCGTTGCGCGTGCACAAAATCTGGTTGGAGAGAGAGAGAGAGAGCAACGGTGTTGAAGATCTCGTGTTCTTGATCTACCGGGTTTGAATCAGGTAGGTGTTTCCTGATTATCAATTATGTGAATAAACGAAACGTAGATTTGTGGAATTTGTTTATGCTAAATTTCCTCCTATACGTATGTGGATGAGTATGTGGGTATAGTTTCTTTTTCTCTTCTTCTTTCTTTTTGGGGTACCGGTTCTCGTTTCGTGTGTGCGACGCCGACGGTGTGACGAACGTACGGGGTGGAGGAACAGCGCCGAGGGCGCCGGTTTTGGGTGGCGAATCCGGGCGGCGACGCGTCTCGGCCGTGCGGGAAGGAGCGGCGTTGAGGGCGCTGGTTTTGGGCGACGTGGTCGACGATCGGGTGCGTCGCGTGGGGAAGATGGACGAGAAGGGCGGCGGCGACCGTGCCGCCCAATGGCGTCTCTTGCGCACCTTGCGCGCCGAGTAGCGACGAGGGAGAGTTGGAGATGGAGGACCGCACCGCACGGCCGCCGGAAGGGGGGGTTTGGTCCATGGCTGGAGTTGACGAGGAAGGGAGGGGAAAGAGATGCGGCTCCGTTCCTGGCGGGGTGGAAACCCTCCCGTGGCTCGCTTGGTGGGCTGGTCCAAAGGGACCGGCCCATGCCTCCTTGGGTTTAAAAAAAAAAATAATAATAATAACAATAAAAACAAAAAAACATACTAATAGTGATAGGAATAATGATATTAATAATTATTATGAATGGATGAAATTATGTATGTGTGTACTATTTGTGGATATTGTTTAACCGGTGAAATAAATATTCCGTAATGGTGTTGTATGGAATTTCGATTGTTGAGGTAATTTGGTTGATTAATTTTGTGTGCGAATTTGCGATGAATTTGGTGAGTTAACCATGGGTCCCACACAGTGGCTGGCAAGGGGCCACGGGTCCCCTATGTGGCCGGTTAACTCAGGTCTCATATGTGGCGGGTTGACGCTAGGGATACCATGGGTCCCACATATGGCGTTTAGTAGCAGTGAAATTCCTAGAGTTGGTGACGGGAATTTCCATGGGTGTCCGATTTCTGGCGTAAGCCTTTACTCATTCGAAACCTGATGTGGCTTATTTGTAATTGAATGGAATTTATTTGTGTTGGAATGTGACACTACACTGGCACATGCATTCACCGATCATATAGTCCTATGAATGTGAATAAAAGGATAGTGGAGTCGGGAAAATACCTACCTGGGCACTCGTGCTCACCCTACTTTATTTTTTTTATTTTCCTACAGGTTGTAGGGAGTAGTCGTTGGAGCCACAACGGAACCGGGCGGGACCTCTTAATGTAGGATATTCCGTAAACTTTATTATTTTATTTATTTCCTTTCCGGACTCGGGTCCGTAATGATTGTATTAACTTGGGTACTGGACCTTGTTACTTCATGTTTATGAATGTTGATCGAGTTCGATAATATTGATTGCCTTGGTTTAATTGTTGGTTGATTGCATGTTGTAGTATTGTTTTGGTATAGTCTCCAACCCCTCGACCCCTGGAGTGGGCCCGAGGGGCGTCGCGTTTCCTAGTTTTGTGTTTCAGGATTTAGGGGCGTGACAAGTTGGTATCAAAGCATGGTTTTGTGGACCTAGGATAGTGAGGGGTGGTTGATAGACACTTAGTAGCTTGGAAGACTATAAGGAGGGCGCCTGATCAACGTAGTCCTTATGTGTGTTCGGGTTGATCGAGGGTCCATCAGGATCATCTTAGGAAGCATTTGGGTTGACTATATTTGATGCATGATTGTGTGCATATCTAGGCACTAGAAATCATCTGCCAATCTTCGCTTTAATGATGTGCTTGTATTAATTATATAATTGACTATCTCGTGGTTTGTTTTTCTTTGGTGATTGATTGTGCTTAATTGAAAATGCTATTATGCTAGTTTAAACCTAGGATGTTTAAGTGAATAACCACATAATTTGGTAAATAGAATAAGGGACTTAGAAACCTCATTATTTGTGCGGCGGACCTGGTTCTGCATATTGGTTTAAATAATTTGGTTGTTTGACTAGTCTGCGATAGTTAATAGATGTTGTTGATATGTGTTGGTGCAGAATGGCACTCAAGACTAGGGCTCAAGGTCCCGCAGAGAAGCTATCTATTCAGTCCGAATCGCAAGGAGAGCAGAGTTCACCAGACTGCCTTGGGTTCCGAGATAGTCGCTCAGATTGGGGCTCAAATATTGAGCCAAATCCAGGGTGCTATGCAGGGTACCATGAGAGAGGTGGCCAGGAGAAGTGATGCGGGAGGAAGCGAGGAGGAAGCAGCAGCAGCCTCAACAGGAGCAATATCGGGAGGTTCTAAAGGAGAGCCAAGCGCAGGTTACGACAGTTCGCCTCTTCGTACCAATCGACCAGGTGAGTCGGTTCCTGGCGAAACCGATGAAGTTTGAGGCGAACACGAGACCCGATGAGGCCGAGGAATGGGTCAAATGGACAAAAGACATCTTCGAGCCGATCCAGGTGCCCGAGGAGGCTAAGGTCCGCTTAGCCACGCATTTCCTAGTAGGTGGGGCCCGCAGGTGGTGGGACGCCGTGAAGCATGTTCACGAGAGCCCGATGGCATGGGAGGACTTCGTGGAGCTCTTTTACACGAGTATTTCCCTCGCTCCGTGCGGAAGACGAGGCGACGGGAGTACTACACTTTGGAGCAGGGCGGTCGGACCGTGACGAGTATGTCACCGCCTTCACCGAGCTAGGGAGGTTTGCCCCCAGTCATGGAGGGTCGAGGCTAATAAGACCCAAGATTTCATTGATGGGCCGAGACCATCACTCGAAGGGGATTGAACATGATAAAGTTGACCACGTACAATGACGCGGTTAACAAGGCACTTATTGGAGAACGGGACTTAAACCAGGATCAGGACTCGAAACCAGGGGAGCTCATCGGGGCCAAGCCAGAAGAGGCCAAGGGAGGAACAATCGGAGGGACAGGGGGACAAGAGGCCGGTGCCCAAATTCTCACATACGGGAAACTCAGGCAGCAGTTCTACCTCACGGTTTCAGGGACGTGTCGATCCTGCGGACTTCGGGGGACACAAGGAGGCGGATTGTAGGCGGAAGAGTGGCAACCCACTCAAGTGTTTTCGATGTGGGGGACCGGGACACAGGATAGGAGAGTGTCCTTCGCCGGCTCGGCTAGTGTTGCGGGGCCTCATCGACCTCGTGACCAGGGCCGGAGGAGCGGGGCTCAATACCAGAGACCGGCTCGGTCGGGGCGGTCGGTACAGGGACGGCCAACTACACAGCAATCTCGGCGGGAGGCCCAGGCTCGAAGGGACAGAATGATCGAGCTACGATGAGTCAGGCCAGCGGCGGTGTACGAAGGGGAGGAACTATGCTATCATTGATAGGGAGGCGAAGTTCCACCAGTTGACGAGGCGAATCGGGGGCCAGGTGCGGTGAGAGGTACGATTTTGGTTTCACGCCTTTGTTTGTACCGTTTTGATTGATACCGGTGCTACTCACTCGTTCATTGCACACTCCACCGTAGAGGGATTGGAGTTGGATTGTACCACCGTTAATCAGCCCCTTGTGGTTGATACACCCGTGGGGGGCCTGGTGGTGATTGATAGGGTGCTCGGGATGTGAGGTTACTCTCGGAGATGTTGACCTCCGATGTAACCTATTTGTGATGCACTTTGATGCTTTTGATGTGATATTGGGTATGGACTGGTTGACCCGTGTAGAGGCCGTGATTGAGTGTTATAGGCGACGAGTGACCTTCCTCACACCTGAGGGCACTCGAGGCACCTTCGTGGGTGAGTGGTCTAATAATGCATGCAAATTAGGGCCTTTGAGGCAAGGATGGGGTGATGTAACCCATCGGTTAGCCGCCGACTCTAGTTGATCCCCAGCGGGAGGGTAAAGCGGTGTTACCTAAGGTGGTGGATCGGTTCTCGATGTTTTTCCCTGAGGACTTGGTTGATTTACCACCAGAGAGAGAAGTGAACTTTTCGATAGAGTTCTTTACCAGGGACGGCACCTATTAGATTGGCGGCCTACATGATGGCACCGTTGAACTCGAGAGAGCTCAAAAGGCGGATCGACGATCTTTTGGCGTGTGGTTTTATTAGACAGAGTAGTTTGCCTTGGAGTGCTCCGGTGTTATTCGCCAAAAAGGCGGATGGTTCACTTCGGTTGTGTATCGACTACCGGAGGTTGAATCAGGTGACGATGAAAAACAGATACCCCCTACCGAGGATCGATGATTTGTTTGACCGATTCGGGGGTGCCTACTGGTTTTCCAAGATCGACTTGAGGTCCGGATACCATCGCCTACGTGTGCGGGAGTCGGATATCCCGAAGACGGCCTTTAGTTGCGAGATATGGCCATTTTGAGTGGCTGGTGATGCCTTTCGAGCTCACAAATGCCCCGGCGGTGTTCATGGGGTTGATGAATCAGATCTTTACACCTTATCTTGATCGGTTTGTGGTGGTCTTCATAGATGATATCCTGATTTATTCCCCGGACGAGAGAACAAGCATGAGGAGCATTTACATGTGGTGTTGTAGACGCCGAGGGACCATAGACTTTAGGCAAAATTCATGAAGTGCGATTTTTGGCTGCGGCGGGTGAAATTTTTAGGGCATGTGGTATCACCTGGAGGGTATCACGGTGGATCCTGGCAAGATTGAAGTCGTGATGTCATGGAAGCGCCCAACGAACGTTTTTGAGATTCGGAGTTTTTCGGGGTTGGCCAGGATATTATAGGAGGTTTGTTAAGGACTTTTCCCGTTTAGTTGCACCGATGACCCGGCTTAACCCGAAAGGGGGTGCGGTTTGACTGGTCGGACGCTTGTGAGGAGGCTTTCGATCGGTGAAGGCCGGATTGACTACAACACCCATCCTGGTCTTACCACAGGAGGGTGTACCCTATTAGGTTTCTTGTGATGCCTCTAATGTTGGATTGGGTTGTGTGCTCATGCAACAAGGACGGGTAATTGCTTATGGTTCCCGTCGGTTGAGGACCCATGAGAAGAACTACCCTACGCATGATCTAGAGCTAGCTGCAAGTGATTTTTGCATTGAAGAGTTGGCAGCACTATCTCCTTGGGGAGAAGTTTGTGGTATTTACCGACCACAAGAGTTTGCAGACATATTTTCTCAACGGGATTTGAATCTCCGACGAGGCGTTGGGTGGAGTATATGCAGCGATTTCGATTCGATCTTCAGTATACACCTGGGAAAGGGAATGTAGTAGGCGATGCCCCTGAGCCGGAAGAGCCAAGCCGTAGTGGCTCTCTGTCTTGTCAAGGAATGGGAGATGATGGGGCAACTAGTCGCTCGAGGTTATAGCCGGTGCAGGGAGTAGAGCGGGGCATGCCGAGTGTGGTTATAGCGGTGCCTGAGTTGCGGCGTCAAGTTATTGAAGGTCAGTGGGGGATGCTGAGTGTGAGGTCCTCCTGGGATCGATTCGGACCGCCGTACTTCCCACGGATTGGACAGAAAATTCGACCATGTTTTTTGCGCTATCGAGGTCGGTTGTTTGTTCCATCTCCTCTTCGGGGAGGCGTTTTACAGGAATTCCATCATTCTCGTTTGGGTGTTCATCCTGGAGGAACGAAGATGTATCATCGTTGTTCGGCAACGGCTTGGTGGTCGGGCCTTAAGAAAGCCATTGCGGAGTTTGTTCGACGGTGCTTGACATGCCAGGGAGGTCAAGGCCGAGCATTTGCGGCTGCCTGGTGAGTTGCGGTCATTACCTGTGCCAGGAGTGGAAGTGAGATCATGTGACTATGGACTTTGTCACAGGGCTTCCTCGTTCTAGAGGCCATGATGCTATTTGGGTTGTTGTAGACCGATTGACGAAATCTGCACACTTTATTTCGATTCGTGAGACCGATCCAGTCCAGACCTTTGGACAACGTTATGTCGACGTGGTGGTACGGTTGCATGGGGTGCCGTTATCGATCGTTTCTGATAGGGATGCTCGGTTCACTTCGCAGTTCTGGCAGCAGCTACAGCGTGCTTTGGGCACCCGAGTGAATTTGAGTACGGCTTACCACCCTCAGACAGATGGCCAGTCCGAGCGCACTATTCAGATTCTCGAGGATATGCTCCGTGCTTGTGTGTTGGATTTTGGTGGTAGTTGGGAGGCTCACCTTCCCTTGGTGGAGTTCTCCTACAACAACGCCTATCAGGCTATGATAGGGATGGCGCCTTATGAGGCATTATATGGGCGACCGTGTCGCTCCCCCTTTGTGTTAGGCCCAGGCAGAGAGGCAGTTGTTTTGGGTCCCGATATGGTTCGGGAGACTACCGAGTTGGTTCAGGTGATTCGACGACGGATGTTGACGGCCCGAGTCGACGAAGTCTTATGCTGATAGCGGCGGCGACCGCGTGATTCGTCGTAGGGGATCGCGTCTTCTTGCGAGTCTCGCCACCTGGCGGGGTCACTGACGGTTTGGGCAAGGTTCCAAACTCTCACCTCGATTTGTGGGTCCTTTTCCTGTCATTGCGTTGTGGGACCGGTAGCTTTATCGATTGGAGTTACCACCCGAGTTAGCTCGTGTTCATGATGTTTTCCATGTCTCCCAGTTGCGGCAATATTATCCGGATCCTTCCCATGTGCTCGATTGGCGTGAGATAGAGTTAGCGAGATGATGGTTCGTGGTAGAGGCACCGGTTCGATTTAGACCGCCGGGGAGCAGGTTTTTGCGGGGCAAGACAATTCCTTTGGTTCGCGTTTTGTGGCGTCACCACAACATGGAGGAGCAGACACTGGGAGCGTGAGAGCCAGGATGCGTGTTCTTCACCCCAAGCTATTCGAGGATGAACAGTCCTAAGGTGGGGAGGAGATGTCAAGATCTTCATCATGCGTTGAGGTAATTAACCTTGTTGTTTGTTTGCGTATGAATTGTTGTGTTGTTGGTTACCTTGTTTGTGGGTGTTGTTTTGTCTCTCATAGTAATTAGAGCTAAGTGTGCTTATTTTGTTAGCCGGGGTAGTGCTACCTCGTAATGGATGACTTATCTTTTCAGGGACGAAAAGTCCTAAGGTGGAGAGGATGTAAAGACTCGTACCTGTGAATGGTGGAAAGTTAGGCCCTGAATAGATGTTGGAATATTTCTTCGACAAATAGCCTTAACATGAGTACAGTGTTATTATTGTTGTTATTTTAATATTTTGGGTTTAGTAATATAATTATTTAGGTCTTGGATTATTATTAATATTATTACTAATTGTATTATTATTATTATTATTATGCAATTAAATAAGCCATATTGATAAGTATTTAAAGGGAGCATAGGTTAAAAACCCTACATTCGTTGCGCGTGCACGTAACTGGTTGGAGAGAGAGAGAGAGAGACAGAGAGTGTTGAAGATCTCGTGTTCTTGATCTACCGGGTTTGAATCAGGTAGGTGTTTCCTGATTATCAATTATGTGAATAAACGAAACGTAAATTTGTGGAATTTGTTTATGCTAAATTTCCTCCTATACGTATGTGGATGAGTATGTGGGTATAGTTTCTTTTTTTCTTCTTCTTTCTTTTTGGGGTACCAGTTCTCGTTTCGTGTGTGCGACGCCGACGGTGTGACGAACGTACTGGGGTGGAGGAACGGCGCCGAGGGCGCCGGTTTTGGGTGGCGAATCCGGGCGGCGACGCGTCTCGGCCGTGCGGGAAGGAGCGGCGTTGAGGGCGCCGGTTTTGGGCGATGTGGTCGACAATCGGGTGCGTCGCGTGGGGAAAATGGACGAGAAGGGCGGCGGCGACCGTGCCGCCCAATGGCGTCTCTTGCGCACCTTGCGCGCCGAGTAGCGACGAGGGAGAGTTGGAGATGGAGGACCGCACCGCACGGCCGCCAGAAGGGGGGTTTGGTCTGCGCTGGAGTTGACGAGGAAGGGAGGGGGAAGAGACGCGGCTCCGTTCCGCGGGGTGGAAACCCTCCCGTGGCTCGCTTGGTGGGCCGGTCCAAAGGGACCGGCCCATGCCTCCTTGGGTTTTAAAAAATAATAATAATAATAACAATAAAAACAAAAAAAACATACTAATAGTGATAGGAATAATGATATTAATAATTATTATGAATGGATGAAATTATGTATGTGTGTACTATTTGTGGATATTGTTTAACCGGTGAAATAAATATTCCGTAATGGTGTTGTATGGAATTTCCGATTGTTGAGGTAATTTGGTTGATTAATTTTGTGTGCGAATTTTGCGATGAATTTGGTGAGTTAACCATAGGTCCCACACAGGGCTGGCAAGGGGCCACGGGTCCCCTATGTGGCTGGTTAACTCAGGTCTCATATGTGGCGGGTTGACGCTAGGGATACCATGGGTCCCACATATGGCGGTTTAGTAGCATTGAAATTCTTAGAGTTGGTGACGGGAATTTCCATGGGTGTCCGATTCTTTGTCGTAAGCCTTTACTCATTCGAAACCTGATGTGGCTTATTTGTAATTGAATGGAATTTATTTGTGTTGGAATGTGACACTACACTTGGCACATGCATTCACCGATCATATAGTCCTAGGAATGTGAATAAAAGGATAGTGGAGTCGGGAAAATACCTACCTGGGCACTCGTGCTCACCCTACTTTATTTTTTTATTTTCCTACAGGTTGTAGGGAGTAAATTGTTGGAGCCACAACGAACCAGGCGGGACCTCTTAATGTAGGATATTCCGTAGACTTTATTATTTTATTTATTTCCTTTCCGGACTCGGGTCCGTAACGGTTGTATTAACTTGGGTAGCTGGACCTTGTTACTTCATGTTTATGAATGTTGAGCGAGTTCGATAATATTGATTACCTTGGTTTAATTGTTGGTTGATTGCATGTTGTAGTATTGTTTTGGTATAGTCTCCAACCCCTCGACCCCTGGGTGGGCCTGAGGGGCGTCGCGTTTCCTAGTTTTGTGTTTCAGGATTTAGGGGCGTGACACGCTTACACATGAGGTAGGGTACGATTTCAAAATTGTACTACCCACCTAAACAGAGGTGGAATGCGGTAATAGGTAGACCCTGCTCCCATTAGAGCATGTAACATCTCTAATAAATGCATGGCCACGTCTTGAACCCAAACACCACATATACAACATCTTAGAAGTTTCACTACTCCAAATTCAAGTTCAAGAAAACATTGCATTACATGTACCTTTTCTTTTGTGTGTGTTCCATCAATCGTCTCTTAACCTTTCCCGTGTGTATGACAATTGAGTGTTTAAATTGCTTGCGGTGGAGAAATTTACACATGAGATAACGAGTGCGTATAATGGAAATCAGATCGGTAGGGGTGTAAAACGGGTTCAAGCCCATGGGCCAAGCACGCGGGCTTTGGGTAGGCTAGGCCGATCAAAGCTTAGTTTGTTTAAAACACGGGTCTAACCAGATTGTCCCATTTGGCCCGGCCGATGCAGTGGCCCACGAGCTTTTTCATTTTTATTTTTTATCCCTAAATACTTTAAAATTTAATGCATATATTATATTATATAATTTTAATTAAATAATTAGATTTCAAATACAATTGTAAAACAAAGTTAAAATAATATTTATTTGATAAAATTATATTAATTAATTTTAAAATTTAAAAAATAAAATAAAAATACAAGCCGCTCGAGCCCCCGTGAATCGTTGTCGAGCCAAGCGAGGAGCGAGCTTTTCAATCCGTTTAAAACACAAGCCTAAACGAGCTGACATGTTTTAAAATTAAATAGTACTCTAGAATTTTAAAATTAAACAACCAAAAAATTAAACAGGACTCTTAACCTTAAACAAGATCGTTTTAAAATTAAACAATACTCTTAACCTTTCCCGTGTGTATGACAATTGAGTGTTTAAATTGCTTGCGGTGGAGAAATTTACACATGAGATAACGAGTGCGTATAATGGAAATCAGATCGGTAGGGGTGTAAAACGGGTTCAAGCCCATGGGCCAAGCACGCGGGCTTTGAGTGAGCTGGGCCGATCAAAGTTTGGTCCGTTTAAAACATGGGTCTAACCAGGTTGTCCCATTTGGCCCGGCCGATGCGGCGCCCACGAGCTTTTTCATTTTTATTTTTTATCCCTAAATACTTTTAAAATTTAATGGATATATTATATTATATAATTTTAATTAAATAATTAGATTTTGTATACAATTGTAAAATAAAATTAAAATAATATTTATTTGATATAATTATATTAATTAATTTTAAAAATTTTTGAAATCAAAAAAAATTTAAAAATCAAAAAATATAGACCAGCTCGCAGGCCCCCATGGGTTGTTGCGGGCTGGGCCGAGCCGAGCTTTGTCCAGTCCGTTTAAAATACGAGCCTGAGCCGACCTGTTTTAAAATTAAACAGTACTGCAGAATTTTAAAATTAAACAGTCAAAAAAATTAATTGAATAAATTAAATGAATTGAAAGTTGAATAATAATGTATTCACATGCCAATTGTAAATTATATTTTAATTGTTTTTTCACACTAATCATAAGTAAAATTATAATACAGCTATCAAGTTAACTAATCCAGTCACAAAATTCTATGTTAATGAAAATAGCTTTAATGTAAACGGTTAGATTTGAAAACTAGCATTTAAAATTAAAGTTATTTGACTGTTATGGTCTAAGTAAAACTTTAATATGAATGCGCAAACGATAATGAAATAGTTAAAAATTAGAATGTAAACGCAGTCAGCCTTGCAATCGCTATTCAAACGATGATGAGTGCGAAGAAGCCAAGATGCGACTGGCTATCATGATCGAATCGTTAACGTAACCATCATAATTATTTGGGTCATTAAAATCCTGCAAAGGCCGTGTCACATGGAGCAGGGCCCTACCGTGGCTGGCACACAACCACGCCTCCATACACACGCAATCATCTATAGCCCCCACAGCGTCGGAGCAAGGCAATGCATCATGATTAATGCGATAGGCGCAGTAGCATCACAATATGGCAATTTGAGCCATGGAGCATGTGCCCACATTTTGTTTTCCTTTTTCCTTTTTTTTTTGTTACAGTTTACGTTACTAACAATTATTCTAGTATTTCTAAACAACGGATATACTACACACAAATATTTATTTTTCAATTATTTATCTTCTATGTTTAATTATAATTCCTTGAACTAAAAGTAATGGTGTCAATTACATTCGTTTAATTTCTTTTTCCCGACATTTTAGCATACTTAAGAACCTAAAATTTGTTTTCAAACGATTATCGCTAAAATAGTTTTGCAAATGTTAGTTATTTTCTACGCCAAAATTCACATTCTTAGAGTATTCAACTCATAAGCTTAACAATAACGGTAACAATATTTAGCTTAATTTTTTTTAATATAATAATTATATGTATAGCTATAACAAAAACAGTATGTAAATATAAATATTTTTTAGCTGGAGCTATCATGTTAGCCATTCATTCTAATTTTTCTAATATTCCTAACATGTCCTAACCATCCCTTGCCGTCGTCAGGAGAGAGAGAGCCACCCTGTGCCCTCCATTTGGTTCCCCCTCTCCCCTGTGTGCGCCGTTTGGTTCCCTACCCCCCCTTTACACGCAACGACACCCCTCTGCCCAACAAACCTAGGGATTTTGGAATTTGAGAAAAATGTAGAAAAAGAATAGATCGGGGTAAAATCACAATTCTGAAAAAAAAAATAGATAAGCTAAAATCAGAGTATCATCAACCAAAATATTACTGTAGCAAGTTAAATATTACTTTAATTTAAAATTTTAGCTGATAAAGAATGAAGATATGTTTACACACTTTTCGTTTCTCATTATCAATGGTAGTTCTGTAATTGGCGTTTTTGTTTTTGAAAAAGCAGAAATGAAAATGATATGATGGTAAGTAAACTTTGTCCATTGTTCTTGGATGATGATATATTTGTTTAAGCTTAGAGCATCCATTATAGCCTATTCAAATTTGATTCTTCAAAATAACCAAAAGTATATCTTTTTTATTTTAACAACCCAAGCACACTTTTTAGTCTCTCTATTTTAATCATTTTATCAATTAAAATATTACTTTTTAAATATTTATTTATTCTTTTAAATGGAAAAGTAAATGTGGAAAGAGAAAAAAGAAATAGAAAAGTAAATATGGTGAGAGAAAATATAATATTTTAATAAATAGAGAGTGAATGGTGTTTGATTAAATTTAAAGAGTTACTATTCATTTTGTTAAATTTTTTGTTAGAATAGAGAGTTTGAAAAGTATAGTTTTAAGGTATTTTTCTTAAACTAGCTTTTCAAACTAACAAAAAAAAATACATATAGAGAGTCTATAGTGGATGCTCTTGTGAAAAAGCTAAAACTTATGGGTTCAATTGTATGATTTGAATTTCTTATAGAATTAAAGTTTAAATTCTAATTTTGTTTTAAACAAGATTTTGATAAAAAAATAATATGTTTTAAAAAGTATGTACTTTTAAACGTAGATCCTATCAAGTTTTTCTAAAAATATAAAATATGATAAATAAGAAAAAAGAAAAATAAATTGAATTACTCGTAAAAATGAATTTAAATATGAAACAACTACTCCCGATGAATATCACGAATAATTCTTAAAAAAAGAATAAAGATAAAAATCAAAAATAGTATAAAGTCGGGACAGATGCTTAGGGATGGCAAAATCCCCCGCCCCCGACCAGACCGAAATAACCCGCCCGACTAGCCTCGGGTCGGGCCCCGGTCTTGCCCCCCCGCCCCCCGACCCGAGATTTTTAAATAATGTTAAGGTAAAAAACATGACCCGACCCGGCCTGCCCAAATCCCGGGTCGGGTCCGGACCGTAATAAAGGATTTCGGGGGTCCCCCCGGGCCCGTTGCCATCCTACAGATGCTGCTTGTATGGGCCTGGGACCTCCGGGTGGTGGTAGGCCCAACGATGGGTTGCCCTGGATTTGAATGCGAAATAAAATGGGCCACGTGAACGTGTTTTCTTGGAAAACGTACAATTATCTGCTCTACCCCGTCAAGCTCAAAATTGCCCCAAAACGGTTGAATTTGAAATATTTTTTTAATCTGCTCTAATGTAGGGAGAAAGAAAGATAGCAATAAAAAATATTTATTAAACCTCACGAATTCATATTTAAATTCAAGTTTTTTTTTCTTAACCCGCTCCCAGCCTGGAGAGGTTGGCACTTTTGTTAACAGGTTGATGATGATGATATCTATCTACTTCGTTGACACCCAAATGTTTGTGGGATAGGGCTTGTCATGCTTGTCATGAGTTTTGGTTTATGTATTATATTAAAATGTGTTTTAAATTTTAATTTTAAAATATTTTTTAATTGATAGAAAGGATAACATATTTTTTTATTAACTGAATTTTATAAAAACAAAATTAAAAATAATATCTGAGCTTAGGTAATAAAATAAAAAAATTATATCTCTCATTAAAATTAAAATTATATTTATAAATAAATAATAATAAATAAATAAATTTTAAAAATAATTATAGAACCTACCTATTTTGAAAATTAATTAAAATTTAAAATTAAATAGGTTTTACTTTCATTGCCGTCATTTTTTTAAAAATAATAAACAAATTCACATGGATTACATTGTACCTAACACATCCCAAGTTCGTTATTCTTTTAGACTATGTTTGGTAAGCATAGAAAAAGAGTGAATTGAAAGCTTTTAGGTATAATAAAAAAAGAAAAGAATGAATTGTTTGATTGAAGCGAAAAAATAGGTAGAAAAAATATTTTATATAGCTTAGTTGGCATTAAAAAATGCATAAAAGTAGTGGCATTTTAAATATTAATTTTGCCGAAGAAATCTCATCATTTTGAATGTCATACAAATAATTTCAATTTTTCAATTTTTTTCATATATTTTCTACCCATAACTAAATGAGATAAAATAAAAATCATATCTTTTAATTTGCATTCACTCATCGTTTTTCACATCAACCAAACATTGGCGGTGTAAAAGTGCAAAACGGCGAGATTGAATTTTGAAAAAATAAATAAATCTGGTAAAACAACAGGAATGTGACGGTTTTCTCTGTCTTGTTCGACCTTTCGGGTAAAAAAGCAGATGATTTATTATTTTATTTTTAGCATTTTGTCCCCATATTCACCGAAATCAATAATCCAACTTGACTAGCATTCCTTTTATCCCTTTCATTTCGTTAAAATATTATATATATATATATATATATATATATATATATATATAAGTTTCCGCTTCACTTTAATACTTATTTTTGCTTTTTACAATTTTCCCATATGGAAAATCACAATAATCAATATAAAATAGCAGTCACACCCACCAATAAATTTAATTAATTAATAATAAAATTGAGTAACCTTATTCATCACCAACTGTTTACTGACTACACTTTATGTAGAAAGTAGAATATAAAATGTAGAATATAATAAGGACGATGTCGATAAGCTCAGCTCAACTCTCAAGAGTAGTAAAAAGATATCCTAATTAAGAATTTCAAAAAAATAAATAACATCGTATGCATTCAAAATTTCAAATGGACGTACAGAATCTTATACGCATACATACAAGAATAGTCCATTCCCATGCAACGCGATCTCTTACAGCTCCCCGTATATGAATCTGGGACGTCCGTCCATGTGGATTATATATATTAGTATTACGTACGGTGGAGATTGGTATACCTAGCTAATAACATATACGTACGGCCGCATCTTTGGCATCACGTACGTACGCATGCACAGTCTCGATCATCAGTGTCACAGCACGAGGCTGGCGGGGGGGCACAGACCGAATCCCAGCAGCGTGATATTAGCCGGAAGTACGGACGTCCAGGTGAAGTTTTGATAGTTTTAATTTCCCAAGTTCAGAGACGGACGGACACTACTACAATTTACAAAAGCATGCATCATATCACAGTAACAACTGGCATCATTTTTCTTGCAATTGGATTGGACAATACGTTACTGACTCTACAGTCTCACATTTTCCAAAACCAATAATAACGACAATGCGGATGATGAAATTACGTGCCCGGACTTGGAGTCTTGTCGCAATATATATATATATATATAAGCCCCCAAAATGAATGGGCCGTGTCGCAAAGCGATGACACCAAAATATGTGTGTATAATATGTTCGAGACTTGATAGCACATAAAAAGTTTCAAATTCAATATATCAGTAAAAATAAATTCTTAAATATTAGAGAAATATTACATTCTTAAATATTAACATTCGCTGTGTATTTTTTTTGTTTTTAAAATAAAATCACATGAATCCGAATTTTCACCATGACGTCACCGTGTGATTTTTTTAAAAAAACAGGATTTTTCATAAGCACCTCGTTTCATAATTGGTATGGGATGCAGACGAAGAATATTAGATGCATTGAGCGTGCACAAAAAAACATGTAAACGTCTGTCCCCATCATGAGACGATGTCCATTTATTCTCCAACTTTTTTACGGCACCGTACCGACACGTCGTCGTTTTTGTCCACCGAACTAATTAAGTAAAGTAAAGCTCGGCTATGATAATGAAATATATGACACGCCGGCCGGAGAAGCCGCCGGTTGAACCCCGCAAAGTCATGACTCTTCAATCACTGCTCTGCCCCCTTAGCCCTTACCATATTTTTTATTAAAAATATATTTTAAACCCAAAAAAAAAAAAAAAAACACCACCTAGAAGGCGTGACCGGTCTACGCTTCTTCCGCCCCATAGCCCCCTTTTTTTTTTTTTTTTTTTTAAATTTTTTAATTTTCATCATAATTTCGTTTTTCTTTACTACTTTTTGGTCCCCCCCCCCCCCCCCCTCCCTAAAATTTACATCCGAAGCAAACCATAAATGAATCGCAGTCATTGATTGGCAAGCACGAACCAACACCAACACAAACAGAAACAGCGGTTTTATTACTGTCCCTATCGGCAATAAAAGTGCACCCGCACGCCACCGACCGTTCGATCGCCACCCGGTCCCCCCACCACCCCTCACCGTATGATGACACCGTTCCGTTGACGCCTCCTTTGACTATCCGTTCCCTTATATTCATTCCCCACACAACACAACACAACACAACAAAAGCAGCAACCAGCGAGTCGTCCCTCCAACTGACGGACGCACACTCTTAACAGCTCTTCACCTCACCTCACCCTGTGTGTGAATGTGAACCACACTGGGGAACAACCAAAAATAGAAAAAAAAAAAAAAGAGAGAGAGACAACCGCAACAAACAGACAACAACAATGCTGCTGCTGCTGTTTCTGTTGCTGCTGTTTCTCTGTCCGTTAACGGCGTCTTCGCTGAACCAGGAGGGCCTCTACCTGCAGCGAGCGAAACTCGGCCTGGACGACCCGGACGGCGCGCTCGCCTCCTGGAACGACCGCGACGGAACCCCCTGCGGCTGGGGAGGCGTTTCCTGTGACCCGGCCACCGGCGCCGTTATCTCCGTCGACCTCTCCGGCGCCAACGTCGCCGGACCTTTCCCCTCCTCCCTCTGCCGCCTCGACGCACTCTCCTTCCTCTCCCTCGCCAACAACTCCATCAACTCCACCCTCCCCGCCGCTGACATCTCCGCCTGCCGCGCCCTCCACCACCTCGACCTCTCCGAGAATCTGCTCGTCGGATCCCTGCCCGAGACCCTGCCCGGCCTACCCAGTCTCCGCTACCTCGACCTCAGCGGTAACAACTTCTCCGGCCATGTTCCGGCGACCTACGGCGGGTTCCCCCGACTAGAGGTGCTGGCTCTGGTCTACAACCTCCTCGACGGCCTCTTCCCGCCGTTTCTGGGGAACATTTCGACGCTGAGGCAGCTGAACGTGTCGTACAACCCGTTCGCGCCGAGTCGGATCCCCCCGGAACTCGGCAACCTGACCAACCTCGAGGTTCTCTGGCTCAGCGCTTGCAACCTCGTGGGCCGCATTCCCGACTCGCTGGCCGGCCTCGGCTTGCTCACAGATTTCGACGTCGCGATGAACGGCCTGGAAGGGCCAATCCCTAGCTGGCTCACCTCCCTGACCCGCCTGGTCCAGATCGAGCTGTACAATAACTCGTTTTCCGGCGCGTTACCTGCGGCCGGAATGTCCAACCTGACTGCCCTGCGGCGGTTCGACGCGTCTATGAACCAACTGGAAGGACCAGTCCCAGGCGAGCTCTGCCAATTGCCTCTGGAGTCGCTCAACCTCTACGAGAACCGGCTCTCCGGGAGCTTACCGGCGAGCATCGCCGACTCTCCGAACCTTTACGAGCTCATGCTGTTCCGGAATCGGTTTACCGGAGAGCTGCCGGCCGATCTGGGCGCGAACTCGCCGCTCTTGACCGTAGACGTATCCAACAACTTGTTCTCCGGTGAGATTCCGGCGGCCCTGTGCGCGAAAGGTGTGCTGAATGAGGTTCTCCTAATCTACAACTCGTTCTCGGGTCCAATCCCTCGGAGTTTGGGTGATTGCCAAAGCCTGACCAGAGTGCGGTTAGGGTACAATCTGTTTTCCGGCGAGGTTCCGGGGAGAATCTGGGGGCTGCCGCGTGTCTACCTTCTGGAGCTTGCCGGAAACTCGTTTACCGGGGCAATATCGCCGGAAATCGGCGGTGCGTCGAGTCTGTCGGTCCTGTTATTATCGAATAACAACTTCACGGGAACCATACCGCCGGAGATCGGGCTTCTCCGGAATCTGATCGAATTTTCAGGCGATAACAATGGGTTTACTGGATACCTTCCGATGAGTATTACTAGACTTGCTATGTTGGGAAGGCTTGACCTTCACAGTAATGCCTTGTCCGGAGTGATCCCACCTGACATTCGTTCTTTGAAAAAGCTCAGTGAGCTTAATTTAGCAGACAATCACATATCCGGGCCAATTCCCGATGAAATCGGGAGCTTGCCGGCACTCAATTACTTGGATTTGTCGAAAAATCGGCTCTCCGGACAAATCCCACTCAGGCTGCAGAATTTGCGGCTAAATCAGCTCAATCTGTCGCACAATAGTCTCTCCGGGAACCTTCCGCCTGTCTTTGCCAAGGCAATGTACAAGAACAGCTTTCTGGATAATCCTGGATTGTGTGGGGGCTTGGATGGTCTCTGCGACGGCAAAAGTGATTCCAAGAACTGGGGTTATGTTTGGTTGCTACGGTCAATCTTCATGCTCGCTGGTTCAGTGTTCATCGTCGGGGTGGTCTGGTTTTTTTACTTTAGGTACAGGAAGTTCAAGAGGACAAAAGAAGCCGTGGAAAAGCCCAAGTGGACTCTGATGTCATTCCATAAGCTGGGTTTCAATGAATTTGAGATTCTTGATTGCCTCGATGAAGATAACATTATAGGGAGTGGAGCCTCTGGGAAAGTGTATAAATCGGTTCTAAGTAATGGGGAGACTGTCGCAGTGAAGAAACTGTGGGGAGTTTCCAAACAGGTGGATGAGAGTGGCAATGTTGAAGAAGGGAATGCTCAAAATGATAGGTCATTTGAAGCCGAGGTCAAGACTTTAGGGAAGATTCGGCACAAGAACATTGTGAAGCTGTGGTGTTGCTGCACAACCAAGGATTGCAAGCTTCTGGTGTACGAGTATATGCCCAATGGTAGCTTGGGTGATTTGCTGCACAGTAGCAAAGGAGGCTTATTACTGGATTGGCCAACTAGGTATAAGATAGCGATGGACGCTGCTGAGGGTCTCTCTTATTTGCATCACGACTGTGTTCCCCCAATTGTCCATAGAGATGTGAAGTCCAATAATATTTTGCTGGATGGAGATTTCGGAGCTAGAGTTGCTGATTTTGGGGTTGCTAAAGTGGTTGATGGCGCCGGGAGGGGGCCTAAATCTATGTCTGTGATTGTGGGATCTCGTGGCTACATTGCCCCAGGTTAGTAGTTGGCTATCTTGAGCGGGTTCCTTTAACAAGTTTACATTTTTATCTTTGGATTCTGCAACATGTTAAAATAATCCATTTGTGGTTGTTAGTTCATAGCATTCCATGGCTGTCCTTAATATAACAGCAATATGCATGAACAACCCATGAACGTATAGAGTGGAAAGCAGTGAGCAAAATCAAAACTTTGGGTCTATATGGCTTTTCTAGCGTCGCATTGACCACGTTTAATTCGTTCACATTCACGCTCCCTTTCAGTTCAATACAAAATAGACACACTGCCTGTGTTCCAACTTTTCACGATCTGTTGCTTGTTTTGTGAACTTACTCCAGAATACGCTTACACGCTTCGAGTGAATGAGAAAAGCGACATATATAGCTTCGGGGTGGTGCTTCTTGAGCTGGTCACCGGGAAACCACCCATTGATGCTGAGTTTGGCGAGAAGGACCTGGTCAAGTGGGTTTGCACCGCATTGGACCAGAAAGGAGCTGAGAGTGTGTTGGACTCCAAACTGGGTGCGTGCTTCAAGGAGGAAGTGTGCAAGGTCCTCAACATTGGGCTCCTCTGTACCAGTCCCCTTCCCATCAATCGCCCGGCAATGCGAAGGGTTGTGAAGCTGCTGCAGGAAGTGGGTGTAGAACACCAGATCAAGGCTGCTGCTAAGAAGGATGGGAAGTTGTCACCCTATTATTATGAAGACGGTTCGGATCACGGCAGTGTAGCCTGAAAATTAAAGTCCCCAAGGTCATAGAAATGGGCAGTCGTGAAATTGAGAATAGAAGCAAAGTGCCTGATCCAAATAGTGTTCATATGCGGCGACCACCTCACCGATCAACCCCACTAGAGATAAGTACTTCAAGGGGTTAAGAAAGAAAACACAGAACTGGAGATGGATTTTTTTGGAAAAGAGTCATATTCTACGTTGTAAAAATGGTCCTTGGAATTTCCAAGCTGTGTTCATCAGCTGTGAAGTTTGAGGAGTTACTCAAGCCATATAATGCCTTGTTAATCAATATTATATGATTATATGCATCCTGTTTTGAGAAAATCTGGTACCATTCATCCGGGTTCGATTGAGATTCGAGACCCATTCAAATTCAAGGTTTATTTTTATGGTGAGCTTGGTTATGATCTGACAAATATGAATATCTCTGTCCACACAAGACACAAACCCAACCACACCCCTGGTTATAGATAATCAGGTTTTGTGTACCTGCCTTACGATTTTACTGTGCCACTGTTCCCTCCCTACTCTATCATGGTCTATACGTACCTGCATCACGTATTCTGTATTCATATGGGCGGTCCAGCTATCCCGCCTATCCTATCCTATCCTATATGTATTATTCGTGTTATTGTGCATAGTTACCAAGGAAGGTCGGTGATGCTGCCCTTGGTTTATTAATGGGCCCGGACCACGTAGGTTTGTCAACTGTCATTAACTGAATTAGGCCTCCTGGATCAGGGCTTGAGATTGAGACGCATAGGGACAAACCCAAAAAAAAAAAAAAAAAAAGCAAATTCCAAAAATAGTCCTTTCTGCTTTTTAATGAAAAAGAATAATTTTTTTATAGTTATCAAATGAGTTCTATTACTTTTGTTTTTCTGTAAGTAGAAAAAATATTGTCTTTATGGTGACATTTTTTTAAATGTTTGCAGTTAAACCCGTGCAAATGAGCGGGAAACTTTTTCAGCCGTTGAATTCAAATCATAAATAAGAAGTAGTTGATTTTGTCAAACTTGGGACCAGACGCTTTTGTCCAACGTTTGGAGCTTGAAGTACTTGAAAATCAAGCTAGAATAATAAAATACATAGATAGGGAGAAAGTTAGATGCAAATGCAATATAACATTTATTATGCGCATGCTCTTTTTGATATGTAATTTACCAATATAGTTGTTTTTTTATTAATATAAATGTAACTTTATGGTATTACCTTTATTTTTGGATGTTCTATTATTATAAATTACAATTTTAAAAATTTCTTATACATGGTGTTATTTAGTTTTTTTTTAAATAATTATTAAAAAATGTTTTGAAAATGACATCACTAAGCATGTTTCGTATTTTAATTTTTTCAAAAGTATGGGAATAACTTGTAATTGCCGAGCACATTCTATGTTGCTATGGGAATCCGGGAATGAGCATAGGTAGATGCTTATCCATAAGCTTAAACTTGTGAACTCCCATGTAAAAGAACTACCAACTAAGCCAAAACATATTGGTGAGAAAGAGGAGCATCAAATTGATATGATTCTAACTGTCCCGAGGCTTATCCATTTCCTGAAGTGGTAATAAACTAAGACATATATACTAGAATGATAATGTTTATCAATTAGAAAAAGTTAAACATTTGTATTGATTTAAAAAAAGTTAAGCCACGGAGCTAGCAAAATATATTTAGGGTGGCGACAAAAAGTTATTTTAAAATATTATTATGAAATTAAGACCAATAATAGAATACAATATAAATTTTAATAGTTAACATTGTATTATCAATTACAAAACATTATGATAAAAATCTATTTGAATTTTTTTAGAACATTTTTAACACAAACATCAACATGAAATCGAAGAAGTTCTAAAAAAACTCATAATTTTCATATTTATCAAAAATGTTACGTAAGAAAAAAAACTCTCAGTGTAGTAAAATTTAACACATTTTGTCGTTCTTTCTATCCAAACAAGTGCAATAATTGAATTTGATTAAAGTGATTTGATAGATAAATACAAAAAAAAAGAGTATCGACTCTTTGTTTATCCATTTGTTCCTATAGGGGCCTTTTTATACTTTTTTTCTTTTATTATTGATATTGTTATCTCCCTTTTTTCTTTTCTCGATATTTTAGTTCAAGTAGAGTCAAAGATTTCGGAATATATAAATTTATTACTTATTTGGATTGTGCTCAAATTATAGTTTTATTTATTTTAATTTCCTAAAATTTATGATTGTATTTCCCTAGCTCTCGAAGTCCTATTTTTTCTATATATGGATATTTTATTTCATACAACAAATTGGTTGGGCCAATTAATTGGCGGGCCAAATCTGGGTGGACAGCAGTTCACCCTGGGCTGCACGTGGCTCCGCAGACATCTTCCTCTTTGGGGTCCAACAATGGGCTGTACGAGCTTAACAAAATTAGACCTATCAAGCCCCAAGCCGGTCAATCAATCTCACCATTAAACGGTAAAATTTACTAACAAGTACCTCTTTTGTGTAAAACTGTAAACTTATTGGACTTTTTAAAAAAGTTTTTTTTATTTATTTAGAAAAAAAATAAAAAAATATGTAAAATTATTCTCACACGATTTATATTTAATTTTTATATGTAATTCAATTCTTTATAATTATTAAATTATATAAAAAAATATCTCACATATCTCATTTATATTTTTCATAATTTTATTTTTATTTTATATTAAATTATAATAAATTATTATTAAATAAAAAATAACAAAAAAAATTATTAATGATATATGTAGTGATTAAAATAATTTATTATGTTGTATATTTGTATATATAAAAATAATAATTTAAATCTATAAATTTTTTTAAAAAAATGTATGAGAGATTGGTGTGAGTGCCCTGAGATATTATTACATATGAAAATCAGTTATGGCCGCCAAAACCAAACCTCAACATGTCATCGATGCGCTGCGGCAATTCACCTGTCACTCTGTCAGGCCACCACCGGCAAGATTAATAACTGCATGATGCAGAAACAACGGCTGATGAGAACTCTCTTGACAGAGCAAACTTGTAGGAAAAATTGGTGTGGTTGTGCGGACTGTGGGTGTATGGATATTTTAGTTTTTTTTAAAAAATATTTATGTCATTTAAGCAATTATCAAATCTATATTTATAACTATTAAAATCTAAAATACTTTTAAAATAATAATTTATCATAATTTATTTTTACTGTTACAACTAAAAAAACTTTTATTATAAATATAATATTACAAAATTAAGCCATTATGACACAGATTACTAAATTGGTAACCATTTTTTTTGTCTAATATGTGATTAGCATTGGGGGCACGATTTTTTTTCCCACCATGTTATTTGGAAAAAAATCTTCATCATCATTGTTATTATTAATTTTTTCCAGGTTGATTTATGCGAAGATATTTAGATATTAAGAGCATCCACACACTAGGTCCTTCAAACTCTAAAATTTAGAAATTGAAGAGAAAATCTCCATATTTGAAGGATTACTATTCATCTTTCAAATATTTTATTTAATATATTTCTTGTTATATGTACATTTTTAATTGATTATAATAAATAAATGAGATTAAAAAAATATTAAATGTAAAATAAAAAAATTATAATTTATTATATAGAGATAAAAATGAAGGACCTGATGTATGCAATTTCTTAAATATCTTTAAATTTTTATTATTCATAAATCAAAGCTTGTGCCGTAAGCTTTTCCCTTGCGTAGCTTCTTCGATAATCTCAGCACCCGCGACCGAACATGTGTTTACATTACATGTTTATGTCCGCGGGGGACCCACGTAATGCTGATGGGAGGACTCGACCTGTCGACCCTCTTCCCTGCGCACACGCCTAAATTAAATTGCATTAATTATTATTATTATTATTATTTGCAATAGTTAAATCTTTTAGTACTTACAATAATATTAATCACAAACTTAATTTGAGATATATATTTTTATTAAAACATTTATAAAATACTAAATTTTGAGGCATCGGGCCAAATTTAACAGAGGGCTAATTAAATTTGTGATAAATTAATGCCCAATTAACACTACCATACAATGCCTAATTAATTCAAACATGTTGCGCGTGATTATTGTTAAATTATAAATGACGTGATAAATTGTAATTAATTAATAAATTTATTAGCATTTTTATTAATATTAATTATACACTTACTTATTTAAATTAGTTAATGTTATTGATCAACGTCGAATTTTATTTGAATGAAAATTTTCTAAACTAAGCTTATAAAGACGTTGAAAGTAAATGGAGTTTTTTTTTTTGGAAATTTAAATATATTAAAAAAAGAAAAGGAACAATGAACAGAAAAGATGTGAGATGTACGAAAAATCACCCCCATATGCATTACATGAAAGAAGACTAAACCAATGCGGGAGAAAATAACTAGGGAGACAATCCAAAATGTTACAACTCTAACACTACAATTCTTACTTAATACAGTCTAAAATAACTTGTTGATCTTCACTTAACACACCTATTTATTTTTTGCTATGGAAAGTTTTATTAGGTTTTCAAATGCTTTTATTTTTATATAGACACACATTAAATGATATCTTTGAATTTTCTTTATTGCCACCTCCAATCTAGCAACAGACACTCTATGGCCAAGAATCACAAAAAAAAAAAAGAGCTATTGAGACTAAAATTAGGACAAAATATTAATTATCTCAAATTAAAATTAAATATTTCTTTTAATTTAGAATTAAAATTTTCTCTTCACAGTTCACACTCTTGTATGCCAAGAATAAATTCTTTAAGTAGTGCTCAAAACATAATCCAAAGACTAAAAATCCTCCACAAAGACCTTCATAATCTCTTCCACTGTCTTAGAAGATAGCTAGCTATCATTCACTTATGAAACATAGCTATTCCATAACATAAGCCAAGTAGAATCATTTGAAATGTAGAAGTATCATATGAGTACGTGAAAGTAGTTTTTCTTGATCATCAGAGACTATGACAATTTGATTGTAGCTCAAATATCCATCTAAGAAGCAATAGTAGGAATAACTAGCTAATTGGTCTAACATGTGATCAACAAATGAAATGGAAAAGTAATCCTTCTTTCTGGCCTGGTTTAGTTTTTTATAGTCAATAAACACGCACTATCTTGTCACTATTCTTGTAGCTATCTCATTATCCCCATTTTAAAACACTTATGTCACCCTTCTTTGGTATAATACTTGAACACCCAAGAATTATCTGATATAGCATGAACGACTCCAACATTAATTCAACAATTTTAATATTTTAGTCCAAAGTATGTCTTTCATAGTTGGACTAAGTCCTTTGCTGGTGATTTATGGATGTTGTTTAAGATTCTTCCATCATGATTTTATACATGCAACCAATGAGACTGATGCTTTTAATATCTCCAATTGTTCATCCCAACATTGTTCTATGCTTTTTAAGCACTTGCAATAATCTTTTTTTCCCCTCAAAAGAAAAACCTACATATGTAATCACTAGAAATTTGTCATCTAAAAATGTGTACAACTGACGCAAAGGTAAATTGTGGTCAACAAAAATTTAATGAATGTTTTATATTGTCAAATTATACATGTTTGAATCACCATGTCAACAAAAATTTAATGAGCTGGTGGTATGATGTTGATTATATATAGGTTTAAGTCCTTTGGAGAGAGAGAGAGAGAGAGAGAGAGAGAGAGAGTGTACACACACAAAATATAAATAATGAGTGTGTATATATATGTATATATACACAAAAAAAAAAACATTTTAGCCTTAATAGGAGGATGGAGAATGTGGAGTCACGAGTAAGCCTGTAAATAGTTGACATATTCGATAGCTCGCTTGATATCCGTTTGATTACGCTCGACATTATACAAGTTCAACTCATTTATTGTATATACTCAACTCGCATCGACTTTTTAACATGTATACATGCCTTTAAATGAGTGACATAACCGATAATTTTTTTAATACCTATTCAACTAAGTTTGACACTATAAAAGTTTGATTCAGTAATTCTAAAAGTTTAGTTAGAACTCAGGTAAGCCCGCTTAATTTGACTTATTTACAAGCCTGGGAAAGCATACTAATCAAGCTAGCATTGGGCCAATGCATGCAATTTGCTCGGGATAGGGTAGTGGTGGTCCTGCTTAATTTGATCCATAGTTGAGATCATGCGTTAGACCACACACCTGTGGTGTGGGGTTAGGGCTTAATAATAATAATAGAAAAAAACTTCAATAAAAAAACCCCATAAAAGGAATTCCTTGCAGATACGTTATATAACCAACAAAACAGTTGAGTATTGTATTTAGTCATGCGTGTATCTCATAGATCCAAAGTTAAAGACTCCAAAGATATAGAAATCATCTAAAACTCAATCTCTTAATATGCCTTGGACAACAAAACAAAGGCGGTTCCTTATCCTGTAAATCATAATTTGGACTCAGATCCTGAAGATTACTCTATACGTGTGACGGTAACTTGCCTTTCCATAACCTTTAATTAGTGGCCTTAGTAATTAACCATCGAATACCTCATTCGGATCCGCACTAATTAACAGATTTTCTTTCTCATATGAACATGATCACTGGTTTAAAGGTTTGTTGATTAATTGTTGAATCTCGAGGTATTGATGAACATTATATATATATATATATTTATATATCATCGCAAATTTATATGTATAAAATATAAAAAGGTTAGATAGTAATTTTCTTTTTAATATAGTGCTACTGAGACGAGCCTTCCTCGCATTAAATTTTTTCAGAGCAACAAGAACGAGCCATGGCTTTGAAGCAGCGAAAAGGACTGCCTGCAGGAGGAGGCATATAGGGAAAACGGCACCGTTCTCCCATGCAGACCGCACCAACCAATAGAGTATAGCTAGACATGACAGCGGTGGAGATTAGAGACGATCGACGATAAATTAAGTGTACGTGAAGAAATGGAATAGTAGTGTTGTTGGCAATTTTCACCTTCTGTCGTTTGGTACGTATGCGCCCGTATGATGTCCACATTAGTATTTTGCCGTTATTTTCATCTTTGTTGGTATGTGTTTTTATAATGTCTACATCAATACCTTTAACCTTACTCCTTGTCATCTCTCTCGCTCTCTCTTGTGTTTTTACAGCAAAACTTTGTATTAACAGGTCGAGAAAATAAATATAACTGAACAGGGTAAATTATATATGATCTCAAGGTATTGATGAAAATTCCTTTATAGTAATTTTATTTTTAAAAAAAACACGCTCAATATGTCTACAACTCTAGCCTTACCAAAGGCTTATTATTTCTCAATATAAAAAATAGATAATGCTACGTCAAGATTGATATTAATTTTTTTTTAAATCATTTCAATTCAACAGAGTATTATTATATAAATTATTTACACAATGTATACGTAAATAAACTTTTCACTTAAAAAGCATACACCTTTCACCCGTGGTCCCGTACATTAGTTATTATAATTTCATGTTCAATAGTTACGAGTCCGTTTGGCCTTAAAATATTTTTAATAGATTAATTAGTGGTTTTAATCAATATTATACTAATCTTAAAATAATTAAATAATTTATATATTTGCAAGCTAAATTCAAACCCTTAATAAAAACATTGCTTTAAGTACCCGGACCACCAGCGATCAGGTAAATTCGCGGACAAGTTTGTAGGCATTAATACGGCTACGTTTTTTTCATGATGATTAATTAGTTCTATCATTCAAAGTGAAACGTTTTGTATTCTACGTACACGTTCAAGGTTTGACTTACAATGTCGTCTTCTTTTTTCCACGCAAGCGAGAACGGCGGTAGCCGGTACTTACGTGGGAAGTTTTAGGAATTAATTCCATTTTTTTGTTTTCTTTATATGTAAAAACAACAATAGAAAATTATATTCACGAATCACGATTAACATCTATTGTATTACAAATAAAAAAACACGTAAGCTGTCCACATAGATTTCAAACGTTCATGTCGGTTTGCTCCTAAATAATATGACGTTAAAAATAAAGTTGAAGAGATAAAAATTAACTTAAAAATAGATTAAAGGTTATAAGTCTATAACTATCACGCGGGAATGTAGAGTATATTGATTTGTTTTTTTTTTTAAATATTTTACATATATAAACTTCTTTAAATAATATGTTTAATGTGTTCGTGTTTGATGTAATTTATGAGATTATCATTAAGGGTAACATATTATTAAGGATCCAATACCATATTACAGATGGGTGCAATTGGGATCCAATACCATATTACATGGGTATGATATTTCTATATATTAAAATTAGACTTTCATTTAGAATTAAGTTCTATATATAAAACTAGCGCTCAACTAGTAAAGAGTAAATTTAACAAAGTTTAAGTTATATTAGGTTCAAAATTTAATAATGTTATATTAGCTAAAGTTATATTAGGGTTGAGCATCAATTCATATATTTTTAAATTGAATCTAATACCTTTATTTTAAAAAAATAATAAATTAAAATAATGAAAGAAAAAAATTATCAATTTTTCATTTGATTGAATGCATAAATTTTTAGTTTGATTCATCATTTTTTAATCATCATTAATACTCAATCAAAAAGTAAAAGACATAATAAAGTATTTTGAATTGATATTATGAAATCAAGAGAAAGCAATTTTTAAACAAATTTAATATATCAATTTTTTTTAAAATTTTAGATCATTTTAATTCAATTAATTATAGAAACTAAGTATTTTTAATTTATACGGCTCAATTTAACACAATTTAGATTGATTTGTGTAGGGATGCTACCCGCTATAGCGGGGGCGGAATCTACCTATTACCGTATCCCGCCCCCGCCTAGGCGGGTAAAATTTTTTTAAAATTGTATCCCGCCCCATGGGGTGGGGTAGTCCGTCCTATGGCGGGGTTAGCGGGAGGAGGCTTTATCCACCCGCTACTAGTTTTTATTGATCTCTCTCTTAAGATAATTATGCCTTTTAGAGGTTCTACGAAATAGTTGATACGAGTAATTCGGGTACTATCGAGGGTGGAATCAACATATTACCGCTTTCTGCCATCGCTTAGATGGTAAATTAAATTTTAAAATTGTATCTCGTTCCATATGTAGGCGGGACAAGTTATATCGTTTTTTAATGTATCTGCGAATAAGGTTTCATTTGCTCGCATCTTGTTATCGTTTTTTATTAGATCTGTTCATATTAGTAATTTTGGCTTAAATCAAATTTTGACATCATTTTTAACCTAAAAATTATCAAAAATAATTTAATTTTATAATAATAAATATCATTCAAAGCTATCAAAAATCATAAATAATAGTTAAATAATAATATTTAAAAATATTATAAAATTATAAATAAATATTATTAAAATTAAGCGGGACGGGGTATCCTGCTAGCTATTACCGCTTCCCGTCTCCGTCTGGAGCGGGATGTCAAGTTTAAAAACCACATCCCGCTCTTGCCTAGGCAGAATAACACATCCCGCATTGCGGAGACGGAGTGAATAGCGGACGAAATAATGGGTGCGGGTATCCATTACCTAGATATATTTTATTTATATATATTATATCTCAGTCGGCCATTATGCATATAAAGACGCGAAAAAACGTTTATAATAATAATAATTATTATTATTATTATAATTATAATAATAACAGCCCTACTGCTAAGACGAAACTTGACGCCCAAGCAACCTCTATCGTTTATCAGGAATATTTTGCCCCCCGCCATCCTACGCTGTCTCTTCTCTCTCTCTCTCTCGCGCTCGCTCGCTCGCACGCTCGCGCGCTCGCTAGAACATCAGCCACAGGAAAAGGAGAGGAAAAATCTAAGAAGAGGTAGAAAAATTGTTTTTCTCGATCGTCAAACAGAAAGGAATCATATATATATATATATGAGCGTATAGTAGAAGCAAATTAACACAAGGGGAGAGATCAGATGGTGCATGAGGAAGCGACGACAAGGGACGAGGAGGGTTGCATAAATCCCATACTGTCATCGGCGCCGCCGCTTCCCTCTGATAGCCGTAATAGCGATATTCATAGTAACAAAAATAAAAATAATATTGAAAGAAGTAACCCTTCTGTTACACCGGCCGAGGCCGAGGGTGACGACGATGAGACCGTAGCTTGCCCATCCTGCGGCCATCAAATACAAACCCAAGAAGAAGAGGTCGGTCGGTCTGTTAATTTTCCTTAATATTATTGTTTCTTTCTGTTTTAGGATTGTCTCAAATTACCCATTTCTGGGTCGTCTTATATAATTTTTTTTTCTTTTTAACTGATTATGTTAATTTGTGTCTGTGACCAAATTTTGGTGGTTTTGTTGTTGTTTTGTTGTTTGTTTTGAATTTATAGGGTGGAGTTATTCAGGACTTGCCGGGACTACCAGCAGGGGTGAAGTTCGATCCCAACGACCAAGAAATTTTGGAACATTTGGAGGCGAAGGTGCTCTCTGATACACGCAAGCTTCATCCACTTATAGACCAGTTCATACCCACTCTGGAGGGCGAAAATGGGATTTGCTACACTCACCCAGAGAAACTACCTGGTGATGTTTTTTTCTTCCCCCACCCCCCCCCCCCCCCGGCCTCGATCCCCTCTGTATTATTTATTTAACGTTAGTTACAATATTAATTATTGATACTTGTTCGTTGCAAACTTATTTTTATATATATATACTATATATACATGATTTCGGGCATTAATCCACGTTTGAAAGGAAACAAAAATGAATTATTGGGTGCCATATTTAAATTTCATTCATAATTAAGGTTCCTGACTTAGCTAGCTAGCTTCCAAACATGTCTTCTTTGAGATTAGTAATAGCAATATTTGTTCTCCATTTGTTTCTATAATTTGATGTTTGTTGGTCTCCTGTACCCGGAAGAAAACGTACAGCTTCCTGCATATGAGTAATTTTCAAGCACTTATACGATATTTAATGTTCAACCTATTTAGGTGTACGTAAACTGAAAGGCTTTGTGTGATGTAGTTTTCGGAAAATAATAAATTTTAGTGACTCTCCAAATATTTCAGAAATTCATCAGTTTTAATTGTTGCGAGAATTGAAAAAATATTTTGCTTTTTCCGAGGCATATGTAGATAAATTAATTCATATGGCTCTCTGTATCAAAAGTATATATAATTAGAATAGAATCATTAATATTGCGTGCACAATTTATATAGAATTGGAGTGGCGTTCAAGCCACGGTGTTGGGGCTTTGGTTGAGAGTTGCAATTTTGCTAAGTAAAATGACGCGTTGTACGGTTATATATATGAGAGAGGCAATAAAAACTCCCATGCGTTAATTGTACTGCTATCTACGGAGACAGATAAAACTGCATACTGCATACGTACTAAGTTAAAAAATAATAATAATACCAAAATTAGGTAGTTTGGGTGAACTCTACGCTATTAGGTAGTTACAGTAGAGATCCTGGTTCATAAAATTTATACACGGTTCTTAACCTGTCAACCTTTATTTATGCATTTGTGTCGTTTTAGAGTTGTGTTTGAATGAAACTTTTTGTTTTGTTTTGGTTTTGGGTCAGTACGTGTAGCGTTTACAGAATAGTCTGCATACGATGATTTATGTTTTATGTTTTACACAAACACAAACGTTCCCCAAAACCCTTCATGTAAGGTTATGTGTGGTATTGAAATCGTTCCAAAAATATGTTGTGTTGAATATATATATATAAAGTCATTTATGTTACACACACACACGTACTTCCTGTTCCTGATATGTATTTTATTAATAGGCGTAAGCAAAGACGGCCTAATTCGGCACTTCTTCCACCGTCCTTCCAAGGCTTACACGACCGGGACACGGAAGCGCCGGAAGGTGCACACGGACGAGGATGGGGACGAAACGAGGTGGCACAAGACAGGGAAGACGAGGGCAGTGGTGGGTAGCGGAGGGCTGGCAGTGAAAGGCTTCAAGAAGATCCTGGTGCTGTACACCAATTACGGTCGGCAGCGGAAGCCAGAGAAGACTAACTGGGTGATGCACCAGTACCATCTGGGCCACAACGAGGAGGAGAGGGAAGGCGAGCTAGTGGTGTCCAAGGTGTTCTACCAAACCCAGCCTCGACAATGTAATGCCTCCTCTAATCCTGCTACTGCTTCTCCATCTCCGACTCCAAGTGGTAGGAGACTTCATGAGCTCAGTAGCAGTTCTGCAACAATGTTGTCCCAACATAATCCGGAAGCGCCCACCGCGGCAGGCCTTGTTCGGTTTGGAAATCCTCCGTTTGTGTCGTCTTAGGCATAAGAATTATTGTAAGTTGTAACCAAAGGGAACCTGTAATAGGTCACACATAGGCCTTCCGTTCTTTTAATTAACAATATATATATGCTAATATTGATGTAAAACAGCTGACAATTAAGGAGACAGGTTTCAGCCCGGTGCGCGTGAAGATGAGAGTAAAACTACACCTACCATTTTTTAACCGAATGAGTCTGATTTGGAAATCGTCTTTTTAGTACTCATATATAATACATTTATGCGCTTTGCCCCATATACACGTATTTTGTCCTTTCAAGCGTGATGTATGGTGATGTCGAGCAATCCATAATAAATTATGTAAGTTTTCTTTTCAAAAGTTAACGTATTAATTAATTGTAAGTTTTGATTCATGATTATATAGGAGGACCATTTTTTATTAAGTGTTTAATATTTATTATGAAACATAAATATTATATTATATTAAGTTACAAATGTCAAATAATAAGTAAAAATATAATAATAGATAATTAAACAAATAAATTAAATATCATAAACATCAAATATTATATATTAATATATTTTAAAACTTTCTAAATTAAAATCCTAATAATTAAAATTCTAATTAAATTTATTGATAGTATAATATTAAATAATCAATTATTAAAAAATAATACAAAAACAATAACTAGAATTGAAAAAATAAAGAACGAAAGCTAAAACTAACTAGTCAGAGGTGAAATTAGCCCAATGCTAATTGAAAATTTAGAACAGATTATTTAATACTAACCGGCCAATGCAATCAACAATGGAAACATCATTATAATATTTAACTAATCAAACAATCAATAATCTTATTTTTTAATATTTAACTAATTTATTTATTTATTATTATTTAAAAGAATGGGTAGTGCAATTGTACACCCTCACATACGTAATGGCCCTGATTATATATCTCATTAGTAACTTATAAGTTGCTTGTGGCATAAGTCTTAATCAAAATGGTATAATTTTATTATTTTGAGAGTTTGTTAGTAATTATAATTAAGAATAATTGTTCTAGGACAACGTACTTACAAGCAACACCATGAGGACATGAATTTTATATATATATATATATATATATATATATATATATATATAAAACAAAAGGGTACGAAACCAAATGGTTTTAGAAGAAAAAACAAAAATCTTCACAAGCAGCTACAACAAAATTATTAGACCTCCACTAGGGTTGTGACATTGCCGACCTTTCATCCAATGAGATGAACGGACACTTGCTCCATCATTATAATTGCGGGTTTATTGTTGTAGGGCTGTTTTGGGTTTTATGATTGGCTCGGCAAGTCATACTTCAATTCATATCCCCCGACTCACTGGGCCGTTTCTTTCTTCTTTATAAATTGTTCACCTTGTCTCAATTTTTTTTTATTACATGTATTTTTGTTAGGTTGGTTGAACATATCACATGCCCAACAGTGTTCCATCTCACCCATCGGTACCCACATAAATTGGGAACCAGTTTTTTGCCTTAAAATCCAATCCAACTTGGTGTTATAATATATTAAAATTTGTTAATCTGGGAAAGTATATAGGTATGAATGTATGGCTCATAACTCAATTTATAGTTTTAAAACTTAGCATGCTACCAAAATTTTATAAGTTTAGAACTGTCTAATTTGGATTGTTGTTTCTGTTAGTGACTACAACTTTTATAAAACCACTCATACTAAAATGTAATGTTGATATTTTGTTTTTTTTTTGTTTTTCGTTTTTTTTGGGATTGTAAAGAGACATTAATTAACTTTGTTGGACGAGTTTTATATAGAAGCCAACCTGTTCCAGTTAGGTTTGGCCAGAAGTCACGAACTACTAACTGAAAAAATTAATAATTAATAACTCCTCATTAAATTCAAACAATGAATAAATAAACTGACATAACAGTTAATGAACGAGCTGTCAGTTCAACACTTCAACTAGGCCCGAAGTTGGATTCCTTAAGAGTAAATAATAACCAAGGCTAACTTCTCAAACAGCAGATTACTATCAAACATGGAACTGGGTGGGCATACGTTTCATTCACAAGATACAAAAAGCAATAATGAATACTAAATATCTCACGCCTAAACACTAATGCTTTGTTTCAACTACAAGCAATATGAAGACAGGAATCCAGTCCCAACAAAACGAAACAGCGATTCTGTACTATACTAATTCTGATGAGGTCTTCCATGGAACCAAAGGTTGAAGGCACCACCCAAAACAAGTCATTAATTCTGAATATAACTTAAGACTTGCCGAGAATAAACTTTTCATACAGCGCAACACAATCCTTCTTGCTGGCATTTCTCAACTTGAGCAGCTCATGGCCGAAGTTCTTTTTTGTTAGTTCTTGCTTAAGTTTTTGCACTGTGAATTTGGTATAGTCATCTGAAACAGCCTGCTTGCTGGCTGGTGTTATCCTCATAACCTATGAATGCAGAGAACCCCCTTCTTCAGTCTGGGTTTTAGAGGGCTAGACGTGCTCCTCGTTCTCTTATTTCCTCGTCATCATATCGCTCGTATCCATTTCTGGAGCACAATCCATGCCCATATCAAATTCGTCTACCCTTCCCTGTTTTCCATGAAAAGCATTCCTGAGCTTCTTATCCAATGCTGTTTCATTAAGCCGACGTTAGTGCTTGCGGAGCCAAACCGAGCTTCATCTGAGTGGCTTCCAGCATCCGAGAGAGGGCTTCGGCCTTCTTGTTTGATTCTGCATGGGATTTACACGCTCGGTTGCAAAGAAGGCTTTCTAACACTTGCACTGTACTGACCCTCTGCTCATTGTCTGATTTTAACAGCTCTTCTCTTTCCTTTTCCCGTTCTTCAACCCTTCCGTCCAGCGATGCAACCCTGGAAAGCGCATCCATTTCTGATGCACATAGTCTATGCACTTCATCCTCCAAGTTAGCTTTCTCTCTTTCCAGGTTTTCTTTTTGCCTATCAAGCCTTTCGATCCGGGCCTGCATATCCATGGCTAGCCGCTGGATCTCACCGTGTTCCTTTTGAGCGGATACTGCTTCAGCTCGATCAGCCATTTCAGTAGTTAGCTTCTTTTTCAGCTATTCTGCACCTTTCCTGGACTTCATCGAACTTTTGAAATTCAGATCGATACTTCTCTTCCAAATGTAGTTTATCATGCTCAAGCATTCTAGCTTCTCTTTCAAATGACAGCCTTAGCATTCGCAGAATCCGATTTCCGAACATATATATGCTTCGATTTTAGCTTGCAAGGATGAGATTTAAATATCACAGCTACTAATTTTAGACTCAGCTGCCTGCAAACAGAATATTAACATCAAATAACTGCCATTTTTACATATGGGACAGGAAAAGCAAAATATAATTTGCATGGGGATCCCATTTCCTAACAATTAGTACCTTGGAGGACAAATGCAAAAAAATAAATAAATCCACAGCTGTGGCTAAGCAGATAAATGAATACACTAGTCAAGAAAGACATTGCTGCAATAGCAAAAATACAAAAAAGCTTACTTTCTTTTCTAAAATCAAAGTAGTCAATCTCTGCTCAACATGTTCAATCTTGGCAGCCTTGTTTGTTTTATCTCATTGTCCTGTCGAATGAATAAAAATAATAATAAAAAGAACTGGTGCTTAAAAAAGAATTCGTGAAGGTGATACTTGCAAAGGGGGATAAGGTGTTGTGGGGATGGTATTTAACCTTATCAGCTAAGGCAACAGCAAATTCTTCCCTCAAAGCATCCTCTCGCTGTTGTGATTGCTTGTTTGCACGTTCCTGCACAGCTGCTGCTTTTTCAAGCGCCACTTTCGCATCCCTCACAGTAACATCAAATTTCCTTTTCCATTCCTCAGCCTCTTCTTGCGCTGACTGAGCTTGCTCACGGTAAGCTGCCAGCCTTGCATCAGCCACAACTGCTCCTGGACTTTAGAACTGCTATCTCAGCATTAAGCTGGTCTTCCTCAGCCTCAGCTTTCTGAGTAGATAAAGCCTGCTCATATTTTCTTTTCCATTCTGTGAATTCGTGCCAGGCAGTATCCAGTGTGTGTTTTTAACAAACCAGAACATCTCTCCTCCATTGAACTACACTTTGAAGATTAGTTATGTGGCTCATATAGTCACCGGCAATGTTTTTCTCGTCATTAATAGCCTCCTCGTAACGTTTCAAATATTCAGATTTGTATTTCTCACTAATTTTCAGTTGCTTGTGAAGTAATCCCATCTTATCTTCAATGTAACGGCATTTTAACACAAGGGAACTCTTTTCAGATCCAACTTGATCGATTTGCTTCTTGACAAGGCTGAGTATTGGACCTTCCAAACTGAAAATTCCACAGGTTAATGCCCAATTTATTTTAGGAAAAAATGATATGAACCTCTGCTCTAAAAACTTTGTCAATTTCTGCCACTTCCCTGGACCATGAGATGATTTTTCATAATCGGATAAAAGAACATCGAGAACCTGGAAGACATAATCACCTCAATAATCAGATGAAATATATTTCTGTACGTGCACGTTTGTAATTCAAAATTTAGTGAATGTATTATTAAAAAGAAAAAAAAAAAAAATATATGCTTAACTCTCTAGTGTTCTTGATCCAAGTGCAATTCTTTAATGTTAACAGAATTACTAGAAAGACTAAAGTAGGTCCATAAACATTCATAATTTGCACCAAAAAATCAAGAGCAGAACCCAGGAGAGATAGAGAGAGGAGGGGGGGGGGGGGGGGGGTGTGGAGAGAGAGAGAGAGAGAGAGAATGCCCCAAACTGAACAGCCCCCTCCCAATTCATGCCAGCTGGAAAACGTCTTTTGCCACTAGCTGCCCTACACCTCACTAGCTAAAAGTATTCAAACTGTCATATCCTTTGCAGCCAGTAACCCAGAACCCAAATTTAGCAAAACAAGAGCTCAGTTCGAAGGTGTTCCAAAACAATTCAGGCAATTCAGGCGTCAGGCACAAAATTGTCCACTCAAACACACCATCTTGATCTAACTCCAATGCATGAACAAGATGGGAAATGGCAGATAAAAATAGCACAAACTCTGAAAGATGGAGACACGTTTCCCGTCAACAAAAAAAACACTAATGCAAGGAAGGAGTAAACTCTCATATGAAAAGAACATAACATGCAAACTGAAACAAGAATTACATTAAAAAAACAAACACACAAACAAATAAATGAAAAAGACATCAAAACAAAAGAAACAAAAGCAGT